>OX387408.1:1215000-1537500 GCA_947563765.1 Anarsia innoxiella | reverse complement strand
GGCTTGTAATTGAAGCTAAGATATTTTAACCGACTGCAAGCTAGAAACAATGTAAGGAAAACGTGGTTCTCGATTGAACAGATTTTTTAAAAAATTAAATTCAAATTCAAAATGTTTATTTATTATTTTAATATTAATTATTTAGGTACTAGACGCTGCCCGTGACTTCGTACGCATTTTTCGTCATATTTTGAAAAAAAAAAGATATCTCAAAATAATATAGCCTATGTGTTATTCTGATGTACAAGCTACAATATTGGCAAACAGTACTTTTTGCGTGAAACAGTTGTTACAAACATCCATCCATCCATTGGCACAAACATTGACATTTATAATATTAGCAGGATTAATAAATATGATTATCACTCTACGGCTACACGCTAACATATTTACTCGTAAATAAGCTTTCATCAATGAATGCTTAGTTAACTTTGATCATTACAAACCCCTTTGGCCAATGATATTATATATACTAGGTGCAGATATGTTATATGCGCCCGCCCACATTTTGAAGACTGTAAATAGACCCATTTAAGACAAATTGTAGCTAGTCTCAGTTAGTCTGAAGACATTTGGAGTATGATTTGAAGTGTTGTCATTAATGTCATAGTAATCATTGTTCGGCACAGATTTAAAACGCCAATCACTATAAAGGTAACATATCTATACCTATAAAAATCATTGCCTTTGGCTCACACCACAACAATCTTATAGCTGCCAGCACACAACAATACGATCAGCTAATAAATATTCAGTGCCGCACTCGCACATCCGATACAAGAGCGGTCGGAGGTAAAGCGCGCCTTGATTCTGAACGTGACTGATTACAACCTTCGAATCTTTGAGGTTTATAGCTGCTTATGTGTAACGTAAGGGTATAAAGTTGCAAGAAAGGTTAATCTAGCTAATGAGAATTAGTTAATGGATTAAAAAACCGTCCTAAGTGCTAGTCGGACTCACACAGGAAAGATTCCGTACCATTTTCTATTGATATCGAGCAAAAAAGGCTAAAAATTGACGTTGGTTGTATGGGAGACCCCTTGATTATTGTTATTCTATTTTTAGTATTTGTTTTTGTAGTGGCAACGGTAATACATCATTTGTGACAACGCTCTAACTATAACCGTTCATGAGATACCTACAGCCTGGTGACAAACGGACAGCCGAGCCTTAGTAATAGGGTCCGTTTTCAACCTTTGGCTACGGAACCCTAAAAATGAACGTGCCTTTTGTGCTGCTGTGGTTTTAATGGGGCTATATTAATTAGTTTGTCTCTAGTTTACAAAGTTGCCTTATATGACTGCTTTACGAGTTCGCTTCTTTGAACTATAACATGTCGCGTCGTCCTATTCTTATTTTTTGACAATGACAGTGACACCTATAGGTGTAATGGTGCATTAGTTGACTTTCCTTGCAACTGGCTGTTAGCTATTAAAAATTGTAAGGTATCGGACGGCACGAGATCACATTTTCTAACTTGATTCTAAAATGTATACTTTCTGTTTTCCAGCTAAACTAGACAAGTGTCCGATCTGCAGAAGTGCGATCTCAAGCTACTTCTGCCTCAGAAACGACGAGGAACCGATGACAGAGCTCAAACAACCTCGCTTCCCGCTCAACCGCCGCCTTTTCAACCTATTCCACTACCACTAGCCGAAAAACTACCAAAATGGAAGGATTTCCACGCAACTGGCAAGGTGATATCTTTTTTAAAACAACCTTGTGAGAAATTTTGAAATTCGAACCTCTTAATTTATTTTTAATGAAGGCAACGGTTTTGTTTTTAATTTATTCGGCCTTGTCCTTCAGTCATCTTCGAAAGTAATAAAAACCTTTTTTTATTAAGAATGTTTTTAAAAGAGGTGTCGTAATCAATCGAGTTATTCATTCACGATAAGTTTTAGAGTGTATTCGACTCGTAGAAATTTACACTAAAAATAGGGAAAAAACTTTGAAAATATTTTAAAAAATAAAGCAATGTGATGTAATTAATTGAAAAGACATGTATGGATATTGTATGTATTATGTATTGGATAATTTATAGCGCGTACTGGGTTTTAGATTAAAAATAGACATAATATCCACTCGTGGACTTCCGACAATTGTTCGGCAATGTTCGGAAGCTAGAAAGAGACACAGCGACCGCTACCTATTTCACTCACTATCGACAGCTCAATCAAGTTTTACGATCGTGGACTTTCGTCAATTGTTCGGCAATGTTCGGAAGCTAGAAAGGTACACAGCGACCGCTACCCATTTCACTCACAATTTAGAACTCATTCAAGTCTCTAATTTAATCTAGCCACTTGTGTCCCACTGCTGTGCTCATCCGCCATGACTTTCTGTCTCGAGTTTCCTTCAAATCTCACGAGAATAATGAAAATGATACGTGTTTTATTAAAAAATAGGCAAAATTCATTAGGTACACTTTTTTAATGTCACTTTTTTGATCTAAAACTACTGCCGGTTCACTACCTGTATAGCCGAGAGGAAGAAGACGGCAAGAAACCTTCGGCACGGGGCCCTACGTTATGTGCAATGTATCTTTTTTTTTTAATCGAGACACAATTACATATTTCATAATAAAATCTTTGATCGAAATTTACTAAAACCCAAGTACACAGCGAACCTAAGTGTGGGTGCGATATGAATCTGTGATAAATGAGATGTATTTGCTTTGTGTATAGCGAAATGTAAATATTTAGGTATGTTAGTAATAGTTAAACTATGACTGTATACTGTTCGAAACGTTTCTTGTGTGTTTTTGAGTTTATATCCGTGACACTTTGTAATGTATGAACTATGCCACACCTGATACGTGGCGTGACGCGTTGACAATGCCATACAGGGTGTTAGGAAAAGTATCACTTTCCTTTTAACCAGGCGCCGCCCGTAGTGAGCGAGCGCGCCCGACCTACTTACTCGCCGAGAGTTGAATGACTAGTAGAGTGCCGTAAGGTTTATACCGCGGAATCCAGGGCCAGTCAATGAATCTTAATATAAACCTTGAAAATATGTTTTTAATAGTATATAGAAAAATGTTAAAAAAGAATTTCTTCGCGCTCTCAATTTTTTTTTTTTTTTTTAGCCTATTTTGTCCCACTGCTGGGCAAAAGCCTCTCCCATGCCTCTCCAAACACTCCTATTATCAGCTGCTTCCCACCAATCGTCCCTAAATGAGCGTAGGTCGTCACTCCATCGTTTTTTGGGCCTAAAATTATTATAAACAATTATTAATTTTTTGGAGTTTTCATTAATTTATATTAATCAAAAGTCATATTTTAAAAAGAACAACTATTACATACTTGAAAACTTGATCTTGGATCTTTAGGGACTGCAGGTATACCGATGCACCATTCAAATACTACCTGTTTTGGTCCATTAGACTATTTTGCTTTAAACAGCGACTTAGTTTTTGCCTTTATCACTCCCTATTTCTTAGTCAGGCTGAAAAACAAACGCCCTACTAGATTACTTCTCTTAACTACTCGATTTTGTCAATTTAACCACCTTATCTCAACTTCTAAGTTTTTGAAATAATCCGACTTAGGTAAGTCTTCGATGTCTAATACCCCGAATTTGTTGTTTTTGCAATATATGTTATACCATTCTGGATTCGGAATAGCACAAGGCAGTTTTTAAAAACATTTGTTCATTAAGTACCAAGTAAATATTTTTCGTGGCAGCTGCTCAAAGTCGAGTTATTGTTTTTGGGAGAGAATTAAAGTTAACTTTGACAGTTAATTTGTCGATGTTCCACTTTAATCATCAACGAATTATTTTCGCCATATCATAAGTAACTACCGAAGAAGCCGTTAACGTACTTTTTTTTTTAATTAATTGAATATTAATCGCTCTCTGATACAAAAACCATCAAAAAGTGGTTCTTTTTTCAAAAATCACTAAAACGGGTTTAACTCGATACTCATAAGACTTTTCTATGGGCATGTAAGGCTTATTTGATGCACCTTAAGTCCATCTACCTCCGGTGTCAGTTTGCCGGCCTATTTTTGGGATGTGCGGAGATTCCTGCTCCTGAAACCGATACGTATTATTTTGTATCATTGTTTTACGTTCATCAAAGCCTAAATTAGTTTAGCTAAAAAGTAACACGACATTCATTGACTGTTAGGCGGTACGAAGTTCGGGGCCCGCCATGAACAATACCGAACAGCTGCTGTTATCCCCTCTATTCTCCAACCCGACCTTCATCGGTATACCTGCAGTCCCTAAAGATCCAAGATCAAGTTTTCAAGTTTGTAATAGTTGTTCTTTTTAAAATATGACTTTTGACTAATATAAATCAATGAAAACTCCAAAAAATTAATAATTGTTTATAATAATTTTAGGCCCAAAAAACGATGGAGTGACGACCTACGCTCATTTAGGGACGATTGGTGGGAAGCAGCTAATAATAGGAGTGTTTGGAGAGGCATGGGAGTGGCTTTTGCCCAGCAGTGGGACAAATTAGGCTAAAAAAAAAAAAAAAAAATTAAAAAAAAAATTGAGAGCGCGAAAAAAATTTTTTTTAACATTATTCTGTATACTATTAAAAACATATTTTCAAGGTTTATATTAAGATTCATTGACTGGCCCTGGATTCCGAGGTTTGACCATTTTTATGCCTTACGGCACTCCACTAGACCTTTGCGTTAGAGCGCGCGAAAAATAATGTAATTCTTAATTAAAAATGAGTTCTAAATTTTTTTTCTCGTGGAATGTGTTCTACATCACTAACAATATACCTGGTTAAAAGGAAAGTGATACTTTTCCTACTTTCACACTGCATAGGTCAAATTGTAGAAAACGCACTTCTTAATTGGCAATACTGACAACTTCAAAAACATACTGGCTTAAAGTTCTTTGCCACCAGGCCGTTACATTTAAAAAATCAAAAACATACAAGAATATCTAGTTAGTAGTACGTATTTTAAAATAGTAACTTTGCTTTTTAGTCACGATTTTACTTTAAATTTAACGATTCGCTTTATTTTATTTCTTTAATTGAATTTATTTTGAAGTCGCATTATTTACGCGCGGTTATTTTAATGGCGTTAACTTTAATGCTCTGTTAAATTTAACAATGCATTGAGCTTAACTGATGATTGACACGCGTAATGGCGACTAGTTCGTGAATTATTTTAAAATTAAACTTTTATTGAATTAAAATCCTTGTAGTCTTCCAAACATAGTAGTTTAACTTAGATCTCATTAATAGTGAACTGGGGACATAGTAAAAGTTGTTTATTGTTTAAACTGCAGATTATAAAGTGCAAAAGTTTCATCACAATCGGTTACGTGATAAAGCATCGAAAAATATTGCAAAGGGGAAGTGAATTAGATATGTTTTTGTTTTATAAAATAATTTAAAATATATATTTACAAAATGATAAACAACTTTTAATATTGTTCTTCTATGTATAGCTAATAAATACAGTGTATAAAAATAAAATAATAATAATAAATTAACATTATTAAAATGTCAAAATAAACAGCTTTCTTATTGCTTAAAATTGTCGTCGATAAATAAAATAAATATACATATAAAAATGGTTACCGTGCTTCAATAATTTCATCATTATAGCTGAATTGAGTATTTTTAATTAGCCAAGCATTATATTTTTTCTTTTGAAATGACTTTTATTTGACGAATTTACATACAGTCTGGCCACTAAGAAATTAAAACTGGCAACACTGTAGTGTCGTCCCGATTTGCTTAGATTGATTTGAAAGGGACGACGCTACAGTGTTGCTACTTTTTAATTTCTACTCTTTTTGGTCAGAATATAGATGACAATTAGATGCTTAGATATTAATTCATCTGGGAATTATGTGAGCTGTAAAGCTACGAGTCTAGTGTATCGGAATCAGGAGACTTAGCACGGCGTGCCGCGACAATTATCTCACGTATGCTGTCCTTATCACATTTAATACTATAGACTAAGACGTAAGCGTGACAAACGCATGACAACGTCTTGTCACGGAGTGCCATGCTAAGCTAGCTGAGCGTACGGAGTGGATCTGTTGCTTTGTATTTCTATGGTACTGTACACACTAGATCGACATTTCCGCGCTATATAAATCAATACAAAGTAACAATCCTTCCGCTGCGTACGCTCCGATTCCGTGGACGTGTAGTTTTAAGTACAGTTTGTCATAACACTCATATAAGTGTCCAGTCACATCTGCGTAACGTACCGCGCGGAACGTTCAGTTCAATACGCTCGCAAAGTGTTTCAAGTCACCTATGACACATCAGCTGAAATTACGTCGCATACATTTACTCCAGCCGCTGAACGTTCGGTTCAATACGCTCGCAATGTGTTTCAAGTCACCTATGACACATCAGCTGAAATTACGTCGCATACATTTACTCCAGCCGCTGAACGTTCGGTTCAATACGCTCGCAATGTGTTTCAAGTCACCTATGACACATCAGCTGAAATTACGTCGCATACATTTACTCCATCCGCTGAACGTTCGGTTCAATACGCTCGCAATGTGTTTCAAGTCACCTATGACACATCAGCTGAAATTACGTCGCATACATTTACTACAGCCGCTGAACGTTTCGCGCGGTACGTTACGCAGGTGTATCGCGAATTCGCGACCCTTAAGAAAATTAAATACGCTCGGCTATCATCAAATATGTATTCTCATTAAAACATCCAGAACGGTACCGTCCAAATATGTTGTTATCTTACATTTTAAACGCTTAAGGGCTTATGTACCTTCTGTAAGCAAAGTGTAGAAGACATTTTGGAATTAGCACCTTACCTACAAAAGAATAAAGTGTGTTCTCTATTGAGTAAATGATTGTCACATTTTCGTATCTTTTTAAGGCCGTGGCCAGTAGGCGAACTGTTAGCGGCTGACTAGTTTGCGGCGTATCGATTTAGTACGCCCTTCCATATATTTGAAATGGAGTGTCCACAGTCAGCTAGTTTTCGCTCACTGTACACAGTTTGCAGCGTTACGCGCGCTGACTATCTCAGACAGCGGCCGACTCCCACCAACACCGGTGATTTCAGCTAAGTCAAACAGTTCGCCACAAATTTGCGGCTCACTCAGTCGGCCGCTAACCGTTTGCCTACTGGGGCCACGGCCTAAGTAGGTACTTAATCACGTAGATACGCGGTAACGAAATATCAAACATACGGTTTAATACTAAAGTGTTCACACACGCACGCCCCAGCGCCCGCGTTCCTTCGTGAACAAGCAATATTTTGTTATTCAAGGTGCTCATTTTACAAATGTCTAACGTATTATAATAATCCTAATCCCAATTTTGTAAGATATATTCTAAATTCAATTTTACTGCCTATTTAATTGTATGGACACTTTTTAGACTTTCAATATATTACGTTAAATAACTTACCATCGTACTTTCTTAGTAAGGGACAGCGCTATACGGGATAAAAGAGATACTGCTACCTGTCTCTTTTACTATGTATAGCGCTGTCCCTTACTGATCATGGCAAGTGTACAGCATTTTTGTAAATGTGTCAAATAGTGTCCATACGTTTAAAAACATGACTATTTTATCATCTAGTCATTAACTGCCCTTATTTACTCGGCTTAAAATGTCTGAAGCCAGGTTTACAAACTTGAAAAAAAACCTGAAAAATGACGTCGAGCGAAAAGTAGGTAAATCTGGCTATGAATTCTGGCTGTACATTATTAGAGCATTGATGTTATAAAATATAAAAGAAAACTAAAGGTATAAGGGCTATCCACATATTTCCAGGTCAGGGCTTTCCGTGTTCAGAGTTTGTCGGTTCCAGTATAGACGCCTGACACGGGGCTATGTTAACAAGTTTACACAATTTGTACGTAACTGATTTGTGTCGTGTTCCGTCAGGGACGTGTTCCCGGACATGTGTGGTTAGCGCTTTAGATTTCGCTACTGTCGGACTCAAAAGGAGAGTTCACACGCGGGTACGCATGCGCAATGGTCTCGCCTAGCGTGTTCTCGCTGCGCATACGCATTGAAAACACTACAGTGCTGTATTAATATTAAACGTTTTCTCTTAATCCTAAAGTCAAACTAATTCTTATGAGGCTAGTATTATAAAAGCAATGACGACGCGGAAAGATGTATATTTTGTTTAGAATAATGTAACGGAAAATAAACGTAAATTGCCAAAGTATAACTTTGTTTTATTTAGACCTAGAACACACGGTGAAACGCAACTGCAACGCAACTCAAACTGAAACTCGAACTGAGTTGCGTCGTGTGTGGTTTTCTAAAGAAGTCTATAGCAGAAACTTCAATGCAACTCAAAAGTAACTAGCAGTTTTAGTTGCGTTGCAGTTGCGTTTCATCGTGTGTTCTGGGTCTTATAAGTACCTACAACGCGTTGAAGAAGCTAAATAATGCATGGAAGTAGTAAAGCTGCTTTCGTGGTCCAAAATCATGAGAGATGTTAAATGGATAATTAACTTTGACTACCGTTTCTGCAACATAGGGTTAATGTATTATTGAATGTCAATAATAAATGTGATCTTTGACACTCCTCGCGTGCCATGATCGTGATTCCTCGTAAAAGTCTGTAATCTAAGGGCCGGCGCACACCTGACAGAGCGCAGCGTAGAGTATTTTTGATTGTCATATTATTATCGTATCGACATTGTTCCTATTAGAATAAAATTCCAAACCAGTTAACACAACAAATGAGCATCGAAGCGACTGAATGAGAATGTTGTCTCTTTTTATTCTAACGAGAACAATGTCGATAATAATATGACAATCAAAAATACTCTGCGCTGCGCTCCGCCAGATGTACGCCGGCCCCAATAGGTAAACAAGATGGCTTCCTAAATTAAAACGCAAAAATCCTCAAAACACTTTAATTTTTCTAAAAACTTGTCACTTAACCTAAATTCTCCGACTTCTCTTGCCGTTCCTCGTACAACTGTGAATTCTTCACAGCAGAATACAAACTAAATAACAAATGTAGAGCTTGAATTCTATCGTTTAACGAGTCACTCGCTACAGGTATGTCGAATAAACCACAGACAATGTCCACGTATTGGGATAGAGTGCAGTCTATGGTCGGTGGCGGGAAACCGACGTCATTGAGAGTTTCCTCTATTTTCTCTGGCCATTCCTCCATTAGTGTGTCTATGTCTGGCATTTTGCTGGAATTTAAAAAAAAATTGTGAATTACGTACTTATGATAATAGTAGACTCACAGAGCACCCCCTAATAGAGCCCGAATCATTACAATTTTATTCGAAACAAAACTCACAACTTTAGGCGGCAAGAATGAAGTGCGGGGGACGTGACAACTATGCTGTGATTTGCTGAATCAAGGTCAACGCATCGCTTAGAGATGTGCCGTGACGACAGTTAGGTTTATCGATAAAACATTTACATAAGTGTGTTACATTTTTTATTGTTGAACAATTCGATGTTATAACAAAATTAAATAATTAGAGAGGTTAAGTTAAAATTGCATGACAATTGACGACACTTACCGGTAAAATTTATTTGAAAATAAATACATGCTTCTGAAAACTGAATTTCAGTGTCCCAAATAACCCAAAACTAGGTTATTATTTAGAAACTTTTAATAAATATGCTGTACCTTTTTTGCTCAGTACATTTAGGAAATCTTTAAAAGAAAACAAACACTAACTTTATTATATTATTTGCGATGATAGGTAATAAAAAAATATCGAAGTACTGTTCTTTACATATTAATAATAATTATTAGTTATTTTTTATCTACCTACATCTCATCTCAACAAAAAGTGTATATTATTATTGTATTTGATAAAATAAATCGATTACATTCAGTCGATAAATTTGTTACCACTCTAGTACTGAAATTTCGGAAACGAAAAAGGATAAACATAGTAATTAGCATAATGATAGAAAGGGATGTAGGCAAATCAAAATTTGTTGTCCAGTGTAACATGAACTCCGCGTAATATAAAACAAAAATTGTTTATACTTATCGGTGAAAAGTTATTCCATTTTTCTTAAAGCTAGATGTCCCAGAATTTTTCCCAGACCATTTCACAGAACACACTGTCATTTTATTACGCTTTAAAGCAAAATAAGAGCCATGTAAATTGCGAAAAAGCTTGTGCGTACGGATGTGACAGCTGGTCAGTACTGACTTGAATGACATAGTTCGCTTTGCTACATCTGCCGAAAAAGACATATGTACGGTGCACGTCTATTGCCTTGCAAGTACACTCTATTAGGGGGTGCTCTGTGAGTAGACTTCCCGCGACTTCGCCCACATTTATAGTTATATTTTGCAAAAATCATATCGTAAAATAATATAGCCTATGTGTTATTCTGATGTGCTGCTTATACTGCCAAATTTCATCACAATCTGTTCAGTAGTTTTTGCGTGAAAGAGTAACAAACATCCATCCATCGGCACAAACATTGACATTTATAATATTAGTAGGATACTACTATAAGCTGCCCGCGGCTTCGTCCGCATTTATCGTCCTATCTTAGAAAATTAACACAATAGCTCAAAATAAACCGCTGAACAGGTTTTAATGAAACTTTGCAATATTGTAGCTTATACATCAGAATAACACATAGGCTATCATTTAAAGATATTGTATGGGTTTTCCAAGATATTACAGTAAACGCGCTCGAAGTCGCGGGCAGCATCTATCACTCCATAAAGTTTCTAAGAAAAAACTAGTTGAGTCATACACAGAATTAGGTTCAAAATTGTCTTTCCTGTTCCTGATGATTAAGGATACTGGAGCAGTCAATTCTCAGAATGTTTGTACAGGCAAAAACTACATCGGGCACAGATTAAAGTTGAGAAATTAGCTTCCAGTGTCCTTAACTTTCGGGAACAGGACAGACATTTTTTTTTTATGTCTGTATGACCTAGTTACCTAGTATAGGAGACAGTGGGTGCAGGCTTCGATAGATGCAACTCACTAACATCTTTAATCCATCTGTCTATTGCTTTAGAGTTCTTTTCTGCGTTCTCTATCTTCTTCGTCAACTGGAATTACATAGACAAATAATATGAGATTCAAAATTCGAAAAAAAACGAACATTTTCGTCGTTAAAAAAAAATAACAATTATTTTTAAAAATATGAAAAAAGTGCCGTTAAATGACTGTAAACTAAGGTTATATTATTGAGTATATAGGGTGACTTTTAATTAGTGAACGATAGAAAAGGATATGAATGTACTCGTGATAACAAACAACTTTTACTATGGGACCAAGGTCTAAATCATTCTAAAATTTGTAAACTCTTGAAGCTGATAGTATAGGGGAACAATTTCTTTTTTTTCAAACTCGGTCCCATATTAAAAGTTGTTTGTTATCATGAGTGCATGCATGCCCTTTTCTGTCGTTCACTAATTTAAAGTCACCCTGTATATAACATTATGTACTCGTAGTCACGCCTTTACTATTCATTTTTAAACATTTGACGATCGGCAGCCTTTAAAAAAATCAAACTAAAATGATACTTACAACAGTAGATTTAGCACTATTCGTCTTTGAAATAGCTCTAAGTTGTAAATGAAGTAACGCCGAGTCGCTCTGTTCAGCGGCTGGCTCATCTAGTACTGTCAAACCTGGAAATATTGTGACAAGTTAACATAGAATGTTACAAGTTAACATAGAATGTTGGCTGAGATTTAAAATGTTACTACATTTATACAATATCCTATAGGCTATGTGTTATTCTGATGTTAAACCTACGTTATTGTAAAGTTTAATTAATATCTATTCAGTGGTTCATGCGTGACGGGTAACAGACATAGAAATGAAATGAAATGATCATTTAATCCTGTAGGTTTTGACAACACTTAGGACGGGTCATTTTTTAAAGTTAATGCTAGATTCGCAAAAGTGCAGTTTCCCCAGAGAAGAACCTAGCAAGAAACTCTGTAGGGTTGCTCTTTTCAATTTAAGTTTTACAAATCTCAGGCATAAACACGGAAACATATAGGTAATAAAATTAATTTTCTAATAAAACATTCTCACATCCAACCATCGACACAAACTTTGACATCAAAAGTAAGTACTTAAGATCTTCTTTTATGTGTTTATGCCTATGAATTTTTTAAACTTAAATTGAAAAAAGCAACCTTACAGAGTTTCTTGCTAGGTTCTTCTCTGGGGAAAACTGCATTCTTGCGAATCTAGCATTAACTTTAAAAAATGACTCGTCCTAAGTGTTGTCAAAATCTACAGGATGTATGATTTTTCATTTTCATTAAGTATGTTCTTATAGCCATACCTAAGTTGTCAATATGCTCCAACACATGTTCAGGTAGAGGCTGCGCGCGCACGTTACACGCCGGCGTCGTCACTTTGATGAAAGCATCTATGTCACCAACGGCCGGTACATACTCCGGTACAAACGGATACAGCTTGAAGTCTATGTCGATCTTTTGGGGGGTGTATCTGGGGGGGAGAAAAGGGAGATTTTACACGCGGTTTCCTAGTTTCCGAATTACTAACATACAATTATGACATTGTTGGTCTATAGAAATAATACGGTTTGAAGAACACTTGTCACAAGCAACGTGGAAAAGCAGGGTCAGTGTCTACATTAAGTAACGTAGGACCAGTCTGTTTCTGCCTTTATCTACATAAACATGTAATTACACTCATGATAAATACAACTTTTACTATGGAACCTATATCCACTTTTAAGCAGATAATAAATTTTAAAAAATAGGCCATTCCTAGTAATTTGCCGATGAAATTTATTAAATGATCTTAAACATTTAAAAAGAAATAGCTGAGACATGAATCCTCAATCACCATGATCCTAAAGACCTCTAATCCTAAATTAGATCATCTTGTTTATTACAAATAAAATAACTAGGTACCTACGTAGGCAGCAAACAGTAGGTAGGTAGGTATCTACACAACAAACGCATGAAGTCACGTCCTGTATGCGGACGATAAGAGTAACAATGTTTAACATTTTATTGAGCATTTACCGTGTCCTCGCTCGTGCCTTAGTTTAGAGAGCTAGAATCGAATCATTACAAAATTACCTATAACTACTTAAGTTCGTAGTTATTTTATACTATCTGGATAATGGACATGATGACTAAAAAAATTTTTTTAGTCCATCACATGGATTATTTTAAAATATTCGACACGTAGGTATTTTTTTTTTCTCTTAAACTAAAAATGACAAAGATCTTAAACTAAAAATGACTTCAACCCAGTGCGGTTGAAGTTGCTCGTGACGTCACGCCTCAGTACGATTTTAACCGAGGAGTGACGTCAATACCCCCCACTCCGTTACTTTGATGCTCTGTATCTTTGTATTTATTTATGTATTTGATCAGGTAAAGAATGTGTTTCAAATATTTTTAATAGCCTAAAAGACGAACTAATTATTTTTTGCATTTTTGAATGTAGTCATCATCCCCATTTGAGGGCGATATTTACTTTTGAGAACCCGATTACTTATATGCCATGCCATTACGTTTAAAACAAACAAAGAAAAGAAAACATTTGATTCTTGTCAAGGCGATCTTTGTGATTCGAATGTGTTCGAATCTTATACAAGGGTGACTTTTAATTAGTGAACGATAGAAAAGGATATGCATGTACTCGTGATAACAAACAACTTTTACTATAGGACCAAGGTCGAAATCATTAAAAAAATTGTGCTCCCCATACAAAATACATCAGCTGATAGTATGGGAGAACAATTTTTTTAAATGATTTCTAACTTGGTCCCATAGTAAAAGTTTTTTGTTATCACGAGTACATGCATACCCTTTTCTATCGTTCACTAATTTAAAGTCACCTATATGTAGGTACAGTCAGCATCATAAGTCGATGAACGCACTCAAATTTTCAAAAGTAATATACACCATTATTAGACGTAAAACCTTACTTATTTTCTTTATTTTAAACCTTATTAGATGGTCATTAAACCCTAGAGTATCTTTTGTTAAACGATTTTGTCTAATAACGGTGTATTTTACTTTTGAAAATCTGAATGTGTTCATCGACTTAGGGTCAGCGCAGACAGAACGGAGCGCAGCGGAGAGGATTTTATTACCGCACTTGAAAATAAACCTTAAATTTTTTACAATTAAGTGCATAAATGCTCGAACCTGACAAAAAATGCTCGCGCGTCCTCGAGGATGCGCGGGAATGCCGGTTTGCACTTAATTGTAAAAATTTTAAGGTTTATTTTCAAGTGCGGTAATAAAATCCTCTCCGCTGCGCTCCGTTCTGTCTGCGCTGACCCTTATGATGCTGACCGTACATACATACTAGATGCTGCCCGCGACTTCATACTCATTTATCGTCATATCTTGGTTTTCACAATTAGTAGATAGGTATTCAAAATAATAAAGTCTAATGTTTTATTCTGATGTGCAAGCTAAAATGTTGTAAAGTTTATAAATATAGAAGAACGTACCTAACTAGGGTTCGCTAAAATCTACTTACGAAATTGCAGTGGTTAGTGAAATGTAGGGTATTTAATTATAATTAATTATCGATAAGAGGGTATGTAGAAGCCTGTCATTGTCAAGCCTGTTACTGTCAAGCCAGTCCGGAATATACGCTATGACCATCTATACGTGTTTCCTTTGTTCCCTTCATACAGACTATTCCAAGATATTACAGTTAGAAACAACATAGACTGAAGAATTAGTACATATTCGATATAAAGTAGGTACATAGTTACTTACTTCATAATATATTGGAACAAGTTGTCAATTTCAGCAGGCACCTTCAAGTCTTGGAACTGCTTGGGGTCGTACGCTCCTTCAGCCGGTATGACCACGCCGGCTGCGCGTTTCCTGGCGCTATTTGACGCGGCTGCCGGCTGATCTTGCTCTAAGTCCGCGCTGTCTGTATCTGAAATGTGTTTAACATACCTACATACATATCTGTCTGCCATTGGAGTAGGCAGAGACCACTTCCCTCCACTTGCTACGATCCAAACAAACACACTTCTTTCGCTTCATTCACATTCATCACTCACGCACGTTGGTTTAGAATACCTACTCTTGACTTGGCTTTTCTTTAACAAGTTCCCGATTTGAACGAGATACGTTCACCTTGGCCTTTCCCTCCCAACATTTCCATCAACAGACAAAATAAAAAAAAATAAAAAAAATAACCTTTGTATCATAACAAAGGACTGTCCTTACCAGAATTTGAAGATTCAATCCGTTTCTTAGCAGACTTAACTCGTGAACGCGCACTTTCTTTAGAGCTCTGTCTCGGCAGCTCCAATGCTTTATCTGGTTGGAACAGCTGAGATTTGCGGTCAGGGGATTGTAGGTCTAAGTCCTGTGATAATACGATATGCTATGATTATGCTATGCTAGCACTAATCTCGCGACATGATTTTGTCGCTGATCAGTTTGTGTCACGTCACGGGTGTGAGTAAATGAAGTGAAAGAAAAAGGGTTTTCGCGGGTAGGTATCAATACTCAATGGTTTATTGCTCCTATTATAGTGCTAAAGTTATTGGTAAAATTATTGATTGATTAAAAAAAAAGAAATAAAGATCAGAGAATTACATCCATCCTCAGAGATTGCTCTGAGTCTACATCAAAAGATTTTAAGGAGAGACGTAGGTAGAATGTAATGTACCTAAGTACCTACTTATCGAATGGAACTGGTAGTACTTAGGTAGGTATCTATTAAATAGATAGGTAAGTAATTAAAGCCGTGTAAATGGTTTACCTGATCATCAGCAGATAGATTAGCCAACAAGTTATCAGGCTCGGATTCAGTCTCGCTCTCAGAATCGAAGTCGTGTCGCGCCGTGTGACGCACAGGCGGGTTAAACTTCGACATCGCGGCCTTCACCACCTCCTCGCCGTCAGAACTCTCGGGGCTCTCAATCTCTCTCGCGTTCACCTCCACTGTTTCGTCGTATATCATAGCACATTCCAAAGAAACAACCTCGCTTCCAATCGCCTCTGTTTTGAAGCAAAATGTCTGACAATGTTTGTCGCTCGTTGCCATAGCAACGCAGGGTGCACCCAACCTTTTCTCCCGAAAGCAGGTTGAGGAAAGAAGTTTCGTTTCGCGCGGAAATATTCAGGACCGCAAGAATGCCACCAGTTGGTACGGAATGGCACAGGGTCGTGATGGCATACATTTATCATGATGTAGCTATAAATCACGCGTAGAGATGTAAAAATTGCATAGTCAGGCCAGTCCCAGATACCGTAACATTTCGCTTGAATAGCGACGGACGCAGACCGTTATTACAATCCATAAATAGTCATCAATTTATGCATTCATAACTTTCTTAACACTTTGCTTTTACAAACATTTTATGAGCGCAAATACGCAACTCCTGCATGTGCAGTACAGATTCTCATCTAAATTAAATAAAGCAACTGAAATCTACCATCATATGACATAATTACTGGGTACAGACCATTCAAATTGCGGTTGAGAACTTTGTGAATTGAAATAGAAAGTCGTGAGAGAGTAATGTTTAAATGAAACAATAAACTTGAAAATGTCGTAATTTAATTAAAAACTAAAGACTACTATCTATATTTTACAAAAATAGCTGATAAACAACCCGTGCAAACACTGTACTTAGTCAACAGACTTAGTCTTAACATAATTATTATTGTCACTCGTGCGTTTCCCATAATTTACATGTCGCGATTAAGTAAACAATTCTTAAAATTTTGGTTACTTATCATAATTGTGAAAGAAAGAGATCTGACTATGTGGAAAATAATGTTATTTGAGATACAATGTCAACTTATGCGAATAAATGGATCAATTCAAAACTCCAGTGCTAACAAAATATTTCGTATTCTAAAACTACACGCAAAACTACAATTTACATTTCGTGAATAAAACCTATAAAAATATGATTCGACTCCAAAATACACAAGCTTAAAAATATGTTCCAACTGTAAATTTTCATGTACAAAATAAATATTTCGACATTTCAGATAGGTACAACAGCTAAACATGCAAAAATATAATGTACTTCTATCTTTAAACTATATTTTGATAGTGATTAGATCCATGACACACGTTAAATTGATTATGACCAGCATAATTCAAGAAGTGTAACATTTTAATGGTGAGTATGAGAGGAGGAGAATTTTGATATGAAAGCCAAACATTCAAATTACTAACTTATCACAATTTCCAGTCTTCAATTTAAAGGGAATTAATTCCAATAGAGAGGTTCTATAGCTAGTTAAATTGGCACATTTTGAAGACTATCGACTTATTGAAACTTATCACGGAATAAGTACAAAAGCGACGTCTCTTGAAATTCAGTCTAGTTCAGATCACAGACACTATTCCATAGCAATGTTTAGATTCAGCTAAAATTAGTTCAGCCGACTTTATTTATGAGTTCATCGCATATCGCGGTCAGTTCCTCATTCGCTTTTGTCTTCTGCTGGAGTGTTTCCTCCAGTGAGGTTATATGGAGCTCTTTTCTTTTAATCATAGCATTTAGCTTCAGTACTTCCGCTTCATGTGCTCGATTTATTTTCTGCAGCTCTTCATTAGCGTGATTTAATTTAGACGTCGCGTGCTGTTTAAGTAGTTCATAATTATTCTGCATTTTTGTAAGATTATCTTCAAAATCTTTAATTGATTTCTTATACGAGTCTTCGTTTGCTTTAAAACCGAGAATTATTTGTTTACTTTTCTCGTATTTGCTGTGTAGGTCGCTGAACGATACCTCCATACTGGCTAGATGAGCGGTCTGTTCGTCTCTTTCCTTTATTAGTTGTATACGTTCCTCCGCGTGACGTTTTCTATCCTGTTCTGTCTCAGCAATCAAACTAGCGATCGTTCTCTCATATTCTTCGACTACCTTGGCCATGCTCCTATTGTGTTTAGTTTTTTCATCAAGTTTAGCATTCAACTCGTTGATGTTCTTCAATCTCTCTTCACTGACAGCTTCTAAACTTTTCATTTGAGTCTCTAAGGTCTGTAATCTCTCTCGGAGTTCTTTGCTTTCGGTTCTAAGATTGTAGACGCTTATTTCTTTATCAGCTAGTAGTTCTCTAAGTTGTGTTAGTGCCATGTCGGCTTCGTTGTCTCTGTTCAGTTCAGAAACAGAAGTGTCGTGTGAGAAAGAGTTGTTTGAGCTCATGGATAGGAGTCTGTCAATAACAGCGATGGCGGGAGAAGTGAACGTGAGGGATTGACGGTTTGATCTAACAGGAGTGATGGTTTTGTTTCGCGGAGTTACAACTGGGTTGACTGCAGGATTGACTACCATCATCGGTTTGGCTACTGTTATGTTCAGATCGTCACAGCTGTCTTCAGTAGTAGTGTTAGCATCCATATCTTGTGTTTCATTGAGCGTGGATGGTCCAGCGTCAGATTTATCAAATGTTTCATTTCGAATGAGTTGTTTTGTTTGTGTAGCGTTCTCAATCTCAGTAACAGGAGACTTATCAAATGTCGCATCTCTTGGAAGTGGCTTTGTTTGTTGAATGACTTGTGTTTCGTTCAGTGTAGACGGTCCAACTTCGGGAGATTTATCAAAAGTTGCATCTCTTAAAAGTGGCATCATCTTCTTAGGTGTGCTCTGACGTTTTTGTATTTGTTTCAGAGCTGACACCACGCCATCTGAAGACATTCTCTTAGCAAACAGAGGATCAAACTTGAGGAATAAACTCTCTTTGCCACTGTCAGATACTGTGTTACACTTGTTTTGATTCAAAAGGAATTCAAAAGCTTCAGCGTCAATGAAAATCTCCCCAGCTTCGTTATGTTCTGCGAATTCTGGTTGTAGTTTTGAGAATTGCATCATGTCGACGTTTTCGCTGTCAAAATCCAACATTTTCTCGTCGTTATTTAAATCGTCAGCTTCTAAAAACGGTCCTTCTACGGTATCTTCGTCTTCTGTATTTACTGTGTTGTCTTTATCAGTTTTGGATGAAGAGGTTTTGATACTTAAATTACCGGAAGCATCTGCGTCTGCTACTTTATTGACTTCAAGTTCTTTAGTTTTATTTAATGCAGATATTTCATTGTTTTTGGTTTCAGGTAACTCCGTTGATAATTCAGGAGCTTTGGCAACTTCATCCTTTGCAGTAAATGTATTATTAGCATCAGTAGTTGGTGGTGGTGTGTGACAAATATTTGATCTTCTAGCAAAGGGATTAAATTCTATATCTTCAGGTAATGGAGACTGTCGGATTTTGGATTGAGTTGCAAAAGGATTAAAGTCTGGATCTTCTGGTATTTTGATAGCATTTTTAATCTCGACACTTTCCACAGATGATGCTCCTGCTGAATAATATGCGGACTGTTCTGAAGATGAAGTTTCTTTATTTTCTTTAATATTCTCATTAGACTCGGTCTCAGTTTTAGATTGATTGTTTTCTAATGATTCTGTTATGTCTTGTGTTTTGTTCAATGGTTCCATCGTTTTGTTAATATCTTGTTGTTCTAAATTCTTAACAATTTCCTCAGTTTCTTTTACATCAGGTTTATCTTCAGCGTCTACTTTTTTATTTATTGTTTCTGGCAATGGCTGAGGTTTGCTAACAGGTTTTGCATTAGCAGCCGTTTGACCAGCAAAGGTCGAGTTCATCTTTTTATTGTTATTTGGTTGCTTTTTCTCTGGTTGAGACTTCCGTCTATTGTTTTTGTTTATTTCTCTCTTTGGTATTTCTTTTTCGATATCAATTTTTTCAAACGAATGATTTGGTGAATCCCCGAGCGTTGGTGACATTCTTATTTTAGTTTTCGTAGCAAATGGATCTTCTATTTCGTCGAAATTAAAGTTGTATCCTTTAGAAACTATTTTCGGTGAGGCCGGTGGTGATACTGCAGTCTTGCTTTTACTTGCAAAAGGGTTTTCTAATTCCTCAAAGTTTTCCTCTCCTTTATCTTTGTCATTAGGTACAAACACAAATGGACTATTGTTTTTAGATGCTGTTACTTCTTCATCACTTTCATTGGGTTGTTTCTGAGGTGTGATGTCGATTGGAAGGGTTTCTGAAGCGCTTGGCAATTTTACGGAATTATTACCTTGAGGTGACAAAATATTGTCTATTTCAGCAGTCAGTTCCGCAGTTTCGTTTAAAATTTTGTCAGTAGATGAAATAAAGTCTGGGATAGGAGCTGCTTCATCCAATGTGGTGTTTCCAATCATTTCATTTAACATTGGAATGGTATTATTTTCTACTAAATTGTTCTTTTCAACAGCTAACGCTTCATGTTCACCTGCAACTGGAATCTTAGGATCTTCCGTAATTTGAGGTGATGTGTCGTTTTGGATATCTCCTGGTACGATGGTTTCAATCGGCGCATCTTTCAAAACATCTACGTTTTCTAAAGTAACATTCATTCCATTTTCTTTGAAGTTTGCTTTTAAAGTCTGTTCTTTATCACTAACAATATCAACAGCAGTATTCACAATATCTTCAACCATTTGTTTTATACCTTCAATATCTTGGAGTTTCTCAACAATCTCATTTTGGGTTTGCTCTTCAATAGTCGGGCCTTCGACTGAAGGTAAATGAGGTGCTGCGATGTCTTTTAGTAAGTCAGGTTCGTTACGGATTGCATTTGGGACTTCAGTACCGGGAAGAGGAACACCGTTTACAACAGGCGTTTCTTCAGTTTTTGCGATTTCTTCGTGTGATACAGCTTTTACTTCACTAATACAAGAATTATCATTTACTACATCTTCAATTGGTCTTGTTTCATTCAAATCAGGTATCATACTGACATCCATAGGTTCTACATCCTGCACAGCTGTTGCTTGTTCTATTTTTTCAGTTTCTGGAATATTTTCTACTTGCAGTACATTTCGTAGTTCAATACCTTCAGTAACTTTAATGCTTTCATCATTTTGTTGTAGTAAATTCTTATTTTCTTGGGGCACATCTGCAGCAGCCGAAATAATTTCTGATACTTCAGGGTGATCAAATTTGGCATCAATTGCTTCAACCATATCAGAAATTGCTGGCATTTCAGTTTCTTTATCTCCAGTAATTTCTGGAGTATTAACATTTACTGGTGGAGTAGTAGAAACCTCAGTAACCAGTTTTGGAGTTGCATGATCTTTATGAGTATCTTCTATAACTTGAGTATTTTCAATATGTTCAACACTAGGTGCCACCATATCAATCCTTACAATCTGTGATATATTTTCGGCACCCAAATCAATAACAGGTAATGATGAGAGCTTTTCTAAATCATCGTCATCAGGTAGTGGTATGTCAGCAGGAGAAATATTCATAATGTCAGTATCTGCAGCTTCTGTCTGTTTTGATTCAGCTGCAGTATCAGATGGGATATTAAAAAGTAGAACTCTAGGGTTGACAATAAGAGGAATTTGCGAAAGAGATTTTACACCTACATTATCAGAATTAGGAGTATTAAGAGCATCATTGCTTGCTCCATTTACATTCTCATGATCTAAAATAAATGAAGCTAAATCTGATAGTAAATTAGCATCAGATGTGTCTGGAAGTGCTGTGTTCTGATCTGTGCCAACTTTAGAAATAGCATGAGTTGTTCCACTTATATTTTCTACAGATTGTTCATTGATATTGTTTTCGACTGTATTTTCGAGCAATTTTTCACTTTCTTCAGCCTTGTCAGTTGCATTCTGCGACATTCTTTTGTTATATTGTTCTGTATACAGTTCTGATATTATTTGTAGTTCACATTCGTCATTCATTGTTTTGGTACTGTCCATAGATGTGGCAGTTAAATCAGCTGTATTATTATCTGCAAGTGTCTCAATAGAAGCATTCAAATCATCTTGGTTAGCTTTTTGACTTTCTAAATTAGCAACTTTGGTAGCAATAGGTTCATCGTCGTCTTGAGATAAGAAGGATTGTTCAGATTGTGAATCGTTTTTGTTAAATGTAGATTCGCAGTCGACAAATTCACCATCAGATTCTGTGCCAATAACTTCACTTTTGTTAATACCTGAAGGGATTTTGGCAGATTTATCTAAAACAGCAGAATCATTGCAAGAAATATCCATGTACTCTACAGTATCATTTAGAACCTCTTTTTGTGTCTTGTTTTCTAGTTTTTGAGTTTGAGATTTCTGTTCCGATCTAGTTTGGAAAAGTAGCTTATGAATTGGTATCTTCTCTTTACTAAATATTATAGTAGTTTCATCTTTCCATTCTAACTCCTTCTCTAGATCATCATTGAACACTATGCTATCATTATTCTGGCTGGTCCTTTTAGTCAATGGATCTTTAGTTTTATGGTTCATCAGCGGAGTAGAAGCCAATACAGAACTGTGAGATTTATCATTATTTTCTGGTGAATGTATGATTGGTGGACTCAGAACTTCTGGTTTTTCCACAGCTTCACTTTCAGCAGGAGGTATTGGGCTTTGAGATGGCCTGAACATGCTCAGGACACTCTTTAACCCTCGCATAATAGGTGAAGAGTCTCCTTTAGGAATATCGTTAGTAGGCGTTGTTGCTTCTGGTGTATGGACCATGGAAGATGAGGAACTTGGTATAGATAAGTTCTCGTCAATATCATTTGGTCCACTCACCGTCACAGTAATATTACCATCAAGGGTCACAGTAGAGTCCAATGCGCCTAAAACATTTCTATTACTATCAACTACATGCCCGTCAGTTGACAACACTTGGAGAGGAAGAGATTTCAATGATTTTTCATTTTTAGTCAAAGTTGTATGCAATGATCGAGTCATGTTGCCATTTTCATTATCAAGAGTAGAGTGAGCTGCGTCAAAAGTTTTGTTATCAAGGCCACTAGCAGTGTAGCTTTTAGACATAGGCGACGAAGCCGGCGTAATAGAGTACCTTAGTTTCATATTCAGCTCAGAAACATCCAATTCTTCATATCCCTTTTCTGTACTTGGCAGCACATTGTTGTGGCAATAACTATTTTCTTTATTATCAAAGTCACACACACTACTGTCTATGTCCATTGGCTCCTCGTGGTGAGCCATTTTCCCAATTTATTTCACCTTGCACTTGAGAATAAACTTGAAATGTCCATGGGATGATCAAACGACTGCGACTGCGCCCGCGCCGTTTTTTCCTTCACTTCACGTCGATCTGGAGACACAAACAAAAAATCAGTCCAATGTTTACAGTTAGCCGATTTCAGAGTTTCACTAGATTTCTAATACGTATTATATGCAGCGTCGCGACTCGAGTAATGTATGTCATTTGAAAACAAAAATGTCGGAGAACACGCAACTCACTCTGAAAATCTATTTTTATCCTTTTTGTGGCGCACGCGCTGCGACGTTCATTTTATGTAACGAGCGCGCCCGAGGGAAACTTGCCAAAAAGCTAAAGCAGTTCAAACCAAACACAAATACACCGCTCACCGCTGTAAAACCGTTTGAAATTCCGTTTTTTTAATTCAACTGTCAAACTTCAAAATACTGTCAGTTTTGGGGCTGCCAGTGCAAAAAATCGTTTTCTACCACATTGAGTTCGCTTTATACACATGTTTTTAAATCGTATTGTTTTGTAGAAAGAGATAGCGCCATACTCAAAATAATACTTTTAAATGACATTTATAGCAAGAACTGCCGCAAAAAACCGTGAGAGCATTTACGAATACAGATCCAGGAATTAAATTTATTGTTTTGACAGTACTTTTTAAAGAAAAACAACTAGAGCCAACGTTATAAATGCGTGTATCATATTCGCAGCAAGTTCAAGGTGATTTCTATTGAAAAATAGAATAACACAAACTAATTAAACTGGATGGCGTACAATACTCAATGAATATGAATAGTGAGTATCTTGTCTTTTAATTCATTTTCGTATACAGCTCGAACTTAATACTATTTTATTCAAAGATTTTTTATAGAAATAACCTCTACAGCTGTTTGGTTACGAAACGAGCCACGTTATTTATTTATTTTGTGTGAAATTAATAAATAAATAAGCATATAATTACGCGTTAAGATACGTAGAACAATTTACCGCTGCTCTATCGGTAATTAACATTTGATTTCGATAATTTTGGACTTGAAGTCTTCATTAAAAACGTTGCGAAAGAACTAGTTTCCGTGTCTATCTATCGGATTGATGCTTGTTGAAGTTTTATACAACGAATTTAGTTGTATCGTATAGTCGCCGCTAGTCAGTCGTGTGACAAGTCATAATACATGTAAACATTTTTTAAACTCTTTTTGTGTATCATGCTGTTTATTTTTTAAAAGGTCGCTTATTGGTAAATGCTAAGGGTTATTTATTTATTATAAATACAAATTACTTAAATAAAAGTTTTATTTTATAGAATAATTTCTGTTTTAAATTGGTTAAATGTTATTTTGGTAGGTACTTTATCTGTAAAGATAAGATTACCTATTATGATTGTTTAATAGATTTCCAAAATACTTATGGCTCCTAAAACATAAATAAGTAAGTACCTACCTAAGTAAATCTTATTTTTTCTGTCCCTATGTACTATCATCTTACAATAAACTGTTAAATAAATGAATAATAATAAATACTTTTTTGAATTAATTCAATTTTCTGAGCCTACTTCATTCTATCCAAACCTTGCAAAATTATTTAAATAAGTAAGTACCTACCTACTGGTAGATAAGTAGGTATATAAATAAAGAAGTTAACCTTGAAGCAATTTATCAAATTATCATATCTGACAGGGTTATGCTGCAAAAAGTTAGATTTACCTTGTAGCATAATTTAATTTTTTCTACCCCTTGAAATCACATAATCATACAATTTAGTCGTAAATAATATAGTTACATTATAATTTAGTTTTGGTATTTGTTTTTCTCTTTTAAGTAGATAAGTCCTACCTACTTACTAAAATATTTAGGTATTCAAAAAACAAAAATTTCTTTTAAAATGAATGTAATTATTATAATGATTACAAAATCTATGGCAGAATATTGTACTTATAGGTTGACGCAATGCTCACTTGTATTTTTTTTTTCAGAGTAAAAGCATGGAAATTGGCCATGAAGTGACAGTAAAACTTTTATTCTTTGCTCGTTCAAAAGATTTGGCCGGCACAAGAGAAGCCTTAGTCAGTTTACCAAAAAAACTTAGCTACCACCAGCTATTGAGTAT
Organism: Anarsia innoxiella; assembly: GCA_947563765.1. NCBI lineage: Eukaryota > Metazoa > Arthropoda > Insecta > Lepidoptera > Gelechiidae > Anarsia > Anarsia innoxiella. The sequence goes on along the minus strand of OX387408.1, from coordinate 1,512,478 downwards.
AATCAGTGAAAGATTTAACTTAGAAGCAATCAAAAATAATATTCTACTTGCAAAAAACGAAGAAGTGTGTGACATAGACAGAGATATTGAAATAAGTGAGAAAGATAGCATTGCTGTGATACCTCCTTTGAGTGGGGGTTAGAAATAAAAAACAAAAAATTTATATTCCAAATTCAAAAACTTAAACAACAAATAAAAAAGTGAACATAGAAAAAGTTATCACTGGCACTTAAAAAAGTTCTAAGAAATTCAAGGAGATTTTATTGCAAATAATTAAAATTAAAAAAAATGGATCACCTGATGCTAACAGTGAATGCACTAAGTGTGGAGGCAATCAGCGACCTCGTCGTAGACAACAGTTGTGGAGCAGTATCTATATTTGTGGGAACAACTAGAGATAATTTTGAAAACAAAAAGGTATGTTTATGTATTTTTATAACAATATTTTGGTAGAAATAGATGTTACTGTTTAGAATAGCATTGTGTGTTTATTTTGATTACATTTTGATTGAATAATTTTGTGAATTGCCTAATCTATAATTTTTGACAAATTAATGTCAAATTCGCATATCCTACTAATATTATAAATGTCAATGTTTGTGTCTATGGATGGATGTTTGTTACTCTTTCACGCAAAAACTACTGAAGATATTTTGATGAAACTTGGCAATATTGTAGGTTATATCAGAATAACACATAGGCTATATAATTTTAAGATAGCATGGTTTTTTATTCAAGATATAGAAATGACGATAAATCGTACGGAGTCGCGTGCATCCTCTAGTTACTTATAACTTTTTCGCTCGTGCAGATACATGCTTGATATTCACAATCTTGTGTGCACACCTATCAAAATATTTAGCGTAAACACGCTAGGCGAGTCCACCGCAATAATGCGTGTTGAATATGCCGACTCAACTGTGTAGTCCATCAGCAGCCAAAGGGTTAATTAAATGAATGTTGAATTCTTTAGCAATTTCTTTTAAATGTTTCATTCACAAGAAACCTATGTATACGTTAGGTACATTCGGAAGCAGATCGACCTATACAAAATAGTCTAATATCGGCCTTAAGCCGCAATGATTTGGTCCCGCTGTGTAAAGCTTGATGTGCTCTCGATTGCAATCTTATAATTTAAGTTTAACAAATTACTTATAATTAACATAACCACATTTTAAAAATTACTGCTCTGCTCAACTTTATTATTTGGTAATAATAAATTGTAGTATAAACATTGATAACAAATGATGAGTGTAAACAACTATCTTACGTAAGAAAGTACAAGTAATATTATAAAAACAAAAGTTTGTACTGATGGATGTGAAGATGTCTAGATTGATGTTTGTTACTGTTCCACTTAAAATCCACTGAAAAAAAGGCATGCAGCTTAGGTACATGCGAGAATAACATTAGACTATATTACTTTAAGTTAAGATAGGTATTAAGTTTTCCAAGATTTGACGATAAAATACGAAGTCGCGTCGCGGGCAAAACTTCATAAAATAACAATCCTAATTTTGATAAAAAATCGGGTCGCGGTCTTCATTTTGATGCATTACTTGATAAGACCAACAATATGGCTACCGTACTTTTTTTTAAAATGTTTATTGTAAGAAGAAACTACACAGAAATAAAATAAGAATACCTTTTGTATTCTTGCTGCATGTTACTTTTTTTCTATTTCTTTTTCTCAGGTGGATGATACGAACGATAGCTTTTAAGAGCCTGTTGCGAGCATATACCTACCTCTTACACTATTCCTTACAACATTTCATTTTCCTCAACGTCGTCTATATCTTTCGCCATATTTTTTAAATCCGTATGTCTTCCCAAGGTCCTCCGACTAGAATACGAAGCGTACGAGCCGATGGCGTTGAAAGCCATGAAGAGCATCTGCGAGGAGGTGCGGCGGCAGTGGCCAGCTGTACACGGCATTGCTATCTATCATAGGTATGTTAACTCCTTTATTTATTTCTACAGGGTAACTAATGAACGATAGAAAAGTTCTACAGGGTATAACAGAAAGGGGGTATAATGCCGAAACACAACGATAGTCCCCATGAAACTAAACAACTTTTCCCAAAGAACATGGGTCGTAACTCGGGAGAATTAAAAAAAAATTGAAGGATTTCGAACTTGATCCCATAGTAAAAGTTGTTTGTTATCACGAGAGTGCATGCGTATCCTTTTCTGTTGTTCACTAATTTAAAGTCACCCTATATCTAAGGCATCTTCCATAGTAGAAAAGTAAATAAAATAAAAAATGGATTTATATTCGTCACGATTAAACCATAAAATGACACATTTACTAATTCTTCAAACATTAATATGTTTTGCGATCTAATAAAAAGTCATAAAAACCTGTAAATGACTTAATATCGCGTTGACGCAATATTCAAGAAGGTCGGGCTCGTGTTATCTTGAGTGGGTGCTTGCATTCGTTCGTACGTAATTTACTATAAGATTACTATTACATTCGGTAAAGTTCTTTTTATAAATAAATAGGGTATTTTGAATAGCATAAGCTTGCACACAGACAGACAACGACGTCAAACTTATAACACCCCTCCTTTGGCGTCGGGGGTTAAAAAGGGTATTTTGAATAGCATAGGCCTGTCAATAGGGATAATGATGATGATTATGTAAAAAAAAAGGTCACGGTTCTTCTTTTTCTCTTGAACTAAAAATGACAACGATACACTGGGTTAATGTCAAGCTGACTTGTTGGTTATGTCACGCCAAAGTACAATTTTTCCTAGATGTGACGTCAAACCTCTCCACTCCGTAAATTTGATGCTCTATTCTATATCTTTGTATTTATTTATGTGTTTGATCGAGTAAATAATGCATTTCTAATATTTACAGCCTATTGTGAGAAATATTATAAATTAACTCTCTAAGTGAATTCAAGTTGAATTCACTTAGAGAGTTAATTTATAATAGTCGATCTATATTTGTAGCCGAACGGCTATGTGATTATTTTGTATTCGCAACTGTGTCAATGCTGTACCAAGGACATGTATTGTATATGCCTCGAACTTGTTATCTACTAAGTATACGTTACGCTACGTCTATGTCAAATTACATACATAATACGAGGCCAATAGAAGAGACAATTCAAAAGCCAGGCCAACATTGGCCAATCATTGGCCTGGCTCTATTCTCACAAAGCCAACACTGACCTGGCACATTGGACTGTCATCTATTGGCTTCGTGTAAAAGGATCATAATTCACACTTCTCGCTCGCACTGTATTAAGTAGTGGTGGGCCGCGTACCAGTTTTACCGAGTAACCGAGTACCGAGTATTACTCGGTTTAACGTTTACCGAGCCGAGTACTCGGCCGAGTTACTCGGTATAGTTAAAGTAGGTAGAATTTCGCGCGAAGAAGCCCGTGAGCGAGTGGTGATAATGGTGTTAGAACTGTCCTTCCGCGCCCCGCTAATTATTCATAATGAAAACAATAAAACGCAAGCGTCAAACGCATTTTTTAAAAAAAAAAACACTGCTTATGATTTTTTCTTCTTAATAATTATGATAATAGCAATTCATAACATTGCTCCAGCTGGGAAAAGGCTAAAATATGTACCATTAGAAGGAATTAGACTATGATCTACCAAGCAGATCCAATGCGCAAGGTAGATTTATTTGTACCGAGTACTCGGCATTTTAACCGAGTTATTCGGCCGATTACGAGTAGTAAAAAAAGTGCCGAGTACGCCGAGTACCGAGTATTAACCGAGTACTCGGCCCACCTCTAGTATTAAGTATTAACATATCGATTGAAAATCGGCACTTAATTTATAGAAAATACCTATCGCATTTAAACAAACGATTTTTCCTTATAAAATTAATTAAATTACGAAACATCAGTATTATGAAAACACTTCAAAAAAGTCGAAACCTGTATAATAATGACTATAAAAACCTACATCAATAAAACTCGATATAAAAAGAAACCTTTATTGATTTGAATGCACGCAGCAATTTTCATGAAATCGTTAATTTCCTGTAATCATCGATATTGTAATCCTTAGACACGACTAAGGCTAACACTGACAAATTGCGAACTCGAATTATTACAATATGGAAATAGGTAATCTTAATTCTATTTATGTCTGAAAAACTTAGGCCGTGGCCCCAGTAGGCAAAGTAGTCAGCTGCTAACAGTTTGCCTACTGGGGCCACGGCCTTAAAGTAATTACAGTACGTAGACATTATAGTTTGTTCTATTTCATGATTTAACCGGTCATGGTTTCGATTCCCGCTAAATACATTGCTTTAATCAGCGTAGAGCGTAGATATTTACTATTGTTTTGAGTCTGTGTTATTCCACCATTGGGCACAGAAATAGAATATACGGAAATACTGCAATTCCGAAATTAGCTTCTATTGTCCTCAAAGAGCATCCAACCTAATTAGTATAGTAAAAATTTTTGGTATCAATTAGACTCAACATCCCCTATTCGAGCTAGTATGGATGTTGATTGTAATTGATACCAAAAATTTTACTATACCAGGCTCCATACAAATATGTTCGATGCCATTTAGGGAATGGAAGAGACATTTATCAGTTTTCTAACTGAATACGCCGAACTCTTCGGGGTTTTGAAATATTATTTTCTTGTGGCTTGAATGAGTTTATTGGTTTTACCTTGATTTATATTTTAGTAATTTAATTTCCACTTTGTTTCGTCCGTTGGAGTTCAAAACGTACTGGCTTCTTAAATGTCATTCAAACGTCAAAATGACAGTGTATGTTCGTTTCATCTTATAAGTTGTTGCTTCTTAACATCCTCCCCCCCTCGAAAACTGAATTGTTTTTGAGTATGTAGATTAAGTTTAGGCTTCTCCCGTCGTCGTAGCAGTGCTGGGTAAACAACACAGTCTGTGCACTGCCCGTCGCACGATGCCCTTCGATGTTAGAACGTCTGCAACTCTGAATTCCCCATCAGGACCGGAGTATAGTTTAGCGATGCGTCCCATGCGCCATTTTAATGGAGGCATATTATCTTGCTTGAGGACAACCAAATCGCCTTCCTTGAGTCCATCTTGCTTCATTCGCCACTTCGTCCTCTGCTGCAATTCGCTCAAATATTCATTGCGCCAACGCTCCCAGAACTGTTGCCTTAGTTTTTCAATGCGCTGATATCTATCGAGCCTGGAGTAATTCACGTCAGTGTACGTTGGTGATGGCAGCGAGGTTAAACTTCGTCCAATCAAGAAGTGGCCCGGAGTTAGGGATTCGAGATCATTAGGATCAGAAGAAAGAGGTGTTAACGGACGAGAGTTTAGGATAGCCTCGACCTGAGCAAATAAAGTCGATAGCTCCTCGTATGTTAAATGGTTTTCACCTACCGTTCTAATTATGTGAAATTTAGCAGATTTAACTGCGGATTCCCAAATTCCACCGAAATGTGGGGAATAAGCCGGAGTGAACTTGAATGTGATGCCTTCATCAGCTGCGAAGGCAGATATGTCTTCATTGTTTGAATTTAAAAAATTGGCAAGCTCGTTACAAGCGCCGACAAAGTTTGTCCCGTTATCACTAAATAAGTGAACTGGCTTTCCTCGGCGAGATATGAATCGTCGTAGAGATAAAATAAAATTGTTAGTTGACAGATCAGTAACGGCTTCCAAGTGTAAAGCCTTTGTGGCAAAACACACGAATAAACACAAATAGCATTTAGATATCTTACTACCGCGGCCCTTACGGTCTACGATGTGAAATGGCCCGGCAAAGTCGACTCCGCAAGTTTCAAAGGGAGGACCGGGAGTAACTCTAGGAGCAGGTAAGTTTCCCATTATTGGGTTTATTGTTTTTGCTTTCAATATTCTGCAGGGTTTACAATTATTGACCGTACTTCTAGCTAAAATTCTGCCTCTCAGAGGCCAGAATTCATTTCTTATATTATACAGTAAAGCCTGCGGGCCGCAATGTAACATTTTTTTGTGATAGTATGTAAATATCAATTTAGTTAAGATGTGATTAGAATCTAACAACATTGGATGCCTTTTATTTAATGCTTCAGGTGAGTTGGCGAGTCGCCCACCCACACACAAGATCTTGTCATCATTAATGAAAGGACTGAGAGATAAAATATGCGAATTCGAAGGTAAGGTTTTGTCTTTAGATAAAATATTGATTTCATCAGAAAAACATTCATCTTGATGCAGTTTTACTAGTAAAATTAGCGACTTATTTAATTCGTCTGAAGTTAAATGACCTGTAGTTTTATTATTTTTGTTGCGTATATTATTAATAAAACGTAGCATATAAGCTGTGGATCTCAGCAGTGTAGTGAATTTCGAAAATCTTTCGAAATTAACTAGACCGCCGAGATTCGCGGTACCAGTAGTAGTAGTTTTAGTGCATGTTTGTAGTGTATAGTTAGTAGTATGTAATGTAGATGTAGTTGTAGATTTAATTTTAGAATAAGCTTTTCTTTCAGGTAACTCAAATACATTTTTTATCAAACCAGTTTTAGGCCAATCAACTTGATCGCTCTTTAAAAATAACGGTCCATCCCACCAAATAACACAAGAATTAACATTCTTTGGACTTACGCCCCGCGACGCCAGGTCTGCTGGATTAATTTCTCCAGGTACATGTCTCCAATTGGAATAAGAAGTCAAATTTTGAATTTCTGAAACACGATTAGCAATAAATGGCTTTAAGTCACGAGGCTCAGAGTTTAACCAACCTAGCACTATTGTAGAATCTGTCCAATGGTAAAAACAATCAATTTTACATCGTAAAGCCTTTACGATTTTACTACAAAGACGTGCTGATAACAACGCGCCACAGAGTTCGAGTCTAGGGATAGTCGTGGGTTTAACCGGAGCTACTTTAGTTTTAGCGCAAAGAAGCCGGACCTGAATGTTTCCTGAATCATCAATTGAACGGAGATAGATTGCAGCAGCATAAGCTGCTTGAGATGCGTCTGAAAAAGAGTGCAATTCAATCCTAGTAGCATTAGAAATTAGGACACACCTAGGAATTTCAATATTAGATAATTGATTTAACTCAGTTGCAAATTTTAACCACTCTTTCTCTACGGTAACATCTATGGGATCATCCCACTCTAATTTGGTGAGCCATAGTTTTTGGAGTAGCATCTTAGGTATGATAGTCGTTAGACTGAGTAAACCAAGAGGGTCAAATAATTTTGCTGAATTAGAAAGAATAATCCTCTTTGTAGCTCGAGTTTCAGAACTTATATTTACAGGAAATTGTAACATGTCATTAATTGGATTCCACTTCAGCCCTAACACACTTGATTGACAAGACAAATCTAAATTCTTATTAGGTAAAATACTTGAGTTCATTTCAATATTTAATGAAGCATTAGTGCGGAATTTTCTGAGTGGAAGACACGCGCTATCAAGTTCTGCTGTAACTGAGCTGATCAGTTTGTTCAAGTCTTTTTCTGTTTCAGCTCCTGAAAGGAAATCATCAACATAAAAGTTTTCTTTAATTAATTGAGATACTTTTTTGTCTTGACACTGTTGTGAGAGCTGAAGCAGACATCTAGTGCTTAGAAAGGGCGCTGACGCCGTACCGTAAGTTACAGTATTTAATTCATAACATTTAATAGGTAGATTAGGCTCATCGCGCCACAATATCATTTGTAAGTGCCGTTGTTTGGGCTCAACTAAGATTTGCCGGTACATTTTTTCAACATCGGCAGACACTGCGTATTTATATTGCCTGTATCTTAATAAAATTGAAAACAAGTCGTCTTGGACTACAGGACCTACACATTGTATGTCGTTGAATGAAACACCAGTAGATGTTTTTGAGGAAGCGTCAAAAACGACACGAAGTTTAGTTGTTTCACTACTCTCCCTGATAACTGCATGATGAGGAAGAAAACACCCAAAGTCCGGCTTACTAACCTCTGTCATGTGACCTAGGCGTTCATACTCATGAATGAAATTGCGATAGTCATTCATTAATTGCGGTTTGTTATGTAATTTCTTTTCTATCTGATAAAAACGTTTCAAAGCGATATCATAAGAATCTCCTAATGCATTTTCGGATTCTCTCAAAGGAATTTGAACACAAAATCTACCGTTACTTTCTTGGCGCGTTGTTTCAACAAATAGTTTTTCACAATAGTTATTTTGTAATTCAGGTTGTTGATCTACGGGAACCTCTTCTATTTCCCAAAAGCGATTAAGTTGTTCTCTGATTTCTTGTGAGAAATTGCAACTTAATTTATTAGTAGTGTTCGTGTAAAAATCTACAGCCATAGGGCCTGCCACTATCCATCCAAGTTGTGTTTCTTGTAGGATAGGACGCTGCGATCCTAGGTTCCACTTATTCGATCCTAATAATTCCCAAAATACGTCCGCGCCTAACAACAAATCAATGTCGCTGGGATGATAAAAATGTGGATCTGCCAAATTAATATGATTTGGAATGCCTAGGTCTTGTACACGTATGGAAGCTTGTGGAATGTTATCTGTTATGCATGGCAATATGTAACATTTAACAGACATGTTGAATGTACTGTGTAATGAGTGAATCTGTATGTTACAATGCTCTGATAAATTGAATGTCGTGCTACCGAGACCAGAGACACTCTGTATACAGTTACGTTTCTTCTGACAACCAAGAAGCCTTTGGGCTCTCTCGGTTATAAATGATGATTGACTACCACTGTCCAGTATAGCCCTCAATGTGTAAGTGTTGCCAGAATTAGTCACCTGGACCAACGCTGTGGATAGAACAGCTTGATTGGCGGTGATAGCAGACATAGAAACAGTGGGTGAGGGACTGGTGGTAGTACTTGTAGTAGTAGGTGTGCTTGAACCTGTAGTAGGAATGTTGTTAATTATTTTAGCTTGTGAGTCTTGTTGTGTAGTAGCGGGTGTTGGCTGTTGAGATTGTGTGTGAGTATAAGGTTTGTGTAATAATGTGTTATGTTTTCTTTTACAGATGCGGCAGCCGTTGAGTCTACACTTGTACGAAGGATGTCCGCCCCGCAAGCAATTGGCACACAAGTTATGTTGGGTAACAGTAGAAAAACGTTGTTCTAATGAAAGTGATTTAAACTTTGGACATTCATATAGTTTATGATTTTGTTTGCAGGTCACACAACTCTCACCGGGGGACAACTCAGAAGATGAAGAAGAAATAAATGACTTTGATTTAGACAAACGCTTTTCATCTTTATTATGAGAGGGTTTATTACTGTGAATGGTCTCTAAGACAGTCGCTCGCTAACGTAAAAAGGAAAAGAAATCATCCAAAGTTGGGAATTCCTTATCGCTCCTAGATTCCTCCCACTTTCCAGCTGTGACACTGTCCAACCTTGTCGAGGCCATATAAATAATCATCGAGTCCCAGGAGTCAGTTGGCTCACCCAAAGACTTAAGAGCACGCAAGTTTTTGGATAAAGTATCAATAATATTGCGAATTCCCGATTCTGATTCCTTAGGAAGTGATTCTAAAGACACAATGTTTTTAAGATGTTCGTTTATCAAGATGCGTTTGTTATCAAATCGTTCGCATAACAAAGACCATGCCACTTCATAATTAGAGGATGAAACCGATACTGAATCAATCACCTTGCTCGCAGTAGCTTTTAAATATTGCTTTAGATAGTGAAACTTATTGATGTCATCAATACCATCATTGTTGTGAACTAGTGATAAGTAAGTATCTCTAAAGGAAAGCCAGTTACTAGGGTTCCCTTCAAAAGGTTCTATTTGTATTGGTGGCAACTTCAGTTTAATTGAAGTTGAATATTTGTTAGATGATGCATCATTTGTATTTTTTTGAAACTCATCAAGTAACGCTTGAGCCTGAGCAATTATTCTATAAAAATGATTTTCAGTTACTTCGCGTTCAGAAATTTGAGATTCACTCTTTGAGTCATCCTCCAATAGTTCAATCTGCGACTGAATATGATCAAACATTTGTAAAAGATCACGAATATTATTCAGTCTCAAACGCAACTCGTTAATTTTAACAGTATCTGTGATTTTTGTTTTAAATAAGGGCGCTAAATATTTCTCAAACAAAGTTAGCCGTTGTCTAATAGTCCCCCTTTGCTTTACAAGATCCTTTATGTTCGACATTTTTGACAATATTACGACGCAAATAACAAGCAAGCCAAATCTTCAATAAGTTTGAATTTGTTGTATTGTTATGTAAATAAAATCATTAATGAGACATACCCAGCCAGCGCAGTTTAAACTGATAAGAACCTGTCGCGTGACGTCACCTGCGTCCTGTGCGCCTATACCTGATGCGCGAGCGACTCGATGCTCAGATGAAACGCACGCCGGTATTTTTGTTCACAAATGCGGCTTATTCCCCAATCTCACCTGGAATTGTGGAGAATAGGTATGCCTTTATAATTGTATTGACTGTTTCTAGTTGAAAATAGGAAAATAGACTGGTTTTTAAAGGTCGCCGATAGGTAGGTAGATATAACCTATGACGCAGCGAAAAAGATGGGAATCGAGAAATATTTGAAATTCGCTTGCGTATGGTTACGAATCAATTTAAAAACAGTTGTTATTTAGTAGAAAAGGCAATAATATGCCGTTACGAAATGAAAATAATGTAGTTTTAATTTCAAGAATCGTTAAGAAGGTAGAAATACCTACTTAACCTATAAGTACAAAAAACTATCAACGCTATTCACCCAAATAAAGGAGAAGGATTAAATAAAAAATAAGGATTGGGCTCACTTCCCTTGGATAGATGGCTGCAGCAATTAAATTAACTGGCGAAATCCTCGGACAAAATGGCGCCTCCTGTCTCCGCGTGGCGTGGTTGATGCGTGCGTTGTTCTTGCAAATATCACTTTCGTGATATCACGTCGGGGTCACCAGATGAATACGCCGAACTCTTCGGGGTTTTGAAATATTATTTTCTTGTGGCTTGAATGAGTTTATTGGTTTTACCTTGATTTATATTTTAGTAATTTAATTTCCACGTTGTTTCGTCCGTTGGAGTTCAAAACGTACTGGCTTCTTAAATGTCATTCAAACGTCAAAATGACAGTGTATGTTCGTTTCATCTTATAAGTTGTTGCTTCTTAACACTAACTCTTTATAACCCATATGTATGTATACGATACTTAAGTATTATAGTAGTAAATCTAGTAGTACCTATTCGTGTGTACCGATGTGTGAAATAATGCCGCTGTTGTAATTTAGTGGTGTAATAGTAGAAATTAGGCATTAGTAAGCAGTTACGATAAATATAGTTGCGGTTCCACGCAATTAGTACCTACGCTTGTTATTTCCGTTGAATATACGATACGAGTACTTAATCTACTCGAAAACAGTTTATTTACGCAAAATTTTGGCAGTACCTATGCAAAATTCGCCCTCAGATGCATAAAAGGCTCATTAAATTAATAATCTATTAAATATCGTGCCATTCTATTCTCAATTTTGACAATGATAGGAACAGCTATAGGTCTAATAGAGCATTAGCTTAATTGTCTTACTTTACTATCAAAAAACCAACTTATTTAAGTGGAAATCTTTTCTTTTCTTGTCGTGCGTGTTTCGATCCGCACGCAAATCTGATCCGCATGCCCCCAAATCCTATTATTCCAAACATATTTTTCCTATCATGCGGGCAACACGCGTGTGGCCACTAGCGTGCTATCCCCCGCATGCGGATTAAAACTCGCATGACAGGGAACCCTAAGGGCGCTATAAGCCACCTGAAGTTGATCCCAAACCAACACAAATTAATCAATACTCATTTCTTTATTCTAGGCTAGGCAACGTCCCCTGCCGCGAAGCATCAGTAGTAATAGCAGTATCGAGCCCGCACCGCCGCGACTCTCTAGAAGCAGTATCCTGCTGCATCGACCGGCTTAAAGCCAGCGTGCCGATCTGGAAGCGGGAGGTGTACGAGGACGCAGCGCCGCAATGGAAGGAGAACGCTGAATGTACGTGGTCTAGTAGTAATAAGGTCAAGTGTGTGGGGAGCGGGACTGCGTAACGGATTTTTTCGATTTAAATTTGAAATTCGAAGTTTAGAACGTAATTCTTCCATTTGAAACTTGGCCAAATAAAGCCGGATTTACATTATAAATCACAATGCATGCATCATGAAAGTGCTAATTTGCACGTGAAACTGTTGACGAACGAAACTAGTTTCGTGCAACTGGTTTCGTAATGTATCTCCGGCTTAACCAATAAGATGGCATAGCGAAGATATCTTTTTTTTACTTTAAAATTCGAGATTCGAACTCTTCCATCTTTAGATTGGCCATTGAAACAAACGGGGAAATGCCAATAGGATTTCAGAGTTGAGATTTTATGCAATGTTATTGGTTGATATTTGAACTTAGTTGCGTCGTTCAACATCAATAGAGACGGGTTTTGGTGCGTGTACGCAACGCAACGCAACGATGGGTTATCGATTTTATTAGCAAACTTATGAGAGTGAAAAAGTTTTATTTTCAAATTTTTATTTGAATTTCGTTAATATTTCGTAGTTTTAATCAAAAGAATCGTGATCTTAGTATATTTTACAATCTATACATATGTTTATATAAATAACTTTATTTTCTTTACACAGTTATGTAAGTAGTTTTTTTAAAGGAGCTATAAGCAGAATATATATTGTTAAATGAAACTAGTGGCTTTTTAAAGCTATTTTTTAAACTTTGAAGCCTTATGAATTTTACCCCAAATTAAAAATAAAAGGTATAGAATTTCTCATACCCCTTACTGTAATTTGATCAGAAGCAGATGTTGCACATACAATGCAATAGTTAGTCCCATTTTTTATTTAGTCTTATTTTTATGTATGGTTTGATGCACGGTATCTATACATTCATGTATCTATGTATTTATAAAATATTTAGTCAAGTGTCCAAAAAATTGTAAAACAAAATTCTAAATTGTGATTCCATATTTCGTAGACTTACAAATATCTTAGGATATCCATTAAAGTTAATATTTTGACTTTAAAGTTGTCTAAGACCCAGAAAACACGGTGAAACGCAAATGCAACGCAACTGAAACTGCTAGTTACTTTTGAGTTGCATCGCAGTTTCTGCTATAGACTTCTTTAGAAAACCACACACGACGCAATTGAAACGAAACGTTTCAAACTAGTTGCGTTTCACCATGTGTTTTGGCGCTTAATGATTTTTTTTTTAAGAATTCAAATGGATTTTTTATTCGGATTCTATTTGCTCATTCAGACTTGTTCGAAATTTGAATATTAAGTAGTTTTTTTTTGTTTTTTTTTTTTATGTAAGTGTAGTTCTAGCTTCAAACTCACGCGTAAGTTTAAATAACTGTTGTCCCGTGGTTGTCCTTCAGTCTTTAATGAATTAAGTTATATTTAGGTAGTTTTTATTTTTTATTTATATGTATAGTTACTACTTATTTATATGACAAAAGTCACGAGATCTAATCAGATTTTTCTTTCTCAACACATGTTTCCTTAAGGAAAGTCGTTCAGTCTACTAAGATTACATCTCTTATTTTTGTCATAGATTAAATCAACATCCTATAAATATTATAAATGTCAATGTTTGTACCGATGGATGTTTGTTACTTCATCACGCAAAAACCACTGAACAGATTTTAATGAAATTTTACAATAACTTAGCTTGGACATCAGAATAACACATAGGTTATATTATTTTACAATATCATGATTTTTATCCAAGATATGACGTTAAACGAGTACGAAGTCGCGGGCAGCCTCTAGTTCTATACCTATACAGGGTGTAACAGAAGGGGGGTATAATCCCGGAACACAGCGATAGTCCTCATGAAACTGAACAACTTTCCCCAAGGAACATAGGTCGTATCTCGAAAAAATTTTTTGGATTGCCCATACTTACTCGATCAGCTAATCGGACATTTTGTATGGAAAGGCGAAATTTTTTTTTTTCGAGTTACGACCCATGTTTCTTAGGGAAAGTTGTTCAGTTTCATGAGTACTATCGCTGTGTTTCGGCCTTATACCCCCTTTCTATTACACCCTGTATAAATTTATATTTACACGTACACATGTTTTCTTTATATTTAGTTAGCACAATTTGGAGGCAGGGTTAGGTACTAGGTGCCAAGTACATTACACCATTTAGTGCAATAAATAAATAAATATTATGTTGATATATGAAGTTTTATTCACACACACTTGACTTTATAATATTTCGCGTTAGGTACAGTAGTACCGTAAAAAAAGTTCGGCGATGCTGTTATTTTATAACTACCTAGCAGAATGGTATCGCGCGCAAGTAGAGTCCAAACACATAGAGACAATAATTTTTGGAAAATGCATAAAATTAACAAGTTGTTAAAATTAAGAATACGATAAAGAAATTGTCATTTTCAATTCTGAGATATTGTTTTATTACAATTACAAGTAATAGCTGTTCGAAATAATAACGAACTAATTCGTAACAGTCTACTTCACACAAATCCTCCTACAAGTACCGCCCCCTACAGGTCCACTTGCGCCTGCGCCGACCGACTCCATAGACAAGAGCCTCGTACAGATCAACGTGACGCCGGAGGAGCTCGACCAGCGCATACGCAACTTTATTGACAGAAAGCGGGAACAGGTATGTTAAGAGATAGATAATATTATCCTACCAATATTATAAATGTCAAAGTTTGTGCCGATGGATGGATGTGAGAATGTTTGTTACTCTTTCAAACAAAAACTACTGAACAGATTTTGATGAAACTTGGCAATATTGTAGCTCGCACATCAGTATAACACATAGGCTATAATATTTTGAGATGTATGCCAAAATAAGTCGATAAATGCGAACGAAGTCGTGGGCAGACAATAAACTATATTTCTAAACAGGTAAACATAAGCAACATCCAAGACTTCATGTCGAGTACTACAGATGAAGAGACATGCGCAAGAGTGCGCGCGCAGTTTGTTAAGAGGAGCGATTCTAAAAGTCATTTGAAAGGTAACTATAATTTTTGAACTATTTGACTTTGCTTGAATACACTGCGAGCGAGAGGTGCATACGTTATGAAATGTGTGTTTCTCGCTCACACTCAGTATGCCGCTCTTTTTCGATTTCGATCGCTTTTTTTTTAAAGTGAAGTTGATAACTAAAAAACATCTGCCGAATTGAGGACCACATTTTTTTGGTTGTTTTTAATTCGCAGTCGATTAAAGTCTGTTGATATCTATAACATTGAACAATCGGTCAATATTAGGGATGATGACTACATTCAAAAATTCAAAAAATAATTAGTCCGTCTTTTAGGCTATTAAAAAATATTTGAAACACATTTTTTACCTGATCAAATACATAAATAAATACAAAGATACAGAGCATCAAAGTTAAGGAGTGGGGGTATTGACGTCACTCCTAGGTAATCTTACTTAGGCGTGACGTCACGAGCAACTTTAAGCCAGTGTAACTTTGTCATTTTTAGTTTAAGAGAAAAAAGAAAAAATACGTGTCGAATATTTTAAAATAGTCTATGTGATGGACTAAAAAAATGTTTTTATCATCATGCCTATTAACGTAAACTAACTTCTCGATTCAAATTAATTAACAAACAACATTTTTTTTCCCAGTCCGCAAAGTCCACAACGAGTGGGGCCCTCAAACGGTCCACCCGAGCGAGTTCCAAACGCAAAACCTTTTACGATCGGAACATGGATTGCCTTCCTCAATAGCAGAACGGGTGTTGTCTATAGAACAGTATTTGAACCTGGGACCGGTTTCTCCTGACATCTATAAACGATTGAAGGCGATGGAGGAACGGATTGCTAGTTTACAGGCTATTTCGCCGGAGTATGCGTGTTTTTGGGTAAGTTGAGGTGGTCTCCTGATCTAATTACTATTATGCCTAAGCGCCAAAACACGGTAAAACGCAACTGCAACGCAACTGAAACTTCCTTAGAAAACCACACACGACGCAACTGAAACGAAATGTTGCAATTTGTTTCAGTTGCGTCGTGTGTGGATTTCTAAGGAAGTTTCAGTTTTCAGTCTATAGCAGAAACTGCGATGCAACTCAAAAGTAACTAGCAGTTTCAGTTGCGTTGCAGTTGCATTTCACCGTGTGTTCTGGGTCTTAGTGGGTTCACATAACGGAGGATCTGTCGCATACTGGTCGCGTAACGCTAGAACAGGTCTATAGAAAAACACTCGACCGTTCACACGAAACCGACTGTCGTATAATCGGCAATATCCTGCGTTAGATGTGAACTGACCCTTATCGCGCACTTTAGTCTATTTATTATATTTATACTGTGCTTTAGTATTGAAATTCAATTTTAAATATGATATAGGATTATGTTATTATTTTTAACTACTTTTAAGTGTCATTTTAAGAGAACAGGTTTGTTTTAGTAATTTATACTGTAGGTTCTTGTTGAAACTGTTGGCAAAGGCTAATGAAGTGACTGATGAATGTAGATGAAGTGATCGTTGTAAGTGGTGGGTAGTGGTCTCTGCCTACCTGGGAAAGAGGCGTCACAGATATGCTAGATGCATATCTGTGACGTAGAGACCACTTTCCTCCACTTGCTACGATCCAAACAAACTTCTTTCGCTTCATCTTAGATAATCATATGTAATCTAAAACACATTTTCCCCATTTTTTTTATTTTCCCATTTTTTTCCTTCACTTACTTATATTTCCCTTCCAGCGCAACAAACACGAGACAGAAGTAAAGCAAGAACCCACAGACTACACGTATTCCGCCGACGACATCGCGCGGAAGATAGAACAGATTGAACGACAGGCGATGTGATGTAACGACGGTGACAGTGATAGTGGAGACAGTTCGGTATAGAGTGGTCTTTAAAGTGTATCCAAATTATGCCGGCGGCACATGTATCTTTAAGGCGCGGTTTATACTGAAATGGCGTGGCGGAGGCGCGCGGCGGAAGCGTCTTGTCAAGAAAACTTTTATTAGAATAGAGTCGTATTTGCCGTAATTTCGTCTGCGCTCCTCGAAGCGCGCCACTCGCCCCACACGTCAAACAGCGCCGCCAAGTAGCGCGGACGAAATTACGGCAAATACGACTCTATTCTAATGCTTTTAAGAGTTTTCTTGTAAGGACGCTTCGCCGCGCGCCTCCGCCACGCCACTTCGGTATAAACCGCGACTTACCTAAGCATGTGTGGATGCGCGTTTGTGTCTTTTACATTTAGACGTTTTTCGTGTGACTACCTACAACTACATGTCAATTTTTGTGGCGGTGGATGGATGGATGTTTCTCTTTCAAGCAAAAACAGATTTTAACGTATCTCTGCAGTATTGTCGATTATTGTTTAAAGATATTGTGTAAGTTTTCGAAGTTATGACGATAACGGTTTAGGAACGAAGTCGCGCGCAGTCTCTATTATTAAATAAACAATATTTTCTCATCTACAGAAAACAAGTAGATACCACATTTTTTCATAATAAAGAAATAAATGAAAACAACAAATGTGTCTTATTGAATCTATATTTTGAAATACATAGATTTATTTACAATATCATGTAAGTTATAAATTAGCCTACATCACCAAACCTTTGGAACGCCACATTTATTTATATCATATAACACTATCATATAGATCATGGATCTATGGATCAGTTTTGTAATGTAAAATAGACCTACTTATGATTAATTTTCTTAGGATCCATTATCGTTGATCAAATATATGAAATGATCCAAGTATGATATTGTATATATGCCCCTAATACAGTCTAAAAATAATAAGCTACCACAGTTCTCGTAACAAGATTGTTTTATTTCTCATCTATTTCCTTCTCTATTAAAAGCATGGTAATGAAAAGGACAGAATGATACGACAAAGCAACAAAACTGTTGCAAGAACTGTGCTAACCAGACAGAAATGGTATCAAATATTACTAGATCATAAACTAATATTTTATACCTCTTATCTAGTACATATCAAATGATATTATGGTAAAGGTGCTAAATATTCTAAGCTGTAATTTTTATCAATACACTATTGAACTAAAAATGCTGGAAAAATCTTGAAGATTTTGAAATAAAAAATAAATCAACATTTTTCTCGACTTTGAAAATTCTGATTTCTGACTTACAACGCTGCAGTACTTGTCGAAAAAACATCAAATTTTCATATACACAGAGCCTGTAAATACGTTGAAAATTGCTATACAAATTGTGAAATGATATAATTACTTGTAGTGAAGTGGCGTTCTAAGATAAAACTATTTAAAATTAAAATAACAAAACAATTTAATGAACATTATTTATGCCGGCATTTAACTCGAATATTAAAGACATCCGGGTCATGACCGGGACGTGTCAGGGAAAAAATATCATTCCATACATTTTCTATGGGTTCGTTCACACACGTTGCCATGACGACGTATTTTTCCCCCTGACAGGCCACGGCCCGGTCACGTCTCGGGCACGGTCCGGACATGTGGAGGTATGATGCCCAGCCACTTACAATTACAATTCGCCTATTATATTTCCCAAATAGCTATCTATGGTTTGTGAGAAATGAGACGAAAATATACTGTGAACGTAATCAAAGAAGGACCGCCATACTACAAGAAACTGATTTGCATTGGTCGGTCAATATGAACATACAGAAAAAATATATTCTTCAGCGACAGAACGTCGTCAAATAAGCAAAGACGCAGCAAAAGCTTAGTTTATGAATGTAAATGTCCACACTATCATATTCGAGCGAAATACCGACATAATCACGTGCGCAAACGCATGATATGATACCCAATGTAAAAACCTTATTTTAACAAGAAAATCTGGATGCTATTTCGTATACAATTGAAAAAAAAAAGAAAATACATACACCAAAGTTAAATTATTGTTTTTCCGTATCAAAGTGGGCAAATACATACTGACCCGTAAGATCACGGCCATAGGAACTCATTTGGCATAAAAGCGTAATATTTACAAAAAAAGAAATATACCAAATTAACACATATGGTCCACAGTCAATAGCAAAGAAATAAAAATCTCAAATTGATACATAAATAAATAGAAATTCATATAAAATAAATATGTTAATTTTTTGTTGCGCACTTTTAGTTCCTACACGCATTTTTAAAATTATTAAACCTACACGTTCGCTAGATTGGAATCGGTGCGTACGCAGCGGAAGGATTTTTTGCTTTGTATTGATTTCTATGGCGCAGCGCGATCTAGTGCACGCATTACCATAGAAATCCATCTTATTCTTATCTTATTTAGCCACTCGTGTCCCACTGCTGGGCAAAGGCCTCTCTCCTCGTACGCCATGACTTTCTGTCTCGAGCTTCCTCCGCCCAGGTACTCCATACATATGTTGTTATCAGCCCATATATGTCCCCACCGAGGGGCACGAGCCTACTCTCATACAGAGAGTGATTAGGCCGTAATCCACCACGCTAGCCAAGTGCGGGTTGGCGGATTTTACATACACCTTCGAATTTTTTCTTTGGTGTATGCAGGTTTCCTCACGATTTTTTCCTTCACCGTTAGCAAGTGGTAATCGAATAAATTGATACGTACATGAGAATAAAACTCAGAGGTACGTGCCCGCGCCAGGATTCGAACTCGCGCCCTTTGAATTCGAGGCAAGCGTTCTACCAATTGGGCTAATAGAAATCCATACAAAGCAAAAAATCCTTCCGCTCCGTACACTCCGATACTAATCTAGTGGACCCGTAGCTTTATTATCATCAGTACTATATCCAGTACTGGCAGTGATGTAACATATTTAGCTGGCTATTTAAAACTTAATTGTACAGTCACATCTGCGTAACGTACCGCGCGGAACGTTTGGTTCAATACGCTCGCAATGTGTTTCAAGTCACCTATGACACATCAGCTGAAATTACGTCGCATACATTTACTCCAGCCGCTGAACGTTCGGTTCAATACGCTCGCAATGTGTTTCAAGTCACCTATGACACATCAGCTGAAATTACGTCGCATACATTTACTCCAGCCGCTGAACGTTCGGTTCAATACGCTCGCAATGTGTTTCAAGTCACCTATGACACATCAGCTGAAATTACGTCGCATACATTTACTCCAGCCGCTGAACGTTCGGTTCAATACGCTCGCAATGTGTTTCAAGTCACCTATGACACATCAGCTGAAATTACGTCGCATACATTTACTCCGGCCGCCGAACGTTCGGTTCAATACGCTCGCAATGTGTTTCAAGTCACCTATGACACATCAGCTGAAATTACGTCGCATACATTTACTCCGGCCGCCGAACGTTCGGTTCAATACGCTCGCAATGTGTTTCAAGTCACCTATGACACATCAGCTGAAATTACGTCGCATACATTTACTCCAGCCGCTGAACGTTCCGTGCGGTACGTTACGCAGGTGTGTCGCGACCTTGAGGTGACTCTTTAAAAGTTCAATGATAAGTTTTCTGACAGTCTATCTTACTGTCAAATCACGTTAGTAGGTTATCTTTGCGTCGTTAAGTGTGACGTCATACCGCAAGGGGCGGGGCCTATAAAAGCCACAGCCTATACGCGGGGCGTATTAAAGCCACGCCCCTTGCCCCGTCGCTTCCTTCACTAACAACCGCATATGATACACACGTTTTCTCCCACCAAATTAATTAATGCTCTAATACAACCCGGTTACAATATGTGTGGAACTCACTGGAATGTCAAGCCCGCTCCCCACTCTCTTTTCACCTCCCTGCGATCGCCATGTCGTATTATTAGGCCCACTTGCGCAGCCAAATAAATCCGGAGTTAGCTGCTAACACAGGGTTAAACAAATAATTTGTATTATCTTGATTTAACCCTATGTTAGCAGCTAACACAGGGCTTATTGCGTTAACTCTGGGCTAGAGCGCTGATGTGACGTCACTACGCCAGGTCCACAGATATTGCAACCCGGTTGTAAATGTTTGCCGGGTGGGATGATATTTGCTAAAGGCGTGTCCGCTGCTCAATGTTTTGAACAGTTTTTGGTAAACATTGAACGAAATGAATGAAATTTTCCTTTGATTTGTCTTGTCAGCAAAATCATTCAATTTGAAGAAAATGTTCATTCAATGTTTGTTCAAAACATGAGCAGCGGACTTACCTTAATACGATGCAGATAGACGCATCGAGGTTTCGTAGTCTTAGCTCACAGACATAAGGCTGTTCCCAATATACAAAGACAGATATCTAGACTCGTACATATCTGTCACGTAGCTGTCACTTCTGATCTATCCTACAGAAGCGTCCCATAGATGTTTTGACAGCGTTAAAGTTTATAGGGACGAAAAATTCTAAGATAGATATTCCTATCTCCAGTAAGACAAAACCAGCTAGCCTAGCATACACTCCGTGACAAGACGTTGTCATGGGTTTGTCACCCTTACGTCTCTTTCCATAGTTTTAAATGTAATAAGGACAGCATGACGTGAGATAATTGTCGCGGCACGTATGCTAAGCCTCCAGAGATAGATAGAATATAGGGAACGGCCGTTAGTTATTAAGCGTTTATACTTTCGACGAAAAATCTAACTTCACTTTTTTCTCACCTTCCAATGTCTTTAATTAGCGTTAGCCGGTCTTCTTAAGTATAAAACTATAGCAAGCGCCCCAAGTAAGGCCGTGATGAGGTACATATCCCAGTTCATGAGAAGCGAAGACTCCCCGGTGAGGAAGATCATCGCTAACGGGCTCTGTAATAGAGACTGAAATTCATTGCACTTTAGTGTGGAGTTTTAGGAGGTAAATTTAGATAAATAACTAAAATTTTATGCTGTTGTTACACACGTCCCACATGTGTGTCTTCGTGGACTCGCCTAGCGCGTTCACGTTATTTTTTGTCGTTATAGTTAAACCTCATTTTTGTCGTTTGTGAACGTCGAATTAGCGAGGTTGTAAGAGGTAGCAAAAACACTCTTTTTATAAAAAGGTATTTAAAAATACAGATTATATGAAAAGAAGCATTACTTTGTTTAGAAAAGAGCAAACAAATATTTTCGTTGTTGAGAAAAGAAGATAACTGAAATATTCTGATTCAAATTAAATTGTTGGGACATGCGATCAAACACGAACAAAACGTGTTCGAATTTAAAAGTACTTGCGTCAACAATCACGGCTATATTTAAAAAAATATAAATTACAAGAAATGTTCGAAATTAGAACAATGTTCTAAATCCAAATACTACTTACATCAACAATCTGATGGAATGCAGTATGCGCGTTCAAAGAAGCCAACGCTAAAGCGGCAGGTAGTCGCGCATCAGGTGACGTATCTGCGGCTAGGTCATAGCAGCGTTTGGCTAGGTGTAGGTCTCGGGCTAGACCTAGCCCTTTAGAGTGCATGTAGCCTAGGTTGAACGTCGCTTGGGCGTTGTGGAGTTGTTCTGATGCTATCCTGTTGGTGTAATTTAAGGAATTTTAGAAAATATGTACTTATAAAGATCTAATAACGATGTAAACTAGAAAGCTAACAACAGTTTTTCACATAGTATATTGTGATTTGTGAATATACTACGCGCGAGACAAGGTCGATTCGATAGCAATGGAATGAATGTTGAATTCACAAGTAGAGTGGTGACAACTGTGAATATTATAAAAAAGATGTGTATTTGTATCATATTAAGTGGAGGCAAGTGGTCTCTGCCTACCCCGATGTGAGACAGGCGTAACAGATATACATACATATGTATGTAAGTATGTAAAAAAGTTAATTTATGGTAGGTACTTATCTTATCTGACGCTTAACTGAACACGTGACTTATAAGTATTGTAAAAAAAAAACACTGCGACCCCTACCACAATCTAACTTCTCACGAACCTGTAATGATGTGCAGCAGCTTCGAGATCGACGTGAGTCCCGAGCCCGTAGTAGTGGTAGTCGCCGAGTTTGACGCGCGCCGACGCGCAGCCCTGCGCCGCCGCGCGCGACCACAGCTGTAACGCGCGACGGTAACGCTCCGGCTCCGGGAACATTTGCACGTCACCTGGGAAATGTAGAAATATACTAAGTCGTGTCCATCCGTTACTTCACTTTTACAAATTCAAATTTATAATGTGCTAGTATCTCTGCGACTTGTATATAAGTCGAGACATGTTAATCTTTATTTTGGTGAACACGCTAGGCGAGTCCACAAGTCACTATTATAATTACCACTGAAACCACTTACTCAATTCAAAGTTCTCTTGTCAAGACAAGTTATCTTTTCGATGAACACGCTAGGCGAGTCCACCCACTAACTCACTTTTATAATAAACACTAACACCACTTCCTCACTCTCCCCAACTTCTCTTGTCAAATTAATCTTTATTTCGATGAACGCGCTAGGCGAGTCCACCCCCTTTTACAAATTCTAATTCCTTTATATTCTCACCATTATCCAGCAGATAGGCAGCATTAGTCTGCGCGACCTCGTACCCCCTCTCCGCCAGCGCGAGGTACTGCAGATAGGCGGCGGTGTGTTCGCGTGCGCGCCACGCTCCGTGCGCCAACATCAGCCGCGACGCCCACTCACCGCGCTCGCATACGTTCTTGAACAGCTGAGGGGTTATAATAGTGATTTTAGTTATTTATTTTTTGACATGTGGTTTGATGAAAATCTGGGAAATTAACGACTTTCTCCAAGTTAATGAAAATGTTTCCATATACTAAAATATTACCCTACAATTTTAATTGTCGATTAACTGATTGGGTATGTTAAATGAAAAGCAAGAATAGTAAAAACTATATCTTGCCCAAGTTTCTTGGGTACAGTTGCCCAGTTTTATAAGCAGGTAACGTGTCCATAACGACCAACAATATGCGACGTATCCTACATTAGATGTGAACAGAAGTAAGTGCGGTTACGCATTACATCCGCTCCAAATCCGATCCTATAAAATGGGCATGATGACTAAAAAAATTTTTTTAATCCATCACATACCTAGATTGTTTTAAAATATTCGACTTGACACCTATTTTTTCTCTTAAACTAAAAATGACAAAGATACACTGGGCTAACGTTGGTCGTAACGTCACGCCTCAGTACGATTTTAACCGTAGAGTGACGTCAATACCCCCACTCCGTAACTTTGATGCTCTGTATCTGTATTTATTTATGTATTGATTAGGTAAAAAATGTGTTTCAAATATTTTTTAATAGCCTAAAAGACGGACTAATTATTTTTTTTACTTTTTGAATGTAGTCATCATCCCCATTACTATAGAAATAATTCTCGGATCTGTACTAAACATCTCAGATTCGAAGTAGTGCGAAACCACTCTAACGGGCTGTTTCAGCTACAGATAAAACTTATCTGACAGATATTTTATACCTGTCTCTGTCTACAACGTCATGTTTTATGAAATAGACATAGGTTTATCTGACAGTTACATTTAATCTGAAGATAGTGTCACAGCCCCTAAGTGTAAATAAGCCACCAGAAAGTCTCGTGCAGCTATTACCTCAACAGCAGTAGTACAAGACCGCAACACGCCGAGCCCCTGCGCGTGCATCTGTCCAAGATGATACAATGCGAGCACGTGACCGGTTTGGGAGGCTAGAGAGAAGTACTTGTTGGCTTGCTTGAAGTCTCTTCGCACGCCGATACCACCTGAAACAGTATAACACTGTTGAAGATTGGCACATATACAGGGTGTAACAGAAAGGGGGTATAATGCCGAAACACAGCGATAGTCCTCATAAAACTGAACAACTTTCCCCAAGGAACATGGGTCGTGAAACGAAAAAAATTTTTGGATCGCCCATACTTACTCGATCAGCTGATCGGACATTTTGTATGGAGGGACGAAATTTTTTTTTTCAAGTTACGACCTATGTTCCTTGGGGAAAGTTGTTCAGTTTTATGAGGACTATCGCTGTGTTTCGCCATTATACCCCCTTTCTGTTACACCCAGTATAACGTATTTGTTTATGGTCCAATTATCTATATTGTCTTTGATTCTTCCTTCTTTTCATTCTTCCTTTCTTGGACGCGCCAGGCGAGTCCTATTCTACGGATAGGTACCTGACGTGCTTGAAGCATGCACTGACTTGTCAAGATATTTTATTTTTCGTTACATAATGCTACTATACAAAGCTAATTTCAGCGTTCGGATTCGCATTTCATTGACTTTTACTTTTTATAACACACATCTATTGACCTCAACTAAAACTTTTATAAAAGTGTCTATGAACCGGACGCTTTGGAGAGGTCTATGCTCAGCAGTGCTCAGCTATAGGCTGATATGATGATATCAATACTTACCAAAGTACATAAATCCAAGATGCAACTGCCCTTCAACCCAGCCTTGGTTCGCAGCCATCGTGAAGTATTTGAACGCAGCGTTTAAGTCTTTGGGCACTCCTCTACCCTGTAGACAATATTAATTTAATTCATTAAGAGAATCTATTACTGAAGGATAAGTCAGTGGCTCACATGTGTGCCATGGACTCGCCTAGTGAGTTCTCACCAAACATTTCAAAATAAGTGCGCTTCACACGGAATAGATATGAGGATGTTTGCTACTTTTTTTAATTTTACAATTTTGTAGCTTATACATCAAATAGCATAAACGCTATACTATTTTAGAATATTGCTTAAAATTACCAAGATATAAATCGAACGTACGAAGTCACGGGCAGACTCTAGAGTCTGTTACTAGTAACATAATATATTGAGTCACAAGGACCGTACCTACCATACCTACTTCTATATTTAATATGACCATTTACTAATTATAAAATCTTAGAGTGGTATCTGCCTACCACAATAGGAAAGAATATAAAATGTTTTACCTGTAAATACATAATGCCAAGTCCGCTCTGTCCGACGGGGTTGTTTAACTCAGCCGCTTTTCGGAAGTAACGCAGCGCCGCGTCGTCGTCCGCCTTTATACCGTCGCCGCCTTCTAAGTATATCTACAATAATATTACAGTAATGGATGATCAGGTGGAAGGTATTAAGACTCTCCTCCCATTACGATACGCACAAGCGATTTAAGTATCCTGCATGCCTCGTAAACTAGTCACCGCGAAGTATATTACATACATTTGAATGCAGGCTCGCACACTACGACGCCGTTGTAATGTTTGTGAGATACTTCGCGGTGACTAGTCTTCGAGACTTGAATCGCCTGTGTATATCGTAATGATACAAGGAAAATAAATATTTAAATATCTTAAATAAAATCTTTATATGTCTGTTACTTCCACTTTTCCAAAATCCTAACCTATTTACCTAATAAATATAAATTGAAACAAATAAATAAATAAACCCACCTTCCCAAGAAACGCGTAAGCCACCGCGTTCCCAGTCTTAGCCGCTTGCTGGAAGTAATGCAGAGCTTTGTTCATGTCGAGGGTGACGCCTCGACCGCCTTGGAAGTGAAGCTGGCCTAGACCCACCTGTGTGCAAATATTGTGGATATTAGATTTATGTGTAATGGTCCTTTTCAATGATGCCAATAGACAAGACAGATCAGTGGGCCAGCTAGCTTAGCATAGCGCTCCGTGACAAGACGTTGTCATGCGTTTGTCACGCTTACGTCTCTGTCTATAGTTTTAAATGTGATAAGGACAGCATACGTGAGATAATTGTCGCGGCACGCCGTGCTAAGCCCACAGGTAAGTTTTTGCTTCGTGTGAATAGTGCCAATCATTAGCCTGGCTTGTCGTGTAAAAGGAGCATAATCCACGGAAATGTAAATAAATGCTTGTATTATCTTATTAGGTATAAGAATTGTAAACTTTATTTTAAAAGAGCATTATCTTTATCTTCTTTAAGCTTAAAAGGGGGACATTAACCAATATAACAAAAAATATATTTTCTAAGTGAAATAAAGATTTTGTCATTTTAATTTTTTCATTTTTCAATACCTATATCTGACTGCCTTTAAACGCAGATTTCTTCTCCAATCCCTATAGCGTCCTACCTGCGCCTGCACATCCCCTTTGTCAGCCAGCAGCTGGTAGTACTCGATGAGGTCGGAGTCCAGCGCGCCGCCGCCGCCCTCCGCCTCGTCCATGAGCCGCACGCGCATGATCGCCGGACCGCCGTTCATTGTTACTGATGACGCCACTGGGGGAAGAGTTAATGTTACAAATATTATTTTAGTGTCAGACAGTCTCAGTGTCAGTGTCGGTGTCGGTGTCAAATAGTGTCATTTTCAGTGTCGGTGTCAGTGTCAATGTCAGTGTCAGACAGAGTCAGTGTCAGTGTCAGTCTCTCGGTGTCGGAGTCAGTGTCAGAGTCGGTGTCGGTGTCAGAGTCCGTGTCAGTGTCGGTGTAAGTCAGTGTCAGTATAAATGTCAGTGACGGTGTCAGTGTCAGTCAGTGCCGGTGTCAGTGTCAGTAAGTGTCGGTGTCATTTTCAGTGTTAGTGTCAGTGTCGGTGTCAGACTGTGTCATTTTCAGTGTCGGTGTCAGACAGTCTTAGTGTCAGTGACGGTGTCAGAAAGTCTCAGAGTCAGAGTCAGTGTCGGTGTCGGTGTCAGATAGTGTCATTTTCAGTGTCGGTGTCAGCGTCAATGTCGGTGTCAGTGTCAGTCTCTCGGTGTCGGAGTCAGTGTCAGTTTTGGGGATCTGTCGGTGTCAGTGTCGGTGTAAGTCAGTGTCAGTGTCGGTGTAAGTCAGTGTCAGTGTCAGTAAAAATGTCAGTGTCGGTGTCAGTGTCAATGTCAGTAAGTGTCGGTGTCGGTGTCAGTTTGTGTCGGTGTCAGTGTCAGTACAAATGTCAGTGTCGGTGTCAGTGTCAGTGAGTGTCGGTGTCGGTGTCGGTGTCGGTGTCGGTGTCGGTGTCGGTGTCGGTGCCGGTTTCAATGTCAGTGTTAGTGTCTGACAGTTTCAGTGTCAGACAGTCTCAGTGTCAGTGTCAGACAGTCTCAGTATCAGTGTCAGACAGTCTCAGTGTCGGTGTCTGACAGTGTCAGCGTCAGTGTCAGTGTCACTCTAAAATACATTTTTATTGAAGCCGACTCACCCTTAGCCGCGACCTTCATATAGATCTCCATGGCCTTAGAGCAGGAGCTAGGCACAGTAACACCAGCCCAGTGGCGGTACGCTAACGCCATTTGTGCGAAGTCACTATTGCCGTACGCTCCTATTGTATAATGGACTAAAGCTTTCGCTTGCGACACTGGTACGGCTATGCCAGTGGCATAGAGGAAGCCCATACCCTGGTGTAGAGAAAAACAGAAATAGATATATTATAATGTAAGAAAAATATATTTGTTTACTAGTTCTGCTCGCGACTTCGTATGTATTTATCGTCATATCTTGGTAGAAAACCATGATATCTTAAAATAAGTTATTCGGATTAATAATCACTATATAGTCTACAATATTGCAAAGTTTTATCAAAAATCTGTTCAGTAGTTTTTGCTTGAAAGAGTAACAAATATCTTCACATCCATCGGCTTCACATCATTTTAATCAATATTTTCATTACTCGTTAGCTAGCAAAGCAAGCCATATAACTTAATCTTATTCAATATATTATAACCTTTACTTAGTTATTTTTATCAAAAATACCAAGCAAAAACCCAACTCAAAAACTTCACCTACCAGGCCAAAAATTAAAAACAAAAAACTCACCGCATGAGCATCAGCGTTTCCCGCCTCGGACAAATCCTCAAAGATCTTTTTAGCTTTGTCATGATCTAGCTCAACCCCTTCACCAAAGAGGTACGACCAGGCTAACTTGATCTTCGCGGGTATGTAGCCTTGATCGGCTGATTGTTTTATTTGGAGGATTATGGCGCGGAGTTCGGGAGAGCGTCGGCTTAGTTTCGCCATTGCTACGTCGTATAGTTCTTTTGCTGTTGGAATGATAATTGTTAATTATTTATAAGTTTATTATAAAAAGAGTATTACATAGATACATATCTGTCACGCCTCTTTCCCATTGGGGTAGGCAGAGACTTCCCTACACTTGCTACGATCCATACATACTTCTTTCGCTTCAACTACATACATCAGTCAACAAACTTTTTCCTGCATTTTCTTTTTCAATTCAATTCAATTCAATAGAGATTTATTCATAGGTAACCCAAAATTACACTTGAATGCGTCAGAAATATAAAACAAAATAAAAATAAAAACAAAATTATAACAAGTTAACAAAAGTAAAAGCAAATTAACTGACTGAAGCTACGCTGACTTCGGAAGGCAGATTCCCCAGAGAAGAAGCCAGCAAGAAACTCTTGAGGTTGCTCTTTTTAAAGATTCTTACAGACAGAGAAGAATTTTTTAAAGGCAGGATAATCAAATACTTAATCTAATCATTTGTGTCCCACTCCCACTTCTGGCCTAAAGCCTCTCTCCGCATCAGCCATGACTCCGGTCTCAAGCCACCTCCGCCCAGGTATTTGAGTTTTCCAGCTCGTCCAGACATCTTTTCCGTGGTCTGCTGTGACACCGTTGGCAATCGGTAACCATTGGGTAGATGTTTTAGCATTTGATATCACAAAAATATCATAGCAAATACTTTCATTAGGTAATTAAATAAAGACCAAAAGACCCACCTTCTTTAAGTTCTGGACCAACTTCCTCTTCTTGTGGCAATGGAGGTAGAGTACTCAGTAGGTCTTGAGGGTTTTCAGGTTCCACCTCTTCCTATATTGAGACAAAAATTTATAAACATCTATCTTTGAAATAATCTAAGGCATATCAGCCATTTGCAAAAAGGTAAGCTAAGCTGCACTGTCATTGTCGAGAATTGGAAGCAGACAGCATGATGTTTGATTGGTAAATAATTTAATGAGGTTGTTCGCTTCAATATTGTAAAGTTTAATTGAAATCTGTTCAATAGTTTTTGCAAAAGATTAACAAACATCTAAACAATCTCACATCCATCAAAGTTCAAAACAACCTTAATTAATTATTGAATGCTTTTTTTTTGTATAATTAGTAGTATGTTTTAAGGGTCCAGCTGAAAATCAGTTGTTGTGACCTTGAGTCACAGCAGTATGCTGAGCTGGATAACCTTTTCGGTATCTATGTAATTTGTCTGGTGTTAAGTAAAATATTGTACCTTGAGTGATATTGAATAAAGCTTTTTCTATTCTATGAATATATCATCAGCATAGATATTGACGTACAATATAAATAATTAGGATAATAACTCAAACATAATAGAGATGATGACTACATTTGAAAATAAAAAAAATAATTAGTCCGTCTTTTAGGCTATTAAAAAATATTTGAAACACGTTTTTTACCCAATCAAATACATAAATAAATACTAAGATACAGAGCATCAAATTTACGGCGTCACTCCTACGTAAAAATCGTACTAAGGCGTGACGTCATGAGCAACTTTAACCCAGTGTATCTGTGTTATTTTTAGTTTAAGAGAAAAAATATGTGTCAAATATTTTAAAAAAATCTATGTGATGGACTAAAAAAAATTTTTTTGCCATCATGCCCATTATAGATATAATAACTTATAATTGAAAAAATAACAAACCTCAACTTCATCACTAAATGGCAGCAAACTCTTCCGTAGCAACTTCAGTGTGTAGTCAACCGTGTCGAAATGCTCCGGAGGTATGTTATCTACAATAAATGGTAGTTATTTAATTTATTATTTAAGTATCAAGTACTAATTAAAATTTCACTTATTTATAAGTCTAGAAAGTAGGTTAAAAAATATGATTCTATCTTTAATTTACATAATAATATACGTTATTGAATTCTGACTCAAAATATAGTATTAAGGCCTTATTTAAAATCATAATTTCATTTATTGTATTTTATTTTAACATTAAAATAATGCAACATAATGAAAGTTATTTCAATGTCTTAACTTTTTTTTTATTAGTCTAATGTGTCCCACTGCTGGGCAAAGGCCTCGCCCGCATTCTTCCATGCCTCCCTATCTCCGGCAACCTCTGGCCAGTCTGCCAAGTATGCGTCCGAAATGTCACGCCATCTCCTCTTAGGCCTTTTGTTTCATCTTTTGTTTAATTTATAAAGTTAAATGTTTTAACTTTAAAAATTAAAAAAAACATCATTCAAATTTTAATGAAAAATACAAAGAAATGGAAATAGTTTTATATAAAAACATGTTTTCAATTAACTACCCTTTTATATGGTAGTAAGTAATTAATATTACTGATAAGCGTACAGTCTCATAAAAACTACCTATGTATTATTATTTTTCCATATATTTTACAAAATATCTTGTTAAATAACTCATAAAAATAATTGTCATAATTTTATTATGTACTTAAATTAAACAATTAAAGTTATAGGAGAGTTCACATAATGTGGTGTGAAATTGGCGATTTATGTGCCAATTTTTACAGTAAACATTAACTTAGGAATTTGGAGGTACATAATAGTAAAAATATCAAATGGAGTTTGCTAACCAATAATTTTTATGTAGGCAATAAATACATTAACTGAAATGAGTATGGACCTTATGCCAAGACAAAATTATAAAACTTGTTTAACTTTGTTTACCTTTATTATATTTTCCCTCCTTAAACTGCCCCCCACTTTTCCTAATCGCTTCAGCGAACTCCTCCAGCGTTATAGCATCATTGTTGACCGCATCAGCAAGGTCCTTGAAGTACTGCACGTCTACTGGTTTCTTATTCGAGTTTATGAAGTCCGAGGTATCCTCCTCTTCTTCGGACTCTTTTTCCTCATCCTTCTTGGCCTCAGGACCCAGCAGCTCACCAGCAGACAACACCACGCACAAGCACAACAAGAAAATGTCCCACCGGCACATCTTTATGCCGAAAATCCTACGAAAAGTCTGCACTTACGTGTCCCAAAGGAGTCAACACCAAACACTCTCTCAAACACCACTTAACTAATGTTTTCATTGAAAGTGACTAGGCACAACACAGAAACCACTCGCGTTTTCACACGTAATCCCTTTTATGTAGTAAATTACATTATTTAACTAAATATCGCTGGCATTTTTCGAGAATTTCTCATTTTTTGATGATGACAGCTTGCAAAAGTCACAAATTAATTATGACAGTTTGTTTTATAAAGCAAAGGTTACTATTGATAAACAGCCAAAAATCTAAACGAGAAATAAAATTATTATTAAGTATTCTCCTATTACAAATTAAATTAAATATGTTATAGATCTTACCAAAAAGCCAATTTCCCCATTTCAAATATTTTCTACACTACAGATATTCTAAAATGATTATATAAGTATGCATAAAATTTTCATTCAGAAAGAAGATTGAGTTGTTGTTGACTTTTTGTTTTGTGCTTTTTGACATTTTAATTAACTGACAGCTACAGCTGGCGATAGAAATGAAAGTCAAGGAAAAGAATTGTTTTTAAAGCAAATACTTATCGAATTTGAACACCAAACGGACGCAGTAATCTTTTGCAATTGCGTTTATGTTTTTAAGCTGTTCAAAATATTAGAAAACCTTCAATTCAACACAGTTTCGATCGGGTAACCTATGACAATGTATCGTATACCGGTTTCAAGTAGAATTCTCCACCAAAAGTCTTGGGTTCGGGCTAATTCCTCGAGTAGTTTCATTCGGAACACCTTTCTGGATTACTTTGTGAATAATCATGGTCATAAGCACGTTAAATCGAGTTCTGTGGTGCCTTTATGCGACTCGACTGTGCCTTTTGTTAATGCTGGGATGAATCAGGTAAAATCTTATACGATCTTGCTTTTAATCCTCTTATAGAGCCATAATACTCCTAAGCTACCTTCTAAGATAGTATTTTATTAAAATACTTGTTTGAAAAGTAACAATTTGTAAGGTTTAAGGAACATCAAAGGTTTGGCATGATTTTGTTTCATATAAGCCAACAGTTATATTAAGCATTGAACTTTAATCACAGTACCTGTCAATAACCATATAAGTTTTGTTTATAAACATTGTGTATGTTTATGGTGATAAATAAAACTTTTTTAATTAACCTCTCACATCCCACTGACCCATTACAAACCCAGACACAATAGATTTTCTATTGTTCTTTTTTTCTGGGATTTGAAAGATTAAACCAATAGGATAATATCCTTTCATCCGACTGAAATATCAACTTCTTATTTACTCTATAAACAATTATTAGCATTGTCTTGTCTATACTTTCTTTAAAACTTACTAAACCTATAAACTTATGAAAGCGAAGGTATTTAGACAGATGTTTGTTACTTTTCACACAATAAACTCACTGAACAGATTTCAATTAAAAATAACATACCTATTATAGCTTTTGACATCAGAGCAACATCATTTTAATATATGTTTCCAAGATATTATAATAAATGTGTACAAGCAAAAAGCTAGACATAAATTATTTAAATCTTAGACCCCATTTCACCATTTAAAGATGAAATACCTGTCTCTGTCTAAAACGTCATGTTTTATGAAATAGACATAGCTTTATCTGTCACATAAATATTATCTATAAGTTGTGAAACATGCCCATAATCTTTTTTTAATAAGTGATGCCTGTATCTCTTTGTGTGCAATGCAATTAAGTATTTATATCTATACTCCCACAGTTCAAAGGTGTCTTCCTCGGTACAGTAGAAGCTCCGTGCCCCCGCGCAGTGAACTCACAGAAATGCATCCGTGTTGGAGGCAAACACAACGACTTAGATGTGGTGGGCACCGACGGACATCATCATACGTTCTTTGAGATGCTCGGGAACTGGTCTTTTGGGGATTATTATAAGGTTTGGAATGTATTTGATCTATCTTTTAGGTCTTACCATAGTAAGTTAATTCTTTTTCTTAGTTAATCTTACACATTGACTTAGAAAATATAATGGACTTGACATAAACTATTGCTAAAATCAAAGCCTATTTACAACTTCTGTGATAAAATTGTGACTTCTTCTGTACTTTGAAAAACTCATTCTGTACTTCAGTTTTCCATATGCATCCAGATTTAATCACCATTACCTTAGATAAAATATGAACTGGTCTTGCCATACATAATGACGAAATTGCGAACTATCAAAATTAGTTAATTGTGTACTGAAAATTTTGCAGTTACTGCCACACTCAATAACTGCAAGCGCATTTCCTCACTTGATTGACATGATTTCCTCCTACACTGAATTCTGTCGCGTTAACGAATGTCACAATATTAATGGGCCATCAAGTCTTTGTAAAAAATCGGTTGTCTGTAAAGTCGGTTTACTGACGATAGTTGAACGTGACAACGTCATTAATGCTGCCGAAAGCGGCCGATTGTGCCTCTTTGTCGCCCGATCCGCGCTCTCGCTTGCACTTCAAGCCTTAAATGGAACGCCTCAGAGCGATGTAACGCCGCATGAGTCATGTTTTTACGTGCGTACAGCCGGCTCCATCGAATTATAAGACGTCACGTCAAAAGTAATTGGTACACTCCACCCTATATCTCTTTTAACTGAAAGACCTTTTATAAAAACAATTATATTATAATTCCAGAAAGAAGCATGTCAAATGGCATGGGACCTCCTCCTAGGCCCGTACCGGTTGAAGCCTGAGCAGCTACTGGTGACGTACTTCGAGGGAGACGTGATTGTCAACCTCACAGAGGATAGAGAGTGTCGGGACGCGTGGAGGGAGATTGGGTACGTGGAACTAAAAAAAAGACAAGCTAAACAGAGATAGCTATCTTAGGTGTCTTCTACAGTAGATATGGCTTCGAGTTTAAAATAAAAATTAAGTAAATTTAATTCAGAACTGGAACATTCATTCATAAATAATATCTATTTCATTTACTCCTTATACTCCTAATTGATACAGTAGTACCAGAAGAATAAGTAAGCGCCAAAACACACGGTGAAACACAACTGCAACGCAACTGAAACTTTTGAGTTGCAACGACGCAACTAGTTTGAAACACTTCGTTTCAGTTGCGTCGTGTGTGGTTTTCTAAGGAAGTCTATAGCAGAAACTTCGATGCAACTCAAAAGTAACTAGCAGTTTCAGTTGCGTTGCAGTTGCGTTTCACCGTGTGTTCTGGGTCTTAGTGCAAAGCAAATTGAAAAATAACTGCAAATTCTGTACCAAGAGGACTAAATAACCATTGAGAGATGAAACAAGTATATGTTAGTTAAGGCGACTGATGAATGTGGAGGAAGCGAAAGAAGTGTGTTTTAAGCGCTAACCACACATATCCGGAAACACGCCCCTGACGGCATACGGCAAAAATCGATTACGTACAAATTGTATGAATTTGTTCACACAGCTCTGTGTCAGGCGTTTATACTGGAACGGACAACTCTGAACACGGATAGCCCTGACCCGGAAATGTGTGGATAGCCCCTAAATCGCAGCAAGTGGGCCGAAGTGGTCTTTGACTACCCCGGTGAGGGAGAGAGACGTGACAAATATACAGGGTGTTAGGAAAAGTATCACTTGCCTTTTAACCAGGTATAGTATACCAGGTGTTACCTGGTTAAAAGGAAAGTGATACTTTTCCTTACAACCTGTATATGGTTGTTTTAATTACAGCATCCCACCAGACCGGCTAAAAGGAATGGGATCAAAAGACAACTTTTGGGAGATGGGCGCGACCGGCCCTTGTGGACCGTGCACTGAAATACATTACATAAACAAAGATGGCAGCCTTACTGAAATATGGAATATTGTTTTTATACAGTGTCATAGGTAAGGTTTTTTTTTCTAGCCATTAAGATCCCACTGTTGGGCAAAGGCCTCCACTTAAAACTTTCCACTTAACACGGTCTCCGGTGGCGTCCCGCCATTCGCGTGAAAATGCATCCAGATCGTCTCTCCATCTTTTTGTCGGTCTGCCTCGGCTTTATTTAAAAAATCCCGAAAGAAGTCTCTACAGCGCGTTTCAAGAAATAGTTCCTATGCCGCTATGTTGGCAGCATAAAAAAATTGTATTGCGGAAGGCTCAAGGCAGTACAAATTTTCAATGCTACCAACATGGCGCTATAGGAACTATTTCATGAAACGCACTCTACCTATCGCATTGCCAAAGAAACGTGACAGATACACATCTGTATCAAGTTAAATTAAATGATAGGTATAAAAATTTCACTACATGAAGATAAGTGCCCACGAAGTAACCTGATCGGCATGCGTCTGCCGCTGCGAGCAACGCATAACAAAACAGCGTGTCTTATACTTCTTCTTTTATCTTGAATAATTTATATGATATAAAGAAAAAGAGGAAGACCACATAGAAGATGGGTGGATGAGATAAGGAAGACAGCAGGAAGCCTCTGGACCAGAGTGGCTAGTGACAGACAACGGTGGAAGAGCATGGGGGAGGCCTTTGCCAAGGGGCAACAGATAGAATCTGAATAAAGGCTATTATTATTATGTAAATACAAAAATGAAGAGTAAGTGTAAAAAAAGTTCCCATTATAACATCAGTTTACGTATATTTATAGAAAAGAAGATGGTTTAGTCCACGGCCTCCGCACACAGCACGTAGATACCGGAATGGGGCTAGAACGACTCGCCGCGTTGCTTCAAGGCGTACCATCTAACTACGACACTGATCTGTTCCGGCCGATTATTGGCGCTATTGAGAAGGTGAGATGATTCTTTATTATTTAAAAAATGGATTAAAGAACAGTCGGACGTTAATTAAATAAAAAAGATATAGACAATAGTTTAATTTAACCGAAAATTATTATAAAACCGTAAACAACTGAAAGTGTATTTAGCAAAAACTCATATTAAATTCCTGAGTTAAATATGTTGCACATTAAATAACTATTAAAAGACAGTAATAAGACAATAAGCATTAATATAAGGATGTTTTTGACTCTCTCACGCAAAAACTGCTGAACAGATTTTGATGAAACTTGGCAATACATTAGTTTAGACATCAGAATAAAACATAGGCTTTATATTTTAAGAATGGTAATTATTTATTTTTTCAAGATATTACAAAAAGTGCTTACGAAGTCGCGGGCAGCCCCTTAGTATGTTATAATTTTTTACCCTCCGTATCAACTATGACATAGGCTTTATTTCACATTGTTTTTCCGTATTTTCCAGAACAGTAAAGGCGTAGACTCGTACAGCGGCAAATATAACCCTGATGCTACGTTAGACGCTGCTTATCGGCGATTAGCGGACCACGCGCGGATGATCAGCGTGTGTTTAGCTGACGGAGCGTTTCCTGCCACTAAGTAAGCAATTTAATATTAAAATGTAGAAATTCTTACACTAAATTGACTTTAGATGTGTGTAGCTAAATGTTCTAGTAGCAAAATGTCAAAGTCGAAAAATATCCTTATATGCATACTCTAATTAGATTTTTCTCAAAATGTCTGTAATCTGTATAGCAAAATGTTCTAGTAGCGAAATGTCAAAGTCGCAAAATGACCGAATTGAGAAAGTTGCAAAATTTTTACTCAACTTTTATTAAGTCGTCGTATGTGTATAAATATTATTTTATATTAGAAAATCTAGCTTAAATTTAGATAAAAATCTGAATTATCTCTTATTACAACCTACATGATATTCTTTTTCAGTCTAAATCTAAAACAAATACTGCGAAAATCATTCAAAATGTCATCAGATATATTCCGAAATGCGAATCTTTTACCAATACTCTACGACCAAGTTATAACAACACTCGGCGATGCGTACCCAGAACTTGTTCACAAAGAAAAAGATGCCAAGTTAATATTGGCACATGAGTTAGATTCGTATAACAAGTTGAGGAGTAATTTGGCTAAGAAATGGAAGGACTTGGTCAAACAACATCCGGAAGTTGAAGCATTCTCTGATGTGGAATTAGCTGGGTTCGCACAAGGATATAAAGAGTTTAAAGAGGTGAGAAACACTGTAAAACATAGTAAATGTTGATTAATAACAATAATATAAAAATAAACAAAATTAAAAATTTTGAAAATACCCACGACGGTAATTTAATCGAAAAATAATAAAATAACTCAAAAATCCCTCGACCGAGGAATATCCGTCGGGGGCTGCCTTTAAACCAGCTAAAAATTTATACTCGTAGTGACGCGAATACAATTAAGTATTGATGTTTAACGATTACATAAAATACATTTATGAGTATAATTAAATGTTGAAATTTCTAGTAGAAAAGGCAGCCCCCGACGGATATTCCTCGGTCGAGGGTTTTTTGAGTTCTTTTATTATTTTTCGATTAAATTACCGTCGTGGGTATTTTCAAAATTTTTAATTTTGTTTATTTTTATTTTAGACTTTTTAGAGAGCATAAGGCTTATAATTTAATGCATTAAGCTAACCTACCATGAACACATTTCTGAAAACAGAATTGTAATCCGATGTTTCGTTTTGATTATATTGCAAAATTGTTTTGCACTAATATTGTGGCGCCCCCTAGTAAGTTAAAGCAATAACACCTGCCTAAGAACATGCACCTATCAAACACAAACTCGTTATTGAAAACCACATCAAAATCGGATCATTAGTTTAGAAGATAGGAGGGAACATTAACTTTGCACACACAAATAAACAAGCAAACATCTCTCACCCCAAACGCATATTCGCTACGTGCACGACAGTAGCGACACCTAGCATGCGCAACTTTCCGGGATTATGCCAAATAATAACATATCAGTATTTTATTGCTTTCTAATAAATATAGTAAATAAAAGATAAATGGAAAGACGACAAGTGGTAATTTGAGAGGAATTTGTTAAAACAGTGCATAAAATAATGGACGTCATTATAAAAACTGGTTTTGAAAGTGTAGGTTCTAACCTCAAACTTTGTTGAAAGGAAATAAATTAGTTTTAGCACAACATGTAAGAAATGTTGAAGAGTTACGAAAGAATGGCAATAGTTATTTAATACGAGCCCACATCATTCGTCAAACATCGGTGACATTAACGCCCTATGTAACGAGTTTAAACGTAAGTACTCTGATAACCTTAAATAAGTAATTTTCAAACTGTCTCAAGGAAATGATAAAAGTTTATCATAGTAAATATTTTTTGACTCTTTATGCACTTGAAGGTCACGACGGTTCTCTTTCCGCACAGACTCTAGTATTTTATGATAGGTAACGTACCTATTTTAATTCATCATCATCATTTATTTAAGAGCCAGGCTCTTGTCGGTGGAGTAAACGCCATCTTTGCCTTTCCTCTGCCAGTAATTTCACTTCCTGATACGACACGACGCCAATCCTCTCTTTCACTTGAGTGAAGTAAGTACGTCTTGGTCTTCCTCTTCCTCTCTTACCCTCAATCTTTCCTTCAATGATGTTCTTTAAAAAATCGTCGTGTCGTATCAAGTGCCCTATCATCTTTCCTCTTCTATTCTCTATTGT
Source organism: Anarsia innoxiella (assembly GCA_947563765.1). Taxonomy (NCBI): domain Eukaryota; kingdom Metazoa; phylum Arthropoda; class Insecta; order Lepidoptera; family Gelechiidae; genus Anarsia; species Anarsia innoxiella. The sequence continues at coordinate 1,473,318 of OX387408.1, read as the reverse complement.
TCTCAACAAGGAGCGCTTCTCACCAACCATACTTAATACCTCCTCATTACTCTTCTTCTCCGTCCAACTAATCCTCTCCATCCTCCTCCAACACCACATCTCAAACGCTTCTAACCTCTCTCTATCCCTCTGTGTCAGTGTCCATGTTTCACACCCATACAGTGCAATGCTCCAGATGTACACTTTTATTAGACGTTTCCGGGCCTTTTTGGCTATGTTGGCCTTAAAAAGATATTTCTTGCCGTTAAAAGCTTTTTTGGCCATAGCGATTCGGGAAACGACGTCAGCAGTACATCTGGAGTCATTGGTTATAAGTGATCCTAGATATCTGAAACTGTGGACTTCTTCTAGTGGTGTGTTGTGTAGATTGACTGGGCTATTTCTTGTTGCTGTTTTGGCTGTTGTAAGTGTTTTTGTTTTGTTTGTGTTAATTTTGAGTCCCCATTGAGTGAATACTGAATCCATTTGGTCTATTAAATCTTGTAGGTTTTGTCTATTTTCTGCAACTGCAGCGATGTCATCGGCAAATCTAATGAATTGAATTTTTTCCCCGTTTATCTTGATCCCACCCTTACTTGAATTAATGATTTCTTTTATGGCACATTCTATGAACAAATTAAATATCAGTGGTGACAATGGGCATCCCTGTCGCACTCCTTGTTGTATCTTTGCTTCTCCACATTCTTCTCCCATTTCTATTAGTGTTTTCTGATCCTTATAAAGTTCGTAAATTATTTTTCTATCCCTGTAATCTAATCCTGCATTCTTTAAAACTATCATCATTCTTCTCCAGTCCACTTTATCGAAGGCTTTTTCTAAGTCTATAAAAGCTATATGTGTTTCCAGGCCCAACTCCATTCGTCTATCTACAATTAATCGAAGTGCCAAAACAGCTTCTCTTGTACCTTTCTTTTGCCGAAAACCGTACTGATCTGGCCCTATGTTGTCTTCCGCAATTGGACGTATTCTATTCTGGATTATTTTTAGCATAATTTTTGATGCTTGTGAAATAAGACTGATGGTTCTGTGTTCTTCGCATTTTAATGTATTTTGTTTTTTTGGTAATGTAACTGTTTTAGTAATTTTGAAGTCCGTTGGTACCTGTCCTGTGTTATACATTTCCTGTGTTAATTTAAAAACTTGGTCTAAAAGGGGTTCAAACGTTGAATATTTAAGCATTTCTATATAAATGTTATCGTTGCCTGCCGCTTTTCCGTTCGGTATATTATATAAAGCTTTATAAAACTCTTCTTTAAGTATGCACGGCCCTATTTCATCTACACTTACTAGTTGTTCCTGTTCTATATCTTGCTGATGTAAACCTTCTCCACTATATAAGTTCTCTATGTAACGTTTCCATCTTTCCACTATGTCACTATTATTTATCAAAATATTTCCTACTTCATCTAAAATTGTGGTACTCTTAGTTTTGTGTCTTCTATCTAACTCTTTAATTTCTTTATAAGCTCTATCCATTTGACCAATATCCATATAATGTTCTATACTTTTACATATCTTTAATATATCAGCTTCTTTGTTATTTCTACATTTAGTTGTAATCTGGTTAGTTAATCTTTTATATTTCTGTATACTAGCTTCATCCTGTCTATTTCTAAGAAGTCGTCGTTCTACCATTAAATCAATAATATCCTGAGTGAGCCATTTTTTCCTAGGTACAATCTTCTGGGTTTGTAAGCATTCTTGGGCAGACGATTTATAAATATCTCTTAAATTAATCCATCTTTGGTTTACATCACACAAATCTTGACTATTATCCTTATAATATGTATTATACTTATTTTCTAAGGTTTTATTATATTGCACACTATAGTTACTATCTTCATCCTTAAGTCTAGTGAGATCAATCTTCTTTGGTTTATATTTCCTTTTAGTTTTTGTGGTTGCAAAGTTGAATTTACTACGCAGTAAGTTGTGGTCTGTATATAAATCAGCTCCCGGTAAGGCTTTACATGAAATTAATTGTTTTCTGTACTTCTCTTTAATTAATATATAATCTATTTGGTATCTAGCGATATCTCCCGGCATCTTCCATGTATATAGTCTTCGCTTTGGTAAATCAAAATATGTATTTGTAACTATTAAATTGTTTTCCTTACAAAACTGTACTAGTCTATCCCCTCTCGAATTTCTATTTCCTAAACCGAATTTACCTACTACTTTTCCCTCTTCCCCTTTTCCCACTACTGCATTAAAATCTCCCATTACTATAAGATTATCTTTTTCTTTTACTATATCTATTATTGAGTCTAAACTGTTATACATTTCTTCTACTTCGTCGTCGCTGTAACTTCCTGTAGGCATATAAACCTGAATGATAACTGTATGCGGTTCTGTTTTTATTGTTATGGCTGTTATTCTGTCGCTATGATGTATTGTGTTATCTACTAAATCCCCCCATTTTTTATTTAATACTATAGCAGTTCCATTAGATCCCTGATTTTCCCCTGTATATATAATTCTAAAATCCCCGTCCCAGTAGTCTCCGCTACCTTCCCATCTAACTTCGCATAACCCCAAAATATCCATCTCTAACCTTTCCATTTCAGCCTTCACTTCTTCTACCTTGCCTTCCGCCAGCATCGTCCTCACATTCCACGTCCCAATATGGCAAGGATTTCGCATGATGACGACCGATTCAGCCTTGCGTCTAAACCTGCCGGACTCAGACCGCCACGGCATGTTACATCGTGGAAGCCCGTTGTCAAGAACCAAATTACTTCTATTTGCTGTCATTTCCATACTCCATTAAAGGAAAATTTAGTGCGGTAGTTTCTCCCACTTGCTTTCCGCACCGCAGTTTAACAGCCAATGGTTTGCCGGTTAATATCTGTACAAAAGCCCTACCGGAATCCGCTTCTTCGGCCTTCTGCCAGTACTAGTACCGCTGCTGCTCAGTACTAGGGGAACGCTTATTGAATGAAATTGAAAAATATTTTAATTAACAATTATAATTTATTTATTACAGAACAATGATTCTCGTGTTGTCACTGGGGTAAAATGCAATTGTGTTTATAACCAGAGCTTTACTTTGTCACGCCTTAGAATGAAGTTTATTTTGTAGGAATAAAGTTAAAATTGACTCTACATTTTAGTAAGAAAACATTTGTATGGGAAAAAGAAAAGGTCTGTTTTAGGGCTTTCCCGGCAATTATTCGAATTTTTCTCACCGTTTAGACCTACCCTGGACTACGACAAACATTTTAAAACCAAAATCAGCTCAATCGGCCCAGCCGTTCTCGAGTTTTAATCAGACTAACGAACAACAATTCATTTTTATTTATTTACATTGACTTTACTTTCCCGGATTGTTGCGCATTTCTACCACGGCAAGCGCTGCGATCGCTTTACTATACCCCCACCATGTACTTCGCACGTAGCGAATACCTGCTCCGTTCCGTCGTGTGTAAAAATAGACATCTTGAATTACATATCAGCAGCTTAAACATATATCAAGGCTAAAAATATATATTTGTTTTAGCCTGTAACTTATTTGTTGTAGTAATTTAATTTTATCATTTTATTTATTAATATAATGCCGAAACACAGCGATAGTCCTCATGAAACTGAACAACTTTCCCCAAGAAACATGGGTCGTAACTGGAAAAAAAAATTTGGATCGCCCATACTTACTCGATCAGCTGATCGGACATTTTGTATGGTGAGACGAATTTTTTTTTCCGAGTTACGACCCATGTTCCTTGGGGAAAGTTGTTCAGTTTCATGAGGACTATCGCTGTGTTTCGGCATTATATACACTTTCTGTTACACCCTGTATATTTAATTTAATTTGGTTTAATTCGTATTGTACGGAATTACATTTTAAATAGCAGGTACATTTTAATGAATTCTATTATGAATAACTTAAATCAATCAATTAAAAAATATTGTATCTATAAACATTAGTTAATTTGTTATTACTCTCAGTTAAGTCAATAAAATAATAAATATTGCGTTACAATACAATACAATACAAATATTCTTTATTATTATTCTTTCTTTTTTTTTTTATTCTTTTTTTGCGTTATGCATGTTTTTGAAATAATAATTCTAATTTTATTTTTGATTTATTAGCTACATACTCAACTTTCTTTTTTTTTCAGACGATGTCAAAACAAAAAACAAACACCATCCCAGGCGACCTAGTATTCAAATTATACGACACGCACGGCTTCCAAGAAGACTTGATAAACAGAATAGCGGAACATAACAAGTTAAATGTCGACAAACAACAATTCTGGAAGCTTCTACAACAACACAAAGCCAAACACAAGACCGCTTTAAAAGAACAATCGTCTAACAAAGGCTTTCTTTTCGCAAAATGCATCGAAACATTACAAAAAAACGGATACAAAAAGACTAACGATCAAAACAAATACGATTACAGAATTAACGAAAATAATATCTCATTTCCGCCTCTAAAAACCAAATTAATAGGTATATTAAATCAAGACATCACTTGGATAGACGTTTTAGACCCAAGCCAAACCAACCCTTATTACTTAGTGACGGAAAACACAAATTTCTACTGTGAAGAAGGCGGCCAATCAGCTGATAACGGTATAATCCGACTAAAAGACGAACTAACCTTCCAAGTGGAAAGTGTATTTAAACTTAGAGACTTCGTATTTCATAAGGGTTATTTCGAAGTAGGGAGTATTGAGAAACCCTATATACATTGTGGGAGTGAAGTCGAACTTATAATTAATGCTAAAAAGAGATTAAGAACTATGAAAAATCATACGGGAATACATTTATTAAATGCAGCTATTAGGAAAGTGCTACCAAATAGTGTTGTGTATCAAATAGGTTCGAGTGTTACTGATAAGGGACTCTCTTTAAATTTGTCGGTTTATGGTGAGAAGTTGTCGCAGAAAGCTGTTTTGAATGCGCAAGAGTTGATTTGGTAAGTTGAATGTTGTTTTTGAATAAAGTATACGATATGTATGTATGTATCAATATTTTGAGAGGATGCTTGAAAACAGCTGCCTTGGTCTGCATTTCGAAATAATGTCTTATCAGGCAAAATAACCATTATATTGTGAAGCGTACAACCCGTCGGAAATATCTGTGCACCTGGACGTCGTCTTGCAACTCGTACGTACTCGTGGTAGAAACGGGGGAAGCACATTCCAGCGAGTTGCGTAGATTTTTCCGACCGGTTGTACAGTCACGAGCAATAATATGTAAGGACGGTCACATTTTCAAAGTATCGTAACTTCAGTTGTTTCAAAAATATATGTACATTAATATGTTCAATAACACAACCAACAATCATACAATCATGGAACAAATTGACGAAAACATATTTTTGAAACGATAGAAGTAACGATACTTTGAAAATGTGTCTGTGTGTGCATATTATTGCTCGTACTTATCTATACTTATCTATTTGTCCACTAAACGTATTTCTCTCACACTAGGCAAGCGATAGACGCGAACGCACCAGTAGAGACACTAGTATTGGACAGTGTATCGTTGTCTCGCGAAATAAACGTGTGTTTGGTGCCCGGGGAGGCCTACCCCGAGACCGGGCTGCGGCTGCTGACTGTACCCTACCCGCTCAGATCCAAGTTAGTAAAGAAAATTTGCCTTTATGTTTTTGTAATAAAGTCTGCTTTGTTTTAGAAATCGTTGACGTAATTCAATGGATGTCAAATGCTCAAAAAAAAAATCAAACGAATTGAGAACTACCTACATACTTTTTTTTGGTTGTATCTTTTTAATTTGAAATCGCATATAAATGAGTAACTGCTTAAAAATATGAGTTACAATATGTAAAAGATTCTTCTTCTCATACTGGATGAGTCCCTACGATGACAGTGATGGGCGAATATGAATAATTCATTCGAATAGGCCTGCATGAGGCCTGCGAATTATTCGATTGTAGAATTAATCTATTCGAATGAAAAAAAAATATTCGAATGAAAATGTACAAACGAATAAGTATTCGAATGATGAGTGATCATTCGAATACCGCGTTAGGAATCATTCGAATAACCCGATCGTTAGTTTTTGGAATAATCGCCCATCACGTCACGTGACGTCATGACTCGAGCCGAAATGCACAGATATTAAGCCAGACTTAAAACCTGGCGTTTGTTTAAAAAGTAAACAATTTTGTCAGTATATTTATCTATGTAACAAAATAAATAACCTACAGAGAGCTCTGCTGCGGCACTCACGTCCCCCGCACGGGTATGGTGCAAGACTTCGTGGTGACGCTGGTTAAGGGAGCCGGTGGACAAACTCCTGTATTACATGCACTTACTGGGGAGACTGCTAAGGAGGTATTCTATATACTGTACATTTATTTAATACATAGTTTATTGCAAGAAGATAGTACACAGAAACAGAAAAAAAGAGAAATAATAGAAAAGGTATATTTTGGTGCAGACTGTATATAGTATATTACTACTTATGACTAATACACTACAACATAAGGGCGATATTGGTACTTTGTTGTAAAGGTTGACTTGCGCTCGACTGTACTTTCTGTATGGACAAATAATGACGCGATATTGCCGCTTCGTGGACACAGTTTAATTGTTTTTACGCAAGATGCATGCATTCATCTTGCAATCGTCAATTGACGAAAACGTGCGGTTGCGTGAACAATTACTCTAAGAGTCTGTTCCACCAATTACAGATAAAATTTAACTGACAGATAAACCTCTGTCTATTCCATACAACATGACGATTTACACAGTAACAGGTATAAAATATGTTAGTTATTCATTTCTAAGTGGTCTTAATTCCCACGTCACCAGGTCCGCGAACTATTCTGCCGCGCTCAGAAACTGCAGCAGGTGATCCAGCTGGTGGACCCTGAGCGGCAGAAGGAGGAGATTTCCTTCATCAAGCACCAGCTCGAGGAGCTGTGCGGCGGCAGCGGCGCGCCCTACGGGGAGTACGCTGACTGCCTCGCGATACTTGATGAAATGGCTAAGAGGGATGTTACTAAGAATGATACGGTTTTGCAGTGAGTATCTTTAAACCTCGTTTTGTAATAAGGGGGAAAGAGTTTTATTTATAGTCCTAGAACTAACTCAGATAAATGACGTTTCGGATATGGAAAAAACGCCAAAAAATGACATTAGTCCTAGAACTATATTTAAAACTCGTTTTGTAATAACGGGGATGCTTATAGTTTAGTTTTTATAGTATACGTCTAGTTGTCGTATCGAGAAGTCAAAGCATTGGCAGAAGATAGGCCTAAATGGTGGACGCTCCACCGACAACAGTTATGTCTTAAATATAATGGATAAATGAGCTCTCTAGTCAATTTATGTCTAATTTTCAGCAAAATTTTTCCTAATGTCGAGAATGTCTAAGGTAAAATAATGTGATTGATGAAAATTTTTTATTGACCGAGATTGATAGAATATTATTCTACTTTGACAGGGGGTTACACTAATATTAAAGATTTTATTTTAAAAAACTGCCAAGCTCCCCAATTCTGAACTCTTACACTACTTTCGCTACACTCGTAGCTAACGCTAATTCTAGCATAAGCGAGCAGAATTGATCTCCTAATCTTACAATGGACTACTACAAGTCAAACCAACCAACCAACCAACCAACCAACCAACCAACCAACCAACAAATCCACAGACAAGTCGCGGAACAAGAACTGACCGAAGCGACAGCATCCGCTCTGAAATCCGGTCGCCGGTTCACGGTGCACTTCCTCCGCTGCTCGTACCTCATGCAGAGCGGTGCGCTGGCGGCGGCTCTGCGCGCGCTTCCCGCCGGACCTGCGTTGCTGCTGGGTTGCGCTGGTGGGACTATCATCGCTGCTGCGCATGTGCCTAAGGTAAGGGGGGCGTATGTATGACGTCATAACGCTCGCAGCATAATATAAGGCCACCATCCTGCTCTTGCACCGAAGCAATCGTATACGGTCGCAACGTATTGTGAGTCCGTGTCCTGCGTCTACGCCGAAGTAAAACTCTCTTTGTAACCGTACTGCTATCTATAGATACAGTCTTCGATATTCGTAAATTAATAAATTTATAACTGAACCGTGTTTGTTGTCTAATGTATGTCTAGTGATCTTTGAAGCGACTTCGCGAATATGACTAGACCAACCTCATTATTTCAGTTGCAACTGTGTGATGCTGACGCAGAATAAAACAAGATAGAGGCAAGAAGGGAGGCCTTTGCCCAGCAGTGGGATGAAATAGGCTTGCTGTATCTCTATAAACCGATAAATTTTGCGATTATTTTCAATAATAAGGCATTTTTCCATCGCTACCATAATGCATGAATGTATTCTCGTGATGTAGATAAACGCTCATTTTAAATCCACTCACTCATTCAATAATCATTCACTCTATTACAGGAGCTAGTCAGTTCATCATTCGACGCGGAACGTTGGCTCAGCTGTATTCTGCCAGTGTTCCGGTCGACATTGGAACCGCCCACCGACGCTGACTCCGCCCACACGTATGCGCAGATGACTGGCACTAAGGTAAAGGACTTGTTTAAACAGTTTTGTAACTTCCAATCTATTGGGGCATAGGACTTTCCAACAGAAAAGTTATACGTGAAAAGCATTTTGTGTCCATCCATTAGACGACATCATCATCCAAAAACACTGCATACATTTTTGCTTCACCAAATTAATAAATAAATGTAAAGATGAAGGGCACCAAAGTTCCGGCTCGTGACGTCACTTTTCAGTAAAAAATTACTTAGGCGTGACGTCACGCGAAACTTTATTTTTGTGTGCCTTTCTATTTCTTTTGTTGTCATACTTCGTCCACAGGTCAGTCTAATAACATGCGAGCAACTAGTCCAAGACGCGATGCGAGTGGCGATCAAATTCGCCCAGTCCCACTCCCAAGCGTGGGACACACCAGAACCGAGTCAGAACAGGAGGCAGAACTAGTCTTTTCAAAAGTATTTAGATAGGGAAACAACTTGAGGAATGTATTAAAGTTTATTTATTAACTGAGTTTAACACGCGATCTTACCGCCGAATGTGAGCGAGCGTTACGCAGTTTATTGTATTTCCATACATATTCACTTATTCGTTCACATATAACCGACTTTACGTTATTACGCTATGCGTAGACGCTTAAATTCGGCGGCTGATTAATATAGTACGTCACTTCGCTCCACGGACGCTGATTTACTACGTAGCTGTAAGCTATAAGCGTATTGTCAGCATAGTGTAAACGAAAAATGCCGTTTACGTTCACGTTTGCACTAGGGCTCACATTAAGCCTGCTCACATTCGGCGGCTTAAAGTCAGTTTGGTTTGAACACGTCCTTACTGCCTGAATACTTTGCTTGACACGCTAAGCATGTCATCGATTATGATTCAGATAAGTATTTTCATCTTATAATAAAACATAATGTATTTAGATAGAGTCAATAAACTGGTGCTTTTTAAGAGTATTTTTAGTAATGCTCAAAATGGTATGAAATGTTATTTTAGTTATTCAGTGACAGACTGTGTAAACGTAAGCAGTCAAAGATTTGAAATGTTCTTGCATAATTCGTCTATACGCATAATGTCCATTTCGCAAAAGGTCCAATATGCAATTCGTCCAACTAGACGTTTAAATTTTCAATTCATAGTAAATACAGTTTCAAAGGATTTGCTAGGAAACTTGAGTCTTGAAGGAAGGACCATTCGCGAATTGGACAAAATGCGATACGTGCCAAAATTGCCAGCATATTATTTTAAATAATGACGATTGATCGCAAGTCGTTTCATTCAGCAATAATAGCGTTTCTCGTATTAATTTAGAAATAAAATACTTATGGCTTCCCTATAATAAAAAAACGGAACTCCATTTCTAATAATGTCTGAATAGATAATAATAATTTTAAATTAAGTTCGTATTTTATTTGAAATTTTTAGTAATCGTGTAGTCTTATTTTTACAATTATATTTTAATGTATTTGTAAATAAATGTTTCATGGATATTTTTATTTTTTTTTATTAAAGCAAAGCTTTTCACCTCATCATACTTATTTTTTGCCACATGGCAAAAATGAGCTAAAAATCTGCTATTAATTTCAAGCAAATCGGAGACCGTGGCGCTGCCAGGGCGTTACACACTAAATTACAATCACTACGTCAGTGTTCACAATCTTCGACAGATCACAATCTCTCGAGGATTATTGTAATCAAACGATATCATAATCTTGCGATCGCATATTCACTCGGTTCACACCACAAACGCCTGTCGGCAGTGTTACGTGATATTAAAATGAAACAACATGAATATTCTATTCTTTAATTTATAATTGTAATAAATCACAGTTTTCACACTGAAATTAGTATTTACATAAGATTTTATTTAAATCCTATAGGATTCAAGATGTCTGCTTTAGAGTACCTACCAGCATAGTACACACTGCAGATGCAAAAAAAACTGTAGGTGTCTATATTATTTAAAAAAAAGCATAAACTTATATCATGAGGTATTCTCGAGATATGGTAGATGCTCTAAAAAGCAAACAACTTTAAAAACTCTTGAAAAGTTGATCTTATTTTTATTTCAACAGAAAACTATTGAATTACTCATGTCAGTCTTTTTGTGTCTAATTATTACATATTTTTTAGTAATTTGGGGTAACTGAGACTCTTGGGGTAACAGTCAAAATTGGGGTAAGAATGGAAATGAATCCGAAAACACGCGACGCGACGTAAGACGCTGTTTTAACCAAAGAAGCGTGGCGGAGGACCGCGGCGGAAGCGTCTTGTGAAGAAAACTGTTATGAGTATTAGGAATAGAGTCTAATTTACCGTAATTTCATCCGCGCTCCTCGGAGCACGCCACTCGCCCCGGGCGTCAAGCAGCGCCGCCAAGCAGCGCGGACGAAATTACGGTAAATTAGACTCTATTCCTAATACTCATAAGAGTTTTCTTCACAAGACGCTTCCGCCGCGCTCCTCCGCCACGCTTCTTTGGTTAAAACAACGCCTAACGTGGCAGTCCGGACTCCGGGGACACATTAACATGCGACGCGACGCTACGTGCACTATGAAAGTAATCACGCGACGTGTCGAGTCTTACTAAAATGTTTCTGATTTTATAAATTTACGTAGCGTGCTTATAATGTGTCACCGACATTTTTTTAATAATATTAAGATTTCTAGATTTTCATTAGGTACACTTTTATCTATGGAAAATATCTTTACATTTTTTTTAAGTTATCAAGGTAAAACGCCAAATTAATTATAGGGATATCCACGTCGGACACAATTAATACAAACTTCAACTCTATTACTGTTTCAAAAGGTCAATTTCAACTTAAACATCACATCTCATTGACAAAAATAACTTTGCTATCCACAATCCAAATTCCGCAGTAACTCGTGCTAAAATAACCCCTATTCGTATGTTATTAATGGTTATCCATGTATTGTAGCTCGGAGAGTAACAGCACTGTGTTTGGTAGCGGTCTCGGTTGCGGTGATAGTATGGTTAACATTTGTCGATCCATGTCTACTGCGGTACTGGAAATTGAAAAAGGGTTATTTTAGAGTATTATTGACACTCGATTAAAAGCATTTTCTGGGAAGAGTAAGTACCTATTATTATTTTTTATTTGGGTCGTGCTAGGCATACATGAAGCGACGTATAGACTGACAGCAACAAAATGGACAAAAATATAGTGAGTGATCTTTTCGGGGAGGACCAGTTCAAGTTCCTAGTAAGTGTTACCACACAATAAGGTCCATCATATCGAAAAACTACAGAACAAGATCTATTTTAAGTGAATTTAAAGTTAAAACGTATGTTCTAAAACATAACATTGTCAATACTTTATTAAGTTTCTGTCTGTGAAAACGTATAATTGGCTCGTTTGTTAATGTATAATTTTCTATTATGAATATTAAAGCTGTTGGTTTCCCAATAAATAAATAAATAAGTGAGCATATAATTTGTGATACTCACATGCAAACAAACCCAGCTAGATTAGAATGCAGCACAGCATCGTCGGGGGAGCTGGCGAAGCTGACGGCGAGCAGGCGATGGTTGTGTGCGGTGGATACATTCACCTGCACCAGTTTGGTGAGCGCATCCTCTGCGCGCATACCCAGCGGCATGCACGAGTCTGGCAGGGACGGGGCGCCTACCTGAGTAGGCAAAAAAGTGGAGGTGAGGTTGAAGAATTAATTTTGTTACAATTCGTGACCAGTGGGTCGAAAGGATATCATATGCAAAGGGTCGCCTCCGCCACGCGCCACTTCTGTATAATGTTATTGGCCTTAGGGATTGATAAAAAACATAACACAAGAGTTGACACAAATATGGGGGGGAAGCTAAGACGAACGTATCTAGATCCAATTTAGGGTGTACAAGAGTACCCAAAACCGACGGGCATGTATGAGGCGACTGATGAATGTGGATGAAGCGAAAGAAGTATGTTTGAGTAGTTACAAGTGGAAGAAAATGGCCCTTGCCTAGGTTGCCTACTCAGATGGGAGGGAGGGGTATGAAATATGTATTTATATGTATTGACAGGCCAGTTAGCGTAGTCGGTAGTGAGTCTGCCTCATACGCTCGGGTCGCGGTTTCGATCCCCGTCGGTTAACAAACATTTGTGTGATGAGCATAAATGTTTGTTCCGTGTCTGGGTGTTATATATTTATCTATATATGTATATTTATCAGTCTCTGATACCCATAGTACAGGATTTGCCTAGTTTGGGGTCAGATGACCGTGTGTAAAATGTCCCCCAATATTGTATTTATATTACTTAAATTTTAAGTACATATTGGTACATAGAAGTACCAAAATAGCTATTTTCGTCGCGATCTTTTTCGAGTCGCTTCCACTACGCTAGCATTCCTAAACTAAGGCCCACCTTACCTTATAAATCTTGAGATCAGTGAACTTAACATCAAACGAGTGCGGGTAGTAAGGCGTTCGTTTCCCGTAGAAGTATTCTCTTATACGAGCGTCCCGGGCTTCGACGCGTTGACTTGACGATCTTTCTACTACCTGAAATTATTATTTATTTATTTAATGGAGATTGCTCGTGACTTCCTAAACGTTTTATCGTCATGTACGTGCATGTATGAGGGGACTGTTGAATGTGAATGAAGCGATAGGAGTGTATTTGTATCGTAGGGAGTGAAAGTGGCCTCTGTATACCCTAATGGGAAAGAAAAGTCAAAAAAAAGTCAAAAATATATTCATTTCATAGGCACAAAAAATGCTCTTGAAACCGTTACATTATTATAGGTAATTTTTTTAAAGCTAGCGCTAGATTCGCAAGGTGCAGTTTCCCCCATAGAAGAACCTAGCAAGAAACTCTGTGAGGTTACTCTTTTCAAATAAAGTTTTACAATTCTTATAAGAGCCGTGTAACCTACTATAATGTACAGTTTCATTAAAATCTGTTAAGTGGTTTTCGCGTGAAGGAGTAACAAACATACTCACATCCACGCTTAGATCCATCGGCACACTCTTTGACATTTATAAAACAGCTTAAAAGGAATAAAAGCTAACATAAAATTATATACGTATTTAAAAAAATTATAATTATGACACTTACCCCTCCACTTTTCGGTAAGTAGACAACTTTAACAAACTTCGGCATATCTCGTTTGAGTTCGTTGTAAAGCCTCTCATTATCTAAAACTAAGATTACGTCAACCTGGAAACAATTTACATAAAAACATTTAAAAAAATTAAGTAAAAAAACCACTTTATTTCCACTATACACATTTTCTTTATTAAATTGTTTTTAATTTAAAGTCGGTTAAAAAATAATACAATAAACAAACAGTAGTAAAAAACAGGGTGAAAATTCTGAATTTTGAACTGAAACGCAAACGAAATATCAAATCTTTTACGTATTATTTTCATACGCTAACTTCACTTCACAATAAGAAAAATAATGTAACAACACTATTTCTTAAGCCGGATACTCATTATTTAGTGTGCAGGTACACACTATATGTTTTTTGGTTACAGTGCATGCAGCGGATACGGTTACAACTAGCTTATGTGGAATCGGTTAAAATCTGTATCTAAATCATCAATTTACAATAACATACCTCAAAAGCCTGCGCCGCGTGTGTAAGTACTTTGTATCCATTGCCTTTGATCCAACCGCAAGTGTTGATTATTACACCCGATGTTGATGCTGTAATTATATTTTATTCATTATTTATTTTGTAGTAAATGAAAAATATAAAGAGTTTTGACATCCACTGAATCTGAATAATGTATTTTATATTTGACTAACCAACCGGCACTTTATAGTTGTGGATTTACACAATATTTTTAAATAATGTAGCTTAGGTGTAATGCTAATGTGCTAATGACCATATTGTAAAGTTTCATTATGATCTGTTCAGTGGTTTTTGCGTGAAAGAGTAACAAACATTCTCACAAAAATCTGCAATAATTTCTACTAGTATTATAAATGTCAAAGTTTGTGCTAAATGATGGATGGATGTGAAGATTTTAATAAAACTTTGCAATATCGTAGCTTACACATCAGAATAACACATAGGCTATAATATGTTATGATATCATATACTTTTTTTAACATATGACTATAAATGCGTGCGAAGACGCAGGCAGCCTCTAATTTATTTATTATTATTATATAACAGTTTATTGAAAGATGATAGTATATAGAGACAGAAAAAAAAGAGAAGTTATACAAAAGGTACAGCAGGTATTTATTTATTTTCTATGGAAAAACAACAGATTATTTAAAAATAAAGTTAAAACAAACCTTTCTTATTATTCTCACACCTTTCCGTAATGACTTCAGCTAGCCTAGATACTATAGTGTTATATAATTCTAGGTTCTCTTCGGGAGATTTATGTCCAAAGTGATACACTAGCGGTGCTTGCTGACTGAATCCCTCTTCTATTGACGCTGGGCGTTCTACTAGTAATGCTCCTGAAAAATTTAATTAATTAATATTTTCTATCTAGTATATGAAATATTATGTTGGTACATTATTTACTAGAAAAATGAAATATTAGAGTAGAGAGATAAAAAAAACTTTTTGTAATATTACACTGGGTAGTTCTGCATGCATTGCCTCTCTGAATGTACTCACTCTGAGCAACGAAGATCATCTTACAGAACTAACATATGCCTTAAATCAAATTAAATGGGATATAATTGGCCTGAGTGAAGTGAGAAGAATGGGCGAAACCATCACCGCTTATCCAGAATACGTCCTATACCACCTAGGGGAGACGCAAGGCTTCCATGGAGTAGGGTTCATGATCAAAAATTATTTATCGAAACAAGTCGAAGAGTTCATTGGGATCTCAGAGCGCATAGCAATCATGAATGTGAAACTGCCAGGTTATAAGGACCCGTGGTCTATTGTCCAAGTTTATTCGCCTACAGAACAAGCTAGTGTAGAAATTATTGATGGCTTTTACCATGATTTAAACGAAGCTATACAAGTACATTCTCATAAAAATCTAATTGTTATGGGTGATTTTAATGGCCAAATTGGGACAAGACGACCTGGCGAGAATAAAATATTAGGTCCATACGCATACAACAATAAAGCAAGAACGAGGAATGGAGAAAAAATTACAAATTTTACACAAGAGAATGATTTAACAATCCTAAATACCGTGTTCAAAAAAAACAGGAAGAACATGTGGACCTGGATTTCACCTGACGGACGAACCAAAAACGAAATCGACTTCATCTTGACCAACAGAAAGGGCAACTTCAGCAACTTCGATGTCATCAAAAGATTCAACTACAACACAAATCATAGATTAATTAGAGCCGAACTAAAGACAAAACAAACAAAAAACCATAGACCAAAACAAGACATAGTAAAACAAAAACTAAGCAAACAACAGACAGAACAATTATCAATCGCCTTAAACAACAATCTTGCAAACATAGAAGAAACCACTGCACAACTAGGAACTCAAGACAAATATAATTACATCGAGAATACTATCAAAACACAGATAGAACTCATAGCTAATAACAAGACTATTAAAGCAAAACCGCTATCCACAAGAACCCGAAATTTGCTAGAAGAAAGGTACGCTATTCTCCACGCAAAGAATAATAAAAATAGAAGAAAAGAACTAGCTAGAATCAGCAAAGAAATAAAAGAAAACATAAGAAATGATAGGAAACAATGGCGAATGAAAACTATAGAAGATTACATAGCAAGGACGGGAGGGACCAAAAAAGCCTTCAAAGAACTAACAAATTCGAAAAACTGGATCGTAAAAATGAAAGATGAACGAGGAAAATGGAACCACCGCCGACCAGATATACTGGAAACAGCCCTGTCATTCTACAGGAAACTTTACAGAAACGACAAAACACAAGATGAACTAAATCTAGATGAAACCTCAAATATCCCGAATATACTCGAGTCTGAAGTAAGGAAGGCTCTTGACACGCAGAAAGATGACAAAGCTCCAGGACCTGATGGTATAACCAACGAAGTTTTAAAACAAAACAAAGACATCCTGATACCTTTATTCACAGATTTGTTCAATGATATCATTAATACCGAAATCATCCCCCAACAATGGACAGAGTCAAATATCATTCTACTGTACAAGAAAGGAGACAAATACGACATTGGAAACTACCGCCCAATCAGCCTTATGTCCAACATATATAAAATTTTCGCCAAGATCATTCTAAAACGAATCGAAAAGTCTTTGGACGAAGAGCAACCGAACTGAACTGAACTGAAGAACTCCGTCGTTGACCACATTCATGTAGTGCGACAATTACTAGAGAAATACAAGGAGTACCAACTAACATATTACATCGCCTTCATCGATTTCAACAAGGCATTTGATTCTCTTCTACATGATAAAATATGGGAGGCCCTAGCAGAACAAGGCGTTGAACACAAATATATCCGATTGATAAAAAATATCTACAGACATAGCACTGCAAGGATCCAGTTGGAAAAGAAAAGTGCTCCTTTCAAGGTGGAGAAAGGAGTAAGGCAGGGCGATCCCTTATCCCCAAAATTATTTTCTGCGGTATTAGAATCAACATTCAGAAGGATAAACTGGGACCACCTAGGCATCAATATAGATGGAGCTCTGTTATCACACCTGAGATTCGCTGACGACATAGTCTTAATAGCAAGAACATCTGAAGACCTAAACAAAATGTTGAAAGACCTTGTGGACGAAAGCAACAGAGTAGGATTGACTCTTAACCCAGGCAAAACTAGAGTAATGACAAATGGAGATAAAGATGTTATATCGATAGGAAGTTCTGCAATAGATTATGCCAACGAATATGTTTATCTCGGACAACTTATAACTCAAAAACAACATATGAGATGGGAGATCGAGAGAAGAATTGCTAATGGCTGGAAAAGATATTGGAACCTGAAAGAAGCAATGAAAGATACGAACCTCCATATCAATATCAAAAGTAAACTATTTAATACCTGCGTATTACCAGTTCTAACATATGGATGCCAATCTTGGGCGATAAACAGAGAAGTAACTAATAAATTAGAAGTTTGCCAACATGCAATGGAAAGGAGTATGCTCAATGTCAAAAAATCTGATAGACTGAGAAACTCAGCCATCAGAAAGAAAACCAAAATAACAGATGTAACATACAAAATTAAAACACTCAAATGGAGATGGGCAGGACACATGGCAAGAGGTTCAGATAAATGGAGCAAAAGAGTCACACATTGGTACCCGAGAGAAGGGAAGAGGAAGAGAGGTAGACCAGAGAAGAGGTGGGTTGATGACATCAGGAGAGTGGCAGGAGTCACATGGCACAGAGTGGCACAGGATAGAAGGGAATGGAAAAGGTTGGAGGAGGCCTTTGCCGACTGGCACACAGATCTAAATAGAATTAAAAGACAAAATGTCATAAGAAGATAATGGAGAAAAAAATAAAATAAAATAAGTAATTAATATAACAGTAAAAATAATTTTAAGTTTTAATTTTAAGCATGATATGTATTATACTGTTAAGATCTGAATAAAAGGCTATATTATTATTATTATTTATTATTATGAGTTCTGCATGACGACACACTAAATTCATTTTTACTTTTATAATATTTTTTTAAAGTGACTGCAAAAGCCTTCACTTAGGAACTTTGATTGATGCTTTTTTTTTTTTTATTTCATTATTCGATCAAGACCAGAATAGAGAATTGTGGCGATAGAGGAGAGAGGCCTTTGCTAGCAATGGGGCACCGATGGTTAGATAAGATAAGATTTAACCAAGCATCATCACAATAACATTTTCATTTTGAGAAATTATCCTTTTAAACACCCAAAAAACAAAACACAAACGTACCAATAGTCCCGGGCACACTAATACCCCCCTGCCCTACATCCAAATCGACATAAATTGGCCGTCTCCCCATCCGCACAGCATAGTTCAGTAACAACCGCGTTAAGGTTGATTTCCCCACGTCACCAGGCCCGACCACCATGGCTACAGGACCTCGAGTGTTCTCTTGTTCTGCTGCTACTCGTTGCTGCTCTAACGCTGCGTGAACATTTAAGTATACTACCTGGAATTTTAAAAAGAAATTAGATATATGCAGAATAAAAATAAAATCTTATCTTATCTTATCTAGCCGTTGTTGTCCCACTGCTGGGCAAAGGCCTCTCTCCTCCTTCTCCATGATTCTCTATCCCGCGCCGCCTCTGCCCAGTCGTTCGTGAAGGCATCCAGCTCATCTCGCCACCTTTTCCGTGGTCTGCCGCGAGGTCTTTTGGCGTTTGGTTGCCATTTGGTTGTTGTGATTGCCCAGAGATCGTTTGGCATCAATAAAATATCATGCCTAAAATATAACATGTAATGCCATAAAGATTTAAGTCTAAAATAAAGCTATTTAATTTTGTTTCTTCTTTTAGCAGGTCCCTAAGGGACTCTGTAAGTTATCAAAAAAAAGGAAAATTTAATGAACTGAATTAATAATACAAAATAGTAAAAAATATTCATACTTGTGTCTTTTGACCATACATTATTTATTTAGAATAGGTGTTGCTTAACAACATTTAATGTATTACATATAATTGCGAAACTTTAATTGCAACACACGACACTTATAGAATTCTAAAAATTCAAAATTCTTACCATAGGAGTTTCCTTAGCTACATAACTGACTTCAGTTTTGCCTCGTAACTCTACGGTACATCCGTGCCAAGTGAATACAGCTACCTTAGCACCCGTATGGAACTCATACGGCTTCCCTTTGACCAGCTCTGTGCCAAACAACTCTGCGTAACCACTCTTAACCTAACAAACATAAGGTTATTGAAAACATTAGTTAACGTGAATGTAAAGAATTAAATTAAGTTGTATATGGAAAAAGCGGTAGAAAAGCGAATATTAGTGCATTATCATACCTCTAAAACCACTTTTTCATTCTTAGATTCGACTTCAAAACGTAACTCAGAATCGGGGTCAAGTTTGAACTCTTGCAGTTGAACTTCCGTCATAATTACTATTTAATACTCTTAGTCAGTTATTAGAGATGATGTGATTATGATTTCTTTAGCGAAAAAACACTCCAAATAAATGAAATTCAATATTTTTCGAGAGAAATTGTGAAACAAACAAGTTTTCCGATTCCACTCGCCACAGAATATACCTTGACAGTGACAGATTACAGTACTTTTTTTAAATCAGAATTTTAAGCCAATAAAATGGCTAAAATTAATAACAAAAACAAAAACAATCGAACATACAAACTATACGGATACGCGTTTTAGTCTAATATTTATATTAACGCATAAATCTGGAAAAATAATCCCATCATCTCTTTGCGTTTCGTTGTAATTAGGTAATTAGCAAGCAACTTAAATTTTTTTGGAAAATAATATGGTTTTAATTCTTAGAAAATATTTTAAAAGCTGTATTTATTTTTGTTAAATATTAGGTAATAAACATTTTCTTTACTGTAAAAAAGTGCTCTAGAGAAAAACATACTTGAATGGAATATACACATTACTGTACGCAAACAAAACAAAACGCAAAAAACGACAATCCTCTTCAAAAACTGTTTTGTTTTGAAATTCGTGACGAGTTAATTTCGTGTTTAATTTTATTAAATTTTCTTTATCAGCATTGATATTGAAAATGGAGTCGGACAGTGAAATAATTGACAACAGCCTAGACGGTGATGAATCGTTTATTTTGCAGAAGAAAGTTGTAAAAAACCAAACTGTGTTCATTGCGGAATCTGATGAAGATTCTCGTTGTAGTGGTAAATATTCTGTTATTACTTTGAATTCTGACTCTACTATTATACTGTAGTCCTAGTACACCTTTTAAACTTCCCTATAAACTAGTTAATTGGTAAAATTACCATAATATTTGGTAACCTTACCCTATTTTACAAGAAGTGCTGATCCTTTACTCTTCTAAATCAAACCAATGATTTAAATAGTTTCAGATGACACAGACGAGGATTATTCACCTAAAAAAAAGACTAACCACTCAAAAAATAGCAAGGTTGATACACAAGTTATTTCCAGCAGTGATGAGGATGATGGTATGTTCAAGTTTATTTTACAAATTTTTTTTACTTTACATATGATTAAATAGGAAACAGTTGCTCAGTCGGGTACAGTGACTCACTATAGTTTTGTAAAGAAGGAAAAGTGATACGTTTGTCTCTTTTGCACTTGCGCGTGCGCATGCCAAAAGCTTCCGAAAAGTGCAAAAGAGATGAATGTGTCTCTTTTTCTTTATCCGATTGTGAGTCACTGTACCTGACTGAGCAATTGTTTCCTCCTTAACCCTATATAGGTACATGGTAAACATCTTCATTCATATTCTTAGCAAGAAACCACTATCTTACTAATTTTACGATTACTCTACTTATGGGTATTTTGTAGGAGACCTTTGTCTTTTAGTATAGTGGGGTTTAGGGTCTTGCAATGATCCATCCAAACAACTACGTGTATATACTTCTGTGTCTAATTATGACACATAAAAATAAGATCATGATTATCTTTGTTTTGTTAATAAATTAAAGTTATTATTACGTCTCTAAAATTATTCATCAGAATTTATTGATTTGAACATAATTAATTCTTTTAAATTTCCCACACAGAAGGCTCACCAGAAATAGTACCAAAACGCAGACCTCCACCAAAAGCAAAGTCCATAGACTCTAATGAATCTTTCATTGGACGAAAGAAAAACAAACGTTTGCTTATAATTGATTCGGATACAGAAAACTCTATAATCATAGAACATGATAAGCATAACAAGATAAAATGTTTGAAGGACACCCCCCTTAAAATAGGGGAGGCTAATTTACTTCGTAAGGCTGTACTTAATGAGAGTATGGATCAAAGCATTGATGATAAATATCATAATGATTCTGACAATGATAGTAACCATGTAAATGACAAAAGTGATGAAAATGACAAAAGTGATGAAAATGACAGAAGTGACGCAGAATCTGACAAAAATAATATGACGAATGACAAAAACGATTCCAAAATCGACAATAGTGTCATGTCAGATGACGAAAACGACATCTCAGATGACAAATCCGACATAGAAATTGACAGAAATGACAATAAAAGCATAAACCAAAGCCTAAACTATAGAGACAAGACTCAAGACAACATAGAATCAGATGCAAGTGATGATGAAGGGACCCAAGATGCTAGTGATGATGAAGAGCCTGATGAAGACCAGATGGTGATGTCTCGAGCTACCAGGATGAGCATCATGGGGATTGTGCCAAAGGATGATGATGAAAGTGATGATTCGGACTTTATTCAGTCTGATGAGGTGAGGATGATGACTTTTTTTTTTTACTAGCGGCTTACTGCGATTTTGTTCGTGTTTAGTGCTAGGTGTATTAGAACACTTACACAATCAACTTCTAAGCAATATAATAAAATGTTAATGATAATACCGAAAGATGATTGTAAGGAAGTTTCTTACTCTTTAACTCAATAACCACTGAACAGATTTTGATGGAACTTTGCCATATTGTACCTTACGCATAAGGTTCTATTATTTTAAGTAATTGAGAGCTTTTTCAAATATATGATGAGTCTTTGGCAAATGCTACTTTTCATTATTTTACTCTGTGCTTTATTGTGTCTTCTATGCAATAAATAAAGAGTAATTGTTTTATATGTTACCTATGCTCAGCAGTGGGCAGCTATGTTGATGATGTACTATATTTGTTTCCAGAAATCCCACTCAAGTTCCTCAAACAGCCTATCAAACCTCCCAGATGTGACAATCAACAAAACAAAAGAAGACACCTGTAGAATATCATGTTCACCATTCTCAAGTCCCTTACACGACGTCACCAACAAAAGAACCCAACTCAACGACTCTTACCAAGGCAAATGGAGCCTTAAAGAAGACGAATTGAAGTCGAAAGTGCTAGAGAAAGTTGCTAAGACGATAAAAGTGGACGATGAAGTGGAGATTGTATCGGAGATCAAAAATAAGGAGAATGTTAGGATTGTAGATGATGACGTCACGATTGTTGATACCAAACCGGAGATTATTGCTTTAAGCAGCGATGACGAAGATGAGGTAAGAGGATTTTGTTTTTGTCAAGGTTAAAACAAAAAAATGTCTTATCTTTGACTTATACTCCGTACGGTAACACCTTTAATCTGTAAAACCACTTGCAGAACTTGTAGTTAAAGGCTAACGCGGCAGTAAACCTCCTTTACAACCCTTTTAAGGCTTACAGCACGACACTACTCTTATTACGATAGTGATTAAGCTGTAATCCAGCACCCTAGCGAAATGCGGTTTGGTTAAAACACTAAGCTAGACGAATTGTAGAAGAAGACAGAACAATAGTTAACTGTATAACATTTTATGCTACAAATTATAAACACATAAACAGTTTTTGTTAAAATTTTAAACACAAAAATTAAATAAATTCGCTTTAAATAGTACCTACTTACATTTACCTAACCTTAAAATAATTCAATTTAATTATTAAAATAATTTTATTGAATCAAAAGTAATCCCAAGTAAACAGCAAAAATAAAACGCAACTTTCTTTTTTTTAAAACAAAAGTTTTTGAAATTAGAAAACGAGGGTAGAAAGAAAACAAATCCAACGGTCAGTGGCGATTTCGATCGAAGTTCAATTGCAGTGCGCTTTTAACAAAGAAGATACCTATAGTTATTTATTTATTTAATTATATTATTAATATTAAGCGTATTCTGGTTAGTTATCGACGATTTAATATTTGTGTGAAATCTAGAAAGTGCTTCTTTGAAAAAATGATGTATTTTTACGTGCCAATGAATCTTTCAAATCTTTACAAATTCCGTTGAGAAGCAATATGGACATTTGAACAAAATAATTGTACCTAACTTTAAAACACTACATCGCTCTCAGTACAGTTCAAATTTCGGAATATCTTTTTAAATAATCAGAAGCGAATTCTGTTATATTAAGACTTTAATTATCGTAATTTAAAAACAACAAAACCTAAAAAAAAAACAGAAAATAATTCTTTTATATTGAGAAACAATAAAAATCTTGCGATACCGTCCAGGCACAGAATATTCAACAATAAAAAAACACTCATACGTAAAAACAGTTAAATACAAAACACTAATTAAGTTTTAAACACAACAATTTAATCAATAGTAATATATAAAAAATGCCGCGCCGAAGCAAAAGCCCGACCACCTTAGCAGTACCGCGACAAAAAAAGTCAGTCGCGGAAGAAGTAACAGTAAAATCTGCTAAACGTAAAAGTCCCACGGCAATTAAAGACAAAAGTCCTAGAAGGAGTAAAAGTCCTCTGAGGACAAGTCCAGTAACTACGCCTAAAACTCGCAAGAGTAGGAGTCCTATGCCTGATGATATAAGTCCTAGTAATGTAAGTCTTCTTAATTCCTCAAGATTATATCGTTACACTCTGGAGCGTCACTGTTTAACACATCGGTGCTAGCAATCCATAGTATTTGAGATTCGTGACGCACAACAGTGATAGAAAGAAGCCCTCAAAATTCTCCTGCTATATTCTCTTTTTTAACCGATTTGAATTTAAAAACGCGTTCCAATACTGGAATCGCAGATGTTGGACGAAAAGCCGCCAAATTAAAGTTCGACTGGGCTGGCCACGTCAGTCGCATGCATACAAAGCGTTGGGCGAGAATAGTCACAGAATGGGTGCCGGAAAACGGCCAGCGCCGCCGAGGTAGGCCCAAGAAAGGATGGCGCGACGACCTGAACATATTTAGCGAAGATTTGTGGGAAGCCGCCACCAACAGAAATATGTGGAGAAGCATGGGAGAGGCTTTTGCCCAGTAGTGGGACACCATAGACTAAAAAAATAATAATTAAAAACAATCCAGTCCAAAAAGGAGGTAGATCTCTATTCGGATGTTCTTTTTTAATTGATTAAATTTTACCAACACAGTCTTCCTACAGCTACGTAAGCAGTGAAGCAATAGAAGTTTTTTGATGTCTATGTTTTCTCAGATAAACTATTGCTTAGCTAAAGAGGATCACTATTCCATTTAAAAATTATACCAACACTATTCCTACCCAAACTAAAATCAATAAACTTACTTTTCTAATTACATTCTAGGTGAAACCACCGAAGCCTGCAATAAAAAAATCCCCGAAAACAGACGAATCAGCGGCTAAGATACAACAGAGCACCCTACGGCAGTATTTAGCGCCATCTAGTTACCCGAACCAGCAAGTAACGTATGTAAAGAAGCAAGTACGCGAATATGAACTTAGCAAGTTGAATGAATTGAAGGAGGAAATGCATAATACTAAGGTATGTAAATCAACTCAAAATTAAGTCAAAATTTGTCATATTTTCTTGTTAATTAGGGATATTTTAGCATCTAATCCTCGAAATTTTTAAGTAGGTAGGTAACCAAAACTACATTGGTCAACTAGCAAAAACACTTTCAGATACTGATTATGATGATTATGCGCATACACTTCAATTTCAGAAATTATCTAACTTTATAGAATTTATCTCTGTATATGCTCGGTCAGTGTATATATGTCTGTATATATCATAAAGGTATTGACATTTTAACAACATGTTTCAATAAAGGTAATTAAACTAACGTTCCATTAATCCTTTTAACATTATGAGACTTCTTCATATAACCCGTCCTTGACACCACCAGCCTTTAGGCTACAACGATAAAGGAATTTTTATTAATTATTAACTAGACTAATCTAAATACTTGTTACAGTACTTATTAGAAAACATGGATTTGGAGACGCTACCCGACGGCGGCGGTAAACTTATCGAGCGACTTTCACAGTTGGAGCGACAAGTCCGGCAACAGGGCGATAAAGTGGCCAACATGGTTGTAGAGCCAGGTCAGTGTACTGGAGCGTACACTAAGTCCGTGGCCCCAGTAGGCAAACTGTTAGCGGCTGACTAGTTTGCGGCGTATCGATTTAGTACGCCCTTCCATATATTTGAAATGGAGTGTCCACAGGCAGCTAGTTTTCGCTCACTGTACACAGTTTGCAGCGTTACGCGCGCTGATTATCTCAGACAGCGGCTGACTCCCACCAACACCGGTGATTCCATTGATTTGAGTTTGCAGCTAATTCAAACAGTTCGCCACAAATTTGCGGCTCACTCAGTCGGCCGCTAATAGTTTGCCTCCTGGGGCCACGACCTTATACATACATTCATATTTCACGTCTCATTCCCATCGGGGTAGGCAGAGACCACTTCCTTCATCTTGCTATGTCTAAACATTTTTCGCTTCATCCACATTCATCAGTCGCCTAATACATGCACATCGGTTTAGGTTACTCTTCACTATTATCAGAAGTCAAATTGTTAGCAGAAGAAAGACAAAGATGGCGTTTATTCCACAGCGCCTAGCTCTTAAGCGCCAAAACACACGGTAGAAAACCACACACGACGCAACTAGTTTGAAACGTTTCGTTTCAGTTGCGTCGTGTGTGGTTTTCTAAGGAAGTCTATAGCAGAAACTGCGATGCAACTCAAAAGTAACCAGCAGTTTCAGTTGCGTTGCAGTTGCGTTTCATCGTGTGTTCTGGGTCTTAGTCTAAGACAGAATGAAGAACATACATACATATCTGACACGCCTCTTTCCCACCGGGATAGGCAAAGACAATTCTGCTATTATTATGCCAATAAATACCCTATGTATTTGTTATTTGTCTCCAGAAATGCCAACAGCAGCAGATATAGCAGCCGACGGGTTTGAAGGTCGAGACGAGAACGGGATGACGTGGGAGGAGCTGCAGAAGGCCAGCAATGCTGTGCAGCCCAGGATGTTCGGGAAACAAGGTCAGTGAGTTCATCATGATGGACAACTTCTAGAAAGTTCTAGAAATCTTTTGGAAGGTTCTAGGCTGCCTTTACGCACAATATTATAGTTCTAAGTATCTTTGTGTGCATTAAAGTATTTCTACCTATCTTATCTAAGGTTCTAGAAAATCACTGCTTCTTGGAACAAAAATTGAATTCTTCTGATACATTTCTTGTGTTTTACTAGTTTAAAAACCATCAGACAATATAGTACGACAAATGAAAAAAAAAAGCTATGCTAGAAAGAAGCTAAAATGGGCACCGCTTGACAAGGTTTCATTGAAATCTTTTATTTGGCGATGATTCTTTTCAATATTTTCCTTTCATTTGCCTACTTTGTTTTGTTTGTAAGATCTAGATAAATGACTTGTAAACATACATACATATCTGCCACGCCTCTTTTCCATCGGGAGAGGCAGAGACCACTTCCTTCCACCTGCTACTTTCCAAGCACACTTCTTGCGCTTCATCAACATTCATCAGTCGCCTCATACATGCAGGCTAATCAAGATCATAATTTCCTTCCAGCAATGGCAACCCACATGGCCGAACGCAACCTAATCCTGGACCGTCTCCGTGACCTCCACGCGTCCTTGGACTCCCGTCCGCCGGAGACAGCGTTAGCTCCAGCTCCTAAAGCTGTGAAGACCAAGCTTATGCAGCATCAGCTGCATGCGTTAGAATGGTTAAGGTGGAGGGAGACGCAGAGGCCCACGGGGGGCATACTGGGTAAGCAGTTATGAAACGAAATACGTATCATAATAACAGCTCGAATTTTTAAATAATAGCTCAAAAAATTAGTTCTCTTTATTTACTTTCGTAGGATGGTTGAGGCATCACCTGAAAACTCATTTTTTTTAAAGCTTATACTAGATTCGCAACGGTACAGTTTTCCCCAGTGAAGAATCTAAGCAGAAATAAATTCTGTTGGGTATAGGTAAACACATTTCCGTAGAGCTATGAATAAATAAATATTTTAAAAAGTCGACTCTGCAATATCCAGAACAAAGGAAACAAAAAATACGCATAATTTTTTTTTGCAGTTCTAGCCTATTACAAATTTTTCAGTATCTCAGCTTATCCAATGTCGATAAAAAATATAATTTCTATTTCATGGTTTTCTAAGCAGTATTCTCTTGTAGATGATAGTTACATAGTTGTAATATTTATTTCTCAACTATATCCTCTAGCGGACGACATGGGTCTCGGCAAGACCATCACAATGATATCTCTGATCGTGGGAGACAAGGAGGGCAAGATAGAGGAGGATAGCGATGACGAGGACGGAGCTAGGGGGCATTCGAAACGTGAGTGTTTAGTATAATTAAGATATTTTATATTTAGGTATTGTCTAATTAAAGATAATAATACATACAAATTTGTCATCTATTGCTTTCTTTCATATGGCAAAATAACTTTTAGCTGCGCCTGCGCCGAGGCGTCATAATTTCGCCAATAATATTGATATCAGCAGATAAGCAACCATTCAGTTGCACAAAACTCCGTTATAATTAATGCTATGTTAAAACATTAGCTGAACTTAAAAATATCAAAATGAGACTTAACGGGTAATTAATTATAACAATGTATCCTGCAACGTTAAAAAATTAACTAACCTCTCAGTCTACATTCAAAACAAGAGTTTACATAACTGATAATTAACTTTACCAACCGTCTCTGCAACATAATTTAAATCCCCCCTCCTCCAGCTCGCGGCGGTACACTAGTAGTGTGCCCAGCGTCCCTCATCCAGCAATGGGGGGGCGAAGTCTCGAAGCACTGCGTCCCGCACGCAGCCTCCGTGTGTCTGCACCACGGCGCCAGTCGAGCCACTCATGCGCATCGACTCGCTACCTATGATATTGTAGTGACCACATATAATATATTACAGAGGGATAATGAGAATGTAAGTGATGCTTTTTTAAAATGTACTTAAGGGTGTAACCAATCGATCGATTGTTGATAGACTTTATCGATCGATGGTAGAATGGTATAGTCGACAGATCAGTTGTTGTATGATCTGGAGTCACAGCAGTATGCTGAGCTGGATAACCTTTTCGGTATCTATGTAATTTCTCTAGTGTTAAGTAAAATATTGTACCTTATGTGATATTGAATAAAGCATTTCTATTCTTTTCTATAAAATATTGCGAGAGTTAATCGATTTACGTCGACAGTGCCATCGACTGGCAATAGATCGATAGCTTAGTCGAACTAAATTTATCGATCCATTTAAATTATGAGACCATTCGATCGACATTAATCGATGCTGTCAATCGACGATCGATCGATTGATCGACGACTTCTAATATCTTCTATCATCTTCTGAGAACAAACTGAAATAAATATCTAGTACTTATCGCAGTAACAAAGCAAAACAAAACTGCATCGAAATCAGTTCAACAGTTTAACAACGCAAAATATCAACTATCTCTTTTTAACCTCAGAACGGAGTACTAATGAAAATCCAATGGCGCCGCATAATCCTCGACGAGGCTCATATAGTAAGAA
Source organism: Anarsia innoxiella (assembly GCA_947563765.1). Taxonomy (NCBI): domain Eukaryota; kingdom Metazoa; phylum Arthropoda; class Insecta; order Lepidoptera; family Gelechiidae; genus Anarsia; species Anarsia innoxiella. The sequence continues at coordinate 1,444,513 of OX387408.1, read as the reverse complement.
ACCACAAGTCTCGGACCTCCATGGCGGTGAGCGCTCTGAAGGGGCGGAGGCGCTGGTGTCTTACTGGGACTCCCGTCCAGAATAAAGATCTGGATCTGTTCGCGCTGCTCAAGTTCCTAAGGTGTACGCCGTTTGATGAGCTTACGGTAAGAGGGGTTTCTTAAAGGTACAGTACAGTCCAGGGGCCCAAGTCTGCTAAGAGCATCCAACCTAATTGGTATAGTAAAAATTTTCGGAATCAATTAGACTCAACATCCCCTATTGGAGAAAAAAAAGTTGGCGGCCACTGATGAAACTTACGTCAGTCGATAGAGAAAATATAAAACGATAGTATTTTGGACAAATGTCGAAAGTGATATACTTTCGGATATAGAACTTTGAAAATGTTCGCATGTAACAATTTTCAAAGTTCTTTCATTTTCAAAGTTCTATATCTTCGAAAGTAGGTATATCACTTTCAAAATTTGTTCCTAATACCATAATGTATCAAAAAATGTTATTGAGACTGCCGACACACAACTGAGGCTATTTTAACTTGGACTAGGCCTAAACTACATCGGGCACAGATTATGCGGATATGCATTAAGATGAGAAATTAGCTCCCAGTGTCCTTAACTTTCGGGAACAGGAGAGACATTTTTTGTTTTCTATGTCTGTCTGTATGACTAATAAGGGCGATATTACAACTATTTTGTAAAGGTTGATCTGCTCTAAACTGTACCTATTTGATGTCCTATCGTCGTTAATCGCCTCCAACTACAATTCTATTGATTTTATACATGTTAATGTTTGTGCCGATGGATAGAAGGATGTTTGTTACTCTTTTACGAAAAACTACTGAACAGATTATAATGAAACTTTGCAATATAAAAAAGCTTACCTATCAGAATAACACATATAATATTTTTTTTAAATATCCTATACATTTTTCAAGATATAACTAAAAATGCGAACGGAGTTGGGGACAGCCTCTAGTATACATTACATATATTTAATTTTAATATCATATCTTTCACAGATGTGGAAAAAATGGATCGACAACAAAAGCTTAGGCGGCCAAGAGCGCCTGAGCACCATAATGAGATGCATCTTATTACGTCGCACTAAGGTCCAATTACAACAGAAAGGGCAGCTGGACTGTTTACCTGATAAAAACGTGGAATTGAAGGAGGTCGCGTTAAGTAAGGAAGAGATGAATGTCTATCAGAAGGTAGGTGTATGGTAATGTATGGAATTGTATGGTAGTGAAAATTGTATGGAAATTTCCATACAAATATCGTACTAATATTATAATTATGTCAATGTTTATGCCGATGGGAAGATATGGTAATGTATGGTATTTTGTATGGAAATTTCCATACAAACATCGTGCTTATATCATAAATGTCAACTGATTATGCTGATGGATGAATGGATGTTTGTTACTCTTTCACTCAAAAACTACTGAATAGATTCTGATGAAACTTGGCAAATAGTTAGCTGACTCATCAGAATAACACAAAGGTCATATTATTTTGACATACTATTTTTTTTTTCCAAGATATGACGATAAATGTGTACGAAGTCGTGGGCAGCCATACACATCTGCTGTGCGAACACACTTCTTTCGCTTCATCCACTTCTTTCGCTTCATCCACATTTATCAGTCCATAAATGCACGTTGGTGTGCACTCCTAACCTAATCCATGTATTAGGCAACTAATGAATGTAGATGAAACGAAAGAAGTGTTTTTGTATCGTAGCAAGTGAAAGGAAGTGGTCTCTGTCTACCCCGATGGGGAAGAGGCGTGACAGATTCTTATGTTATTGATCGATGAGCTATATCTTCAACTTGCTATTAATTCCACCTGGTACTACCCTCAAGGTGCTGGTGTTCTCCAAGACGCTATTCGCTCAGTTCCTCCACCAGCGAGCTGAGAAACAAGCCGACACGTTCGGGGGACCTGCGCCGGCGCACACCGACTCCGCTTACGCTAAGATGCATAAGAAAATGATCGCTTTACAAGGTAATTGATTGGAAATTCAGTAGCCGTTTTTTTTGTATGAATTTCGTTGTGTGAGTTTAAATTATTGCTAACAATAAAAAAATATATTTACTGCCTATTTCACGATCTACAGTCAAAAGGACAATGGGCAATAATGTATGAACCGTGGGCCCACCTCCAATAAAAATTACTTATATTTTAGATTAAAGGTGTGTTTAAATACAACTATTATCAGAAAGGCGCAAAAAAAAATAACCAAAAAATATCACCTTTTTAAACTCGGAATAACTCCACTCACACAGCTAATTTTGACATGCGGCTTTCTGATAATAGCTGTATTTAAACAAACCTCTATTTTGGCATACATGTCATTCTTATTGGAGGGTGGGCCCAATTTGCCCATTTTCCTTTATTTGACAGATAAACCTATGTCCATTTCATAAAACATGAGAACTCAATTTTGGAGTAGATATCTTTAACCGATTAGGCTTGTACACACTTTTATTTGAAGTTATTGTATTTGGTCTCATATAAAAGTTTCTTACATCAAAAAAAAATATATCTTTTTTTTGCCAGGAGCAAAACCAGTAAAATCCCACGAGATCTTAGTTCTCCTCTTGCGTCTGCGCCAAGTATGCTGCCACTGCGGTCTGATCGCCGCCATGTTGGATGAGGAGTCTGCTGATCTAGCACCTGATGCCGGCTCGCAGGATCTGCTGCAGGAGCTCAACAAGCTGTCTCTTGAAGATGATAAGGGGAAGAGGAAGGTATGTGGTGGAATGAGGAAGGGTGGAGAAGGGAGAAGCTATAATCAGTAAATTATTATAACGGGGCAAAGGAAATTTTATTCAAATTGAAGATTTGACTTGAATTTGAATCGAGAACTGACGCATTTAAGAGTAATTTTAGGTTACCTATGAATAAATCTTTATTGAATTTGTTAAGGAAAGGCCAAGTCAAGAGTATCGTAAACCGACGTGTATGTATGAGGCGACTGATGAATTTGGATGAAGCGAAAGAAGTGTGTTTGGATCGTAGAAAGTGGAGAGAAGTGGTCTCTGCCCACCCAATGGGAGAGAGGCGTGACAGATATGTATGTTTTGTATTAAACTTTATGGAAGTACACTTCCATAAATGCGTACAAAATCCTAGTGGATTTTGTTTTTTTTTTAATTTATCTTCAAATCTTGGTTTTTCTCGCAATATCTTAAATAAAATAAGCTATGTTTATTCTGATGTCCAAGCTAAGTTATTGTAAAATTTCATTAAAATCTGTTCAATGGTTTTTGAAACATCAGTGAAAGAAGAAAGAGTAAGAAACATCAATCGGTAGAAACATTGACATTTATTACATTGAGTAGTAGGATCATACGGACTTTGTGATCCCATAATTTTATCTTCTTGGCTTCGTTCTCAAACTAATAACCCAACTTATTGTCATCAGAGCGGGATAAAAGAGGAAGAAAAAGAAGAGGAATATGAAGGTGAAAGCACGACGGCGGCCGAAGCGATCCGATCCGTTCTATCGCCAAATAACCCCGTGTTTGAACTCAACAGGCAGTCTAGTAAGATACAGGCTGTGATGCAATGTTTACAGGATAATGTGTTTACTAATAAATGTAAGTAGATTTCAACAGATTTATAACTATCTAATAAGAGCCGGCGCACACCTGACGGAGCGCAGTGCAGAGCATTTTTAACCCCCGACGCTAAAAGAGGGGTGTTATAAGTTTGACGTCGATGTCTGTCTGTGTAACTGTCTGTCTGTCTGTGGCACTGTAGCTCCTAAACGCGTGGACGGATTTGGATGCGGTTTTTTTTTAATTAAAGCTGGTATTCCTGGGAATTCTTAGGTATATTATATGCAAATCGGTTCAGCCATTTCAAGGTCATCAGCTCTTTTGTCAGCTGTGGTAGGGTTGTAGATCCAATATAACAGCAGATATGCCGTGTTTGGAATCATTTTGATCAGTGTTTAATTCCTAATATAATGCAATGGTGACAACAGATGAGGAGCTGATGATGGAGTCAGAATTTCCAGCATTCCATCCATTCTTGAAAAATGTAACAGCAAATATGTCGTGTTTGGATTCGTTTTGATCAGTGTTTGATTCTTAATATAATGCAATGTCGACAACAGGAGGAGCTTAAAATAATAATTATTAATTTATATAATAAAGGTTTAAAAACTATGAAATAAAAATTAAATTAAAAATTTTAAAAACCCCCGACTGTAAAAAGTAACAAATAAAATAAGTAGTATTTTGTCAACTGAAATTCGCTTAATATTTTATACAAACTAACTACAAAACAAACAAACAAACTTCAAACACATACAAACTTCATTTTGTCGGGGGACCGCTAAGTAGGTACGCAAAAAAAAACCTAACCATAAGTAATCATAATGAGATATCAAAATTTAAAAAATGCCTGTGAACGAAATGTTTTAATTGAATCGTTAAGTATAATTTAAAATGCGGTCCCCCGACGAAATGAAGTTTGTATGAAAGTTGTCAATTTGTACAAAGATTTTCAGTTGACAAAATACTACTTATTTTATTTGTTACTTTTTATAGTCGGGAAGTTTTTTAAATTTTTAATTTAATTTTTTGATTGTCATATTATTATCGACATTGTTCACCGGACGACGCAGTGTGGGAAGGCCTCCAACAAGGTGGACTGACGACTTGGTTAAAGTCGCTGGAAACCGTTGGATGTGGGCAGCGCAAGACCGGTCGTTGTGGATATCCTTGGGGGAGGGGGTCCAGTAGTGGACGTCCATAAGCTGACATGATGATCTTGTTTGTGTTATTATGATGTGTAAGCTAAAAATTGAAAAGTTTCATATTTCTCTGAGATTTAGTTCTCTTGAATATTCGATTACCGCTCGCTAACGGTGAAGGAAAACATTGTGAGGAAGCCTGCACGCACTAGAGAAGAAATTTGAAGGTGTACGTGAAAACCGCCAACTGGCTAATCACTTGTGTACGAGTAGGGTCGTGTCCCTGTAGTGGGGAAGTTAAAAGGGCTGATGATTATGAATATTTTCTTCTTCTTCTTCTTATTTAAGAGCTTAGCTCTTGTCGGTGGAGCCTCTTCCATCCCTCCCTATTCTCTGCCTTCTTTTTAACATCTTGATACGACATGACACCCGCCTTTTCCTTCACCTGTTCTAGGAACGTCTATCTGTAACAACGTAAATTAAAACAAATTATTTCAATTTACAGCGGACAAAGCAGTGATAGTGTCGCAATGGACGTCAGTTCTCCGGCTGGTAGAGACGGAGTTGTCGAAGCGGCGCGTGCGCAGCGTCACTCTGAGCGGCGCGGTGCCGGTGCCGGCGCGGCAGGGACTCATACAGGCTATTAATGATCCTAAATCTGATGTTAAAGTGAGTTTATAAGATACTATAATTTACTATATTTAGTAGTTTATACTTATATTTAGTAGTTTTGGATAAGAAAAAATATCAAAAGTTGTAATTACCGGTTTAGAATTAAATATTTTTCATTTTCATTGTAGCTTTAGCATAACTAATTTTCTTGCAACAAATTAAAAAAACACATTCCCAGGTGATGCTGCTATCTCTATGCGCGGGCGGCGTCGGCCTGAACCTCTGCGGCGCCAACCACCTCCTCCTCCTCGACCCTCACTGGAACCCTCAGCTCGAGGAGCAGGCCATGGACCGCATCTACCGCGTGGGACAGACCAAACAAGTGCAGATATACAGGTAGCTAGTTGCCCGCGACTTTGTTCGTGTTTACGGTCCGTTTATTTACAGTTAAAAGTCTGGCAGATGTTCACAATCTAACCCTTAATTGTCATGTTTTATGAAATAGACATAGACTTAGGTGTCCCTAAGAGAGACAGATAAAGGCGTGATGCTTTAGACAGAGACAGATATAAAATATCTGTCAAAATAATGAAAAAAAAAAAAGAATGTGTCTGTCAAATATCTGTCAGATATTTTTTATCAGTAGATGGTAACACAAGCCCTTAATGCCTGTTTCTCCACCAACAGATAAAATTTAACTGACAGATATTTTGTACCTGTCACCTAGTCCGTTTTTTAATTCTATTTAGTCTTCTTCATATTACGTATAACTTATCCGGGTTTCGAATAGATTACATTTTCGGCATAAACAAAATAATTTTAAAAATGCATACGTCTCATTTTCGGGAAAAACAACTAAATAGTTTTCATTTTAAACTACACAATATCACAAATTGTGTAGTTTAAAATGAAATTAATCTAATTTTACATCCCATTACAAATCAACAATCTCGCACTTCCAAGAACAGTTGACAACACGCGAAAGATATTTCCGAAAGGCGGGATTTAACAAGAAAACATTAATCGAACATCCAGTTGCAAAAAAAAAAAACAATAGGCTTGATGACTAAATTTTGTTTTTTAATCCATCACTTAGGTTAGATTATAAAAAAAAAATCGGACACGTATTTTTCTTCTTTCTATTGAACTAAAAATGACAACGATACATTGTGTCAAAGTTCCTTGTGACATCACGCACGTACAATTTTTACCTAAAAGTGACGCCAAAACCCCCCACTCCGTAACTTTGATGCTTTATATCTTTGTATTTATTTATGTACCTATGGCAGTGGCGTGCACTCCATAAAGGCAAAAAGACATTGCCTACCCTACAATATTGAAACAAACCGTAAATAAAATAATACGAATCAATCGAAATAACGTTGGTAGAAAATCACCAAAAATTTAATTACACTAACAGCGCCACCTATCTCTTGATCATAGTACTACTAAGCCTTTAAGCGAGCGGGCTATTATACCATCGAGCCATCTTCGATTGATCGCGCACCTAGCGCCGCTTCCTTCTTTTTGCGGGAAAGGCACAAACTAATTTTGTCTTTTTTGCCTCGAAAACTACAGCTCGTTTGGTAGTGTGCGTGCCTGTAAATACGCAGGCACACTTTGAAAAAACCCCGCACACAAGCGTCCAAGGTAGGCAGTGCCTTTTCGGTTTTCTATAGTGATTATGCGACCATTTTAAGGAGTACGCATTACTTCATGCAATTGTGACGCAATTCACAACCATTATTTTTTTGTAGTATTATATTTTGACATTATGCGACCACTATGAAGAGTAGGTTAGTTTCATAGTAATTAGACAAAATTATGTATTATTGTTTTTTGTTACATAACCTTAAAATGTATTTTTGTTGTTGTGCGTTATCGCGGATTTATTAAATTGATTTTTAAAATGTATAAGTATAGATTGTGAAATTTATTTGAGTTGTGACTTGTGATGATGGTGATGGTGGTATGAGGTAGTTACTTATTCTGTGGGGTTTTGTAAATTATCTTTAAACGATGATCAAGAAATCGTGATTTTCTTTTTGCCTACCCTGACCGAAAAGTCTGTGCACGCCACTGACCTATGGGATCGGACAAAAAATGTATGTCAAATATTTTTTTACAATCTAAAAGAAATCTAAAAAACATAATACCATTTTTATAATATAGTCATCATCCCTATTAGTAATCAAATGTTTTACATCCCATTACAAATCAACAATCTCACACTTCCAAGAACAGTTGACAACACGCGAAAGATATTTCCGTAAGACGGGATTTAACAAGAAAACATGAATCGAACACCTCGCTTTAAAAAAGAACATTAAACTAATGCTCTGTTACACCTATAGCTGTCACTGTCTTTGTCAGCAAACAGAATAAGGGCCGGCGCACACCTGACGGAGCGCAGCGCAGGGCATTTTTCATTGTTATATTATTATTTACTAGCTTAGCATGGCACTCCGTGACAAGACGTTGTCATGCGTTTGTCACGCTTACGTCTCTGTCTATAGTTTTAAATGTGATAAGGACAGCATACGTGAGATAATTGTCGCGGCACGCCGTGCTAAGCCCCATCAACATTGTTCCCGTTAGAATAGAATTCAAAATCATATATTACAACAAATGAGCATCGAAGCGACTACACGCGAATGTTGTGTTAACTGATTTTAAATTTTATTCGATATCGATAATTAAATGACATCAAAAATGCTCTGCGCTGCGCTGCGTCAGGTGTGCGCCGGCCCTAAGACGGCAAATTTAATGGAGCTTTGCAACTCTGGCCTTATTATAATAACTAGAGGCTGCCCGCGACTTCGTACGCTTCGTTCTCAAAATAATATACCCTATGTGTATTCTAAAATATCAGCTACAATATTGCAAAATCCCATCAAAGTCAATTCAGTAGTTTTTGCGTGAAAGAGTAACAAATATCCATCGGCACAAAACAAACATTGGCATTAATAAAATTAGTAAGAAGTAGGATGAGCTGTTTATTTGAGTTTTCCTCAAATTATGTTTCTTTAGTCAGATAATTATTTTCGTTGGTATATCATGAATTTGAATGTATTTCGGGTACTTATGTGTTAGATAGTTGTATATTTGCTACAATTAGTATACAAGGCAAGAGTACCCTAAACCGAAGGGCATGTATGAGGAAACTGATGAAGCGAATGAAGTGTGTTTAGATCGTAGCAAGTGGAGGGAAGAGACGGGACAGTTTATGTATGAAAAGACGGACTAAATGCTCATCGGCAGCAGACACTTTAGGACCTTATTCTGTATAGATATTACTTAGTTATCATTCGTCTTCATCAGCCACACGAAAGCACACATGAGAATCGCCGTGACCGAAATCGGTCGGATTCATTCATCATGTCTTTTGGACCGCTTCATAATTCATTCATTATTACAGCTAGTCAACTTTACCGTAGCTATATCCCTTTTTCATCAATCGCGTGCCAAAAAATCATGTCAACCGGATACAGCGTTTTGTTACAACATCTTCTCAATCGACGGCGTTTTTTTAACATCCTCTCGCACGACAAGACTTAACTCGACACCAGAATTATATACTTGTTCGTATAATTCTAGTGCCAAAATAACTCTTGTCCGTTACAATGTGATGGTATTAGGCGGGTTTATACAGAGCGAGCAGCTTCGCAAGGCAAACGTTTGACCAATTAAAAGAGGCCCCTAAGAACTAGCCAACTCAATAGGATAGCGAGGTCTTTCCTGAGCGGCCAAACATCTGCCATGCGAGGCTGCTCGCTCTGTGTGGATTTCCTTGTCAAACGAAACGTTTTTCTAAAAGCAAATTAACGTGTGTCGCCGCGTGCCAAAATATTTATTTGATGGTGACGTGCCGTGATGCTGAATTTCAATATTTTTTTTTTTTAATTTAAAAAGTTGGTCATGATGTGTGACGTCATATGTGCGTAATATGAAATGAAAGGATATAACAGTCAATAAAAAAATCGATGTGTGGGGGTATTTAATGCCTGGCCTCGGTAAAAGTTGAATATGGAGTACGAAATGCACTACTAATCTCGACGAAGTAAGCCGAAGTGCCTCTTAAACTTTCACATCCCAGAAAAAAAAGAACAATAGAAAATCTATTGTGTCTGGGTTTATAATGGGTCAGTGGGATGTGAGGGGTTAAGTTATTCTATTCGCCTAATTCTAAATTCGTTCGTTTTTGCTAGTAGTGTACCCCTATGCTTAGGGGTGCTTCTCCACCAGAGATGTGCTATGCTCCGTTGCTATGGATGCGTTTGATATCCACCAATTATATTCATGCCCTCATATACAATTGATATGTTTGGTGGATATCAAACACATCCATAGCAAAGTAGCATAGCACATTTCTGGTGGAAGACACTTTCGAAAATTTGTGACTACATCTATTATTCCCAAAAACCCAAAAACCAATCATACCTAAAACTAGCCAAGGTCGCTTCAGAAATCTGACTGCAGTGTTTGGACAATGACCTGATGGCAAGGTCTGGACTCCCGCCAACTTGATATTATGTGCTACCAGACGGAATGTCGGCATTTCGTTTATCTGGATTTGTTTATTATTATTTAAACTAGAGGCTGCTGTGTAATAAAATGAAATAGAGAATGCACATCGGTAATCATCGCAATTCCGAATACAAATGAATGTTTCCATGTACAGTCAGCATCATAAGACGATTAACACATTCAGATTTTCAAAAGTAATATACACCACTATTAGACGTAAAACCTTACTTATTTCACTTATTTTGAACCTTATGGAATGTTCATTTAACTCTGGAGTATTTTTGCCAAGCGATTTTCGTCTAATAATGGTGTTTTTTACTTTTGAAAATCTGAATTTGTTCATCGACTTTTAATCGTTATAGGTACTTTATTGTTAGAGCGTTTTCAGATAAGCGTTTTAAAGTCGCATATACAATCGTTTTTAGCATACGCGCGTACAAGCGCGCTACATACACAGTTCAAAAAACCAGACGTGCGTATACGCTTGAACCAGTTGTCTCGTATCAACATGGACTATACGCGCGTACATGCGCTTCAAAAAACGAGCGTATAAAACGCTAGTCTGAAAAGGCCCTTAAACTCTCTCTCATTTGAACGACAACTGACGAAACAAACGTCATTGTGTGTGCGACACAGATATCGAAATTAGCTGATTGCTTTCAAAGATCGATATGCATTCTTTATCGCCCTTTAGGCCGTGGCCCCAGTAGGCAAACTGTTAGCGGCCGACTGAGTGAGCCGCATATTTGTGGCGAACTGAAAGAGTTAGCTGCAAACTCAAATCAATGAAATCACCTGTTTTGGTGGGAGTCGGCCGCTGTCTGAGATGGTCAGCGCGCGTAAAGCTGCAAACTGCGTACAGTGGGCGAAAACTAACTGACTTTGGACACTCTATTACAAATATATGGAAGGGTGTACTAAATCGATACGCCGCAAACTAGTCAGCCGCTAACAGTTTGCCTACTGGGGCCACGGCCTTACTGTATCAAACAGTTGGCAATATCTCTTTCTTACCAAAATTACGCGTCTCTCTTCCCCAGATTCATCTGCACAGACACAGTGGAGCAAACAATCAGAAAACTTCAACAGGCCAAGCTGGAGTTGGCTCAGAACGTGCTCACCGGGGCAAAAAACACGAATGGCAGCAAACTGTCCATTGAAGACCTGAAAATGCTGTTTAATATGAACCAGTAGGATTCGAAATTTGAATGGGTTAGTTAGTTAGATTGTGCCATAAAAAAAACTTTTAATTTGGAACAGTTTTAGTGTGTTAGACCAATCGAGTGTGGACTGGTGTTAATCGATCGACTGATACAGTTCGACTAAGCAATCGATCGATTGTTGGTCGGCGTTAATAGTTTAACTCGACAAGCAATTACTTGAGAAACTGTCATCGCGGAATAAATGAATATTTTCGTTATTTTTCTTCCATATTTCTTGGTAAAAGTTATTCATTTCAGTTTAGTCATGGAGTAACATATCTACCTACTTTCTTCAATACTGAATTTTCAATGGATAGCAGAATATATTGTTGAAAAAGATTTTAAAATTAGAATGTAATTTCGCGCCATTAACAAAATAATTGCAACCGTCGTCCAAACGAGTGAAACCACAGCATTACGCAACGATGCATCCATTCTAATTATATCCCGCGGCTATTCCTGCCTTGTCCCGGTTTTACAGAATTATGTGCTATTTGTCTTATAATTGAATGTTATTTTATAATTGATGGTAATAATTTTAAATGTAAATTATAAAAAAGATCCTTCGAATTATTAATTAGTCAGATGTATTTTATAAATAAGACATCTTTTGAAATAAATAGCTATTTTGTTAATAATACTTTTTAGTATAATTTTTACCTCTTGCAGCTGGTTTCACCACAAACGTATCACAAATTCGTAGTAGGTAACGCAAAAGTTATTTTCTTCTTACAAATTTTTAAAATGATATTTGCGGTGTAACCAGCTAATTGAGTCATAAACGAAACCTATAATTAATGTAATAAAATAACAATTACAATTCTTGTTAACAGTAGTACCTATCAGATGCCCTTAGCACTGAAGACCAATATCTTCCAGAAAACTTAAAGTAAAATACAGTTCTAAAATGATGACAATCTTGCAAGTTTTGCAATCAAATTCTAAAATTAGTTAGAAATAAATAAATAATTAAGTTTTCTACTAATTTGACACGCTTTGCGAAGCTTTTTTAGGCCGCAATTTCGTAAGAGTTACTCCAGTGCCATAAAGTCAATGGTTGAATTGAACCATGGACAAACATTCGTGGCAGACAAAACAGAGGATTCTAAAAATAAAATAGGAATCACGGCCGGCAGGTTTACGGGGCACGCGTGGAAATTTTGTTCAGTGGCTGAATGCGCACAGGAAACTACGCCTGTGGGAAAAATTTAAAAATAAAATTTACTTTTTTAATTTCTTGTTTTTTAAAAATGAGCATCGAACGCGGTCGTTCATGGACTGGGTCGTCGCCGGAAGTGACCAACAGACTGTATGCGACTATTGTGTTTCTCATTGGAATTATTTGTGTGGTTGGTGGTAAGTAGGCATTTGTTTATCTACCTATATTGTTATGATAGGTCAAGGTTATGTGACAAACACAGTTTTAACAGAAAAGCTACCTATCAAATACTTGATCAGAAAAGAAAGGGAGTGCTGTAGTCAAGGCAGAACATTTTGTTTTCTTCAGTCTGTTTGACCTCCTGATGTTTACATTTTGTAAATATAAATGTTTTTAACAAAACCTATTTTTATAACTAAATAGAAGAGTTACAACACAATACAAAATCACAAAACAATATCTGCTAATTTTTTTATTTTTTATTCTTTTTAGAACTCTGTGCTTAGCTAGAACAGAATAGTGTTCTGTAGCTAAAATGAGAATTACGAATTTTATGAATTATCAATTTAAGAAAAGTATTATTTCTTATATTAATAACACTCGGTTAAGGTCAAGTCAGATAACGGGATTTGCCTATATGTACTAATTCTACCATTCATTCCGATCAAATTAGTATGGGCGAGTCACATCGAGTAGACAGGCCCTTTGTGGAAGTAAGGTATATAATAATAATATATCCCTTTTGTCAATATTTTTCCAGGTTTCATGCTGGGCCGTATGTCAAGACAACAGCTGAAGCCAAGTAACGACGTGGTATCGCTAAATCTTACCGTAGCCGCAGAAAACTTATACAAAAAGGCTGCAAGGATCTTGCCAAAAACAGTATTTCACAATGACCCGGAGAAAGTTACCGCGAAACTCCTAGACATTTTCCATTGCAACCAATCTGACTGCGGTGCAATACATAATACAAAGTCAAACTTAGCAGGATTTGTCAAGAAATGTATAAACAATGAAGTGAACAAGTTAATTAAGTCTATTTATAACGCAACAGTCTATTTGGATTCGTTAAGATGACAATGGGATAATTTAACTAATTTTATGTCTGTTTAGTGTTAAGTATAGGAAGAAATACCTACCTAGCTACCTACAAGTTTCGTGTACCTAACTCTAAAAATCTTTTACATTTAGATTGTTATTAATTTAATTCATAGTTTAAAACGTTTAAAACTTTGCTTTTTCCTTTTCAATAACCCGCCATTTTTTTAAAGCGTCTGTTCTGTTGGTCATTCGTGAGTGAGTTGAGTTGTAGGGTTACCATATAGAGGAGTATTTTTCAAAATTGTATTATATTAAACAAATTCGTTGTTACTTTAAATTGAAATAAATAAGTATTTTTTAACTAACTTATGTCAATTTAATTTAGTTTAAATAATGTTGTAACTTGTTACGCCATGCGCCATTTCTCTTTTAGCAGATCACTCTTTTGTACGATAGCTAAGCATGGCTGTATCGACGTTCGTCCTACAGTCCGCGAATTTGACATTTAAAAAAAGTATATTTTTATTGATTGAAGTTGAAGGTGTTATTTATTTATTTATGTTCTGTAGAACGTAGTGATTAAGTAATCACTACGTTACGTTCAGTGTTCTGTAGTTTACCTGTAATTAGAGTTGTAAAAATCTGTGAAAATCACTGAAAAATTAAAATAAAGAAAATAGAAAAGAAGACCTAAAATAAATTGTACATTTGAACATAAAATATCGCAAATGTAATGAGCAGAAGTTAACAAGAATAAAATCGGCATAGGAGTTTATAGCTACTAAATCAAACGGCATGGATTTGCTACCTTGTGAAATACTGCAATTTATTATATCTTATTTAGATGCAGAGAATGTTGCTAAGTGCCGCAATGTATGCAAATATTGGCGTTCCGTCGTGGATTCGTTACCAAATTCTTTATGGCAGCGACTATGCGAACAAGAGTATAACTACTGCGACTACGAACAGGCTCGTAAAAGATATGGACTCTCCTGGCAAAATGCATACATTGCACTTAATTCCTGGGATAAGTTAGGAGCATCACCCATTGTCGAGCAAGCTTTAGAAGGTGTCCAGCAGTTTAAAGTACTTCCAGAAGGTGTCATAGCCTGTTACCACCTCATAAAAGATCCACCTGATAGTTCTGGCAGCTACAGTGATGCTATTATATTTTATGATTTGGAAAGTTTACAAGAACGCAGCCGAGAAGTATTCCCTTTTCACTTCAAGTGGCCACAATCAGAAATAACTGAACATTTTATTATTTTTGTAATATCTGGTACAGAGCTTTGTGTTACACTGAGAAAGAATAAAAAGCAATTCTTTATTGGAAAGATTGGTAATAATGAGAACTACACTGTAATTGAAACAGAGATCTACTTTAGGACTTTTATAGACAGTGTTATATATGTATCAAGATTGGTGGAGGACAATGGGGAAGCTTCAATGAAAACTGAACCATTGGAAGGCTTCAAAGAACGTCCATTTATGCAGGATGTCCTCGGATTCAGTTTTATACAAGGAAATAAAAATTTACTAGCCATATTGACATTTAATAACAGCATTTATGTCTATGAAAAAGAAGAAGCAACATGTTACTTTGCAATGCATATAAGAAGTTATGATATTTTAAATCTATCTGTAATGTTCGACACATTAACTCAATTTGGTTTTGACTGGAGATCACGTCCAATCTTGGGATATAAAACCAAGCACCAATACGAGACTCTAATCAAATTAGAACAAGGTATCTATGTGCATTTAGGTGACAAAAATTCGGAGAGGCTGTTATTACTCTGTGCAGATCCAGCATATAACCAAGTAAAGCTGTATTCTGAATCTAAATATAACATTTCTCAATTTTGGGGAATAACTTATAAATCTCTTCGACCCTTTATAATATTGGAAGCATTACCATCTGTATCTCAAATGGATATTTTTGAAACAACTACAACTCATAAAATTCTTATACTAAGTAATAATAGGCTTAATATTTTTGGATTTAATTACGAATACCCTTGTCCTATAGGGAGGAGGGAGGTAATAATCGATAAGAATCGATTATTACCAACTTTACCTAGATTTTACAACGAGCCCACACATCTGTCATATCAACATTTTGTCCCCTCTCATCTAATACACCAGCGTTATGATGTTGTACCATCAAATATTGTTTCTCATCCTCCAGTAAGAATTCCTGAAAGATTTGCATTCAATCTCCCAAGTAATAGCTATCACTTCTAAATTATA
This sequence comes from Anarsia innoxiella, assembly GCA_947563765.1. Classification (NCBI taxonomy): domain Eukaryota; kingdom Metazoa; phylum Arthropoda; class Insecta; order Lepidoptera; family Gelechiidae; genus Anarsia; species Anarsia innoxiella. The sequence goes on along the minus strand of OX387408.1, from coordinate 1,429,015 downwards.
TTAATGTTATACATCTACTTTGTAAGTACAATTAATAAATTATTATATTCTGTATTAAAATAATAAATAAATGTTGAAATATTAGTGTCTGTACAAAAAAAAAAAAAAAGAAATAGGTAGCATTTAGTAAGTAGATAGGTAAGTGAAAATTAATGTAACTACATTTTGTAAATAAAAAATCTGTTATAAATGCTTATATTGATTTTATTTAACCATAAAGGGGTTTGAAGATTTTAGTATGGAGAGTGTCCTACCTACAACTTTTTTTTTAATTTTCCAAAAGTGGCGGCAGTCTATGAAACCTTCATTAATCGATAGTTCAGGTCAATACAAATCGAAAGTATAGATGAAAAAAATTTGATAAAGCGTCACGTTTCCGAGATACAGGCTGTCAAAGATATACTAGTGGCGCCAGTATCAGAATATGAAAAACTGTTGGTGTTATTAAATGGTACATATTGTATTGGAAATTGATATTAGAAGTTAAATGAAGGATCCTGCCTTATTTAAGAGACCTCCCTCCCTCCCCCTAAGATGCTCAGTCTATAATTTTTATTGTTTTAGGTGTAAATATGATGGGAATTTAGAGAGGTTTGAAAATAAGAGTTTTTGAAACAATATATGTCAACTCCCAATACTATCCCCCCACCTCTAGTACCCATGTATGCGGGACAGTGCAGTAACAAAATAAAAGATAGGTATTAGGAGTTAACATAGATTGCTGCTAAAACTCTTATTTTCAAACCACTTTAAATTCCCACTATATTTATACCTAAAATAATAAAAATTATAGGCTAAGCATCTTGGGGGGAGGGAGGGGGGTCGCTAAAATAAGCCAGGATCCTTCATTTAACTTCTAGTATCAATTTCCAATACAATATGTGCCATTTAATAAAAAAATCCACCAAAACACAGTTTTTCATGTTCCAATACTGGCGCCAGTAGTTTATCTTTGACAGCCTATATCTCGGAAACGTGACGCTTTAACAATTTTTTTTTATCTATACTTTCGATTTGTATTGACCTAACTATCGATTAATGAAGGTTTCATAGACTGCCGACATTTTTTTCGAAAAAGGTACATACACAAGTTTAGGTAGGACATTATCTTCAAACCCAATTCAAACCTTCTTTCTATTATTAGCATGTTATATTTTGCGTTATATAGGTACGTATATATTTTTAAATGAATTATTCTGAAAAAGTCAAAAGTAGTTTTTAGTACCTTCCTATACAATTTTATTTCCACTTTGAAGTGCAAATGAGTAGGTTTTACTCTACTAAATCTAAATAATATGATTTATTGTTACAAAACAATTAATTTATTTAAAAATTGGCTGCCTCTTTAAAAGTAGATTAAAAAAAATATAATTAGTTTTAATTTCCTTTCCAATCAGCTGACTATTGGTTTATGGAAAGGTAAAAGTAGTTTTCACTCTTAATCTATTTTTCAGTTTCCCTTACATATTTTTACACACCGCAATTTTTTTAAACTTTTTCTTCTTGTTATTTTTAAATTATTTGACAGTTAGTCTATTTTTACAACCATCTTCCTGGCAGCCCCGATGCTATGAATTTGACGAATTCTAGGCGGGCGGGCGCCCGCCATTTTGTTCTTGCGTGACAGCGAGGTTATCAGTGGTTTTGCGGTGCAGTGAATTTAATAAAATATACACTGAAATAAACAAAAATTGTACAAAATGGTGCCGGTAAGCGTTCAAAGGTTTAATCGCATATATTTATTATCCGCCCTTCAGAACTTTTAACTTAGGTAAGTACTACGTCGTTACAGCAAACAAAAGTGTTCGTCGGTAGCCTGCCGCAGGGCTCCAAGCCGGAGGAGCTCCGCAAGCTGTTCGAACGCTTCGGCGTCGTCACGGAGTGCGACATCATGAACAGATGCGGCTTCGTCCACATGCAGACCGAGGACCAGGCGTCCGCCGCCATCCGCGCGCTCAACAACAGCGCCTTCAACGGCGGCGTCATCACCGTGGAGCGCGGCCGGATCAAGGAGCGCGGCCAGCGGGGCGGGGGCGGGCCGCGCGGCGGGATGCGGGGCGGCATGAGGGGGGGCATGGACCGGCGCGGCGGCGGGGGCCCCATGCGCCAGGGGGGGCCCGGGGGCAACAGGGACGCGCCCTACATGCGGGACCGGCCCATGGGGATGCGCGGCGGAGACATGCGCGGCCCGCCGATGGGCGGCGGCGGCATGGGCATGAGGAACGGCATGGGCGGCGGCGGCTACGAGCGCGGCCTGGAGCAGCGGCCGCTGGGCGGCTACGACGAGCGCTACAACGGCTACGGCGCCGAGGACCGGCGCGGGTTCGCGCTGATGGACGGCCGCGCGCGCGACGTGTACGCGGCCGCCGCGCCGCTGTACGACGAGCGCCGGCCCTACGCGGCGCCCGGCGACGAGCTGCCCGCCATGTACGCCGACGAGCGCCGCGCGCCCATGTACCCCGACGACGCCTACGACCGCCGCGCTCCCATGAGAGGAGGCCCGATGCCCATGTCCTCGGGGTACGACCGGCCGGCGCCGCGCTCCGCCAGTATGGGTAACGGAGACATGTTCAGTAGAAGAACGCCGCCTCCCATGTGAGTATCGCTGTAGTATTAAAACTTTCTAACCTTAACGCGTTATATCCTCGTTGTAGATTACTTTTAACGGATAACAAGAAATATGATTCAGTTCGATGCCTCGTCCCAAAGATCTGGATTATATCAAATGTTGTTCCGTGGCTTCCATTTAATATCATAAATCGAAACGATTCCACGTAATTTCCAGGCGCGGAGCGGCAGCCGGTGGCTACGACAGAGATCCTTATGCACAGCAGTACCCACCTATGGGACGGTAAGCGTCTTTCATTTTACATACATTGTAGCCAATGGGTTTAGAGACCTTTTGAAGGCAACGTTATTACATATAGAATTATTACCTATTTCATTATTCGAATTATAGGCTAATGAAAAAGTCTCTAAAGTTAATGGCTGCTACCAATAAATACGTACCTCTTGATTCATAGATTAGTCACCATTCCTCTTGCACATATTCGGAACTAACTAAATTACGTAACTTTTATAATAAAATAAAACACCTTTGCAATGCAGCTGATTGAATTTGGAGTAGCAAATCAAGGTGATAACATTTTTATTGTATGAAATGAGTGTGTTGGTCTCTGCCTTCACATAGTCAACTTTGTGGGACGCCTCTTAGGTTATAGTGATGGAAAATGACTAAAATAGTAATACACGGGTAGAAATATTAAAAAGCGTTATTTAATCATTTGAGATGTCGGTAAAACATCATCAATCAATCAATTTGTTTCAATATTGATCTTCATAATTTCGACATTTCGAGACCCAAGCTTGTGGCCTTGATGTCTCCATTGCGGTGCGTTGACTCTGCGTAATATGGGAGATTACCAACGATAATTTAATTTATTTGAGGGAAGTGTTCTATATGTTGTTTATTTGTAATTTTCGTTGTTTTTTTGCGGTATCGGTCCACTATAAGCTAAGCAGGTGTCGGCACGGTTCGCTATGCGAGGCCGGAGATAGGTTTTGAGACATGTTTTGTATGTAGCGGGGGAGGAGCGCGCGGCGGTATAGCGTCCGGCGGCCGCGGCCCCAGCCACTACTAGACGCCACTAGCCGCCACTAGCCGCCACTAGCCGCGACTAGACGCCTCTAGCCGCCACTAGCCGCTAACTTTAAGTACCGTGCGACCTCACGCCCGCTCGACGACACGAAACCGCGTCGCGATGCGTACACTCCGCCTTCCCCAAACGACCGTCTCTAGTAGGTTACGAGATTGGTAAGGCGGCCCTAGAAATAAGCTCTATTCAAATAAATTATGTGAACTTTATAAATTAATAAATAAATGAGGATGATCGATCGGAACGTTTTCATTTCCACCCGTTGCTTGTGAGACCGCACACGAGCGGGTCTACTTAGATTTATGTACGATTCCAATGTTTGTTAAGTAAATAATACTTCCGATAATTAAATAAGGTTTTGTGCTGTATAGTCTTATAGATTATATTACTTTATTGATAGAACAAATTTGATTAAATAATTTCTTTCGGTACTAAATTCTCTTCATTGCATGCTTACCTCCGACGTCCTTCAGCTTCCTGCTTCTGTGGTTGCGGATCTTGTACCAAATGATTCTATATTATGGTTTTATTGCAGGATATACATTGCGTGGTTTACTGACCAGAGCATGTAGCGCTTTGACCAGGTTCGGTTCAGGCCGGCACTCAGCTGTCTGACCGATGAACTGATACCTCGAAAGTAGATTACAGAGCATTAGGTTGCGATCTTCTATTTAACAAGTCAATTACAATATAAATTACTCTTTTACAAAGCTTCGCTTATGGGCATTTAACTTGCGCAAGAGTTAAGACTAAAAGATAATTTTTTTTTGAATATTCGTCAGTAGGTAAGGCGGATAATAAAGTCGAAGATTGTCAGGTGAATCAAACCCTATGAACAACTACACCGTGAGCGCTCTAGTAAGCGACTCGTTGCCACGAAGCGGCCGAACGAACAAACGTAAATGCGTATAAAGTTGCTCTGTAATCTGTGAAATTTCCAATGTGCTTAACGTGCGTCTACTTTCACACGAAAGTGCGTCGAGTCCTTTCAGATAGTTAGGAGCGGAACGACACCGCACGAGCGAAGGCGGCGTAGTCGATGACGTAGCGCCATAGCACCACGTTTGTTAGGCGGCGGCTGAAGACGGCGAACGCAATCGTAAGTACGGAGAACGCGGCATGCGATTGCCTACAATGCTTCAAGTAACACGCTAGTTTCATCACACGACCAATCGTACGGATAAACGATGTGTTTGCGGATTTGTTAAGGTCGTAAGACGGACTTGGAATGGCGAGGCCTTACCTTGTGGGGTACGCGTGCGAATTGTAGCGTTACATTGCCGTGTTAATCAAATATGAAGTAATAATAAGCGCACAATAGAACGGTAGTGTACATTGCTCGTGAATTCGCCATGAACCAGGCCTCGATTTACGTTTTATGTCGCAAAACTACTGAACTACAATCTTAGGTTGTCTGAATATTGATTTCTGTGTTCTAATATGTTTTTGTTTGGCAGGACTTGGGTGCCTGGCTGAAGACGGAAAGGAGACATGCTGGACTAAATTGGAAGATATCCTCAGTTGGACATACGTTAAGAGATGATTGTTGGAAATGAAATAAATGATCGCAAAGTTGATTCTTTTGTTTGATTGCACCTAAACTTCCAAAACATAGAATACACTACACATCCACACTTATGTATTTCTCAAAGAGATTTAAGTGAGTTAGCGAACCAATCTGACATCGTTTTACCCCTCTACACATTGCAAAAGGTAAATCGAAGATACAAATTTAATGTATGAAACGATAGTCATAAGGCTCCCTAGCTCACTCCATAATATCTAAATGAGGATAAAAGTAATAATGTCCAAGTCAACAAAGAAAAAAACAACTGAAGTTCAATCATAAATTTTAATTCAGCATATTCAAAATATATTTTCACATACAAGATTAAAACCGGCTGAGAATGTACTGGTATTATCACATTTTGTACTCGAGCGGTGACATTTATTATTGTACATTTTGGTACAAAATAGCCTACTTCTCTAAGATCAGTTAAATCGAGACAGAAGCGGCAGTAAGACATTTCGAGACAGCCGTTGGACATTTTTCGCCACATTCGTTGACATGTCAGATACTTAATTTTACATTTGGATGCGAAACATCCAGCCTGCGATTGGCAAAACGTCACTAACAAGTTATTAAAAACAGGAACATTTCGCGATTGTAAGACATTTTGCTATCATTGGACATTTTGCGACTGTTGGACATTTTGCACCAAATAAAGCTTAGTGCATAGTAACATAGAGATGAAGGTGAGACAGACAAACTTAGAGTGTAGTGTGACATCTGTTAAATGCAGCGCGAAAAAGGTTCAATAAGGTAAAACAATGCAAAAATTGCAATTCCTTGTATTACAAAACTTGCCATATTCAACAGATGCTTTACTATCATAAGAAAAGAAAAAAGAAATGCTATATATTATTCTCACCTCACCACATACATAACATGTTCAAAATTGCAGTTATTTTGTAGTTCATAAATCGCTGCTCTATGTAGCCTCAGTACGGACCTTATCAATAAACTACTAGAAAATAAGTAAACACTTAAAACAAATGAAAATGCGAATAAAAATAAGTAAGTATATAAATAAAAATAACAATATTTTGAAACAAACTTTAGTCAACCCATTAGTAGATAGTTTTCAAAAATAAACAAAATTACAGAATTGAATAAATTTTATAGAAATCATAACTAAAGTAACATTATTAAAAAATATAGGTGTAAAATACAGCTAGGCTGTTCAATAAATAGAAATGAAATCTGTCCAACCGTTTCATAGTAAAATACAAACACAACTGATAAAATATCAGATTTCCATAAAAATAAGTTGATAAGACTATGAAATACTGTTATTCCCATAAATTAAATAAAAATATGAGTTTAAATGGACAGAATTTCCAGAGATCTTAGATAAAAAAAATATAACTGCCCTAAGCCTTCATTTGCATAGAAAACAAAAACAAAAAATTTGCCTTAATAGCTATGTACAATATTTTTTTTAAGTTTATAAAAATAAATTTATCTTTTAATATCGGAAACTCATTCAATTTATTTCTTTTGCCTCTTTATTCATAAAAAAAGTATTATGCATAGATAAACATGAAAGAATATCGAATATTTTAAGAACATACTTTATTTCATAGTAAACAGTAGGTAAGTACTGATAAAAATAATGATAAAAGTAATAACATTTAATTAACACATCGAAAAATAAGGAGTGAGTATTTAAAGTGGACGGGATGAGTATGACTATACATTGAAGTATTGAAACTTTTTAAATTATTGCTTCATATTGGCTATACCGTCCATTTACAATCGTTTTTAAGGGGACAATTTATCATAACATTTGTACAATATATTTTTATAAAGAACTAGCTGTCCCGGCGAACTTTATTCCGCCTTAGAGTATAGCAATAAAGTTCAAATTGACTACATTTTAGTTAGAAAACATTTGTATGGGAAAAGGAAAAAAGGGCTGTTTTAAAATGAATTAATATAGTCTGCAACCGCCCTACACTTATAAAATATTTTACCTAGCTAGAGTCTAGGTTATTTTCTAATTTTAAGCAAGCACGCAGTTTTCCTATCAAAATATTGCTTATTTACGTTTAAAGGGACAGCGCTATACGGAGTAAAAGAGACAGGTAGTCTAGTATTTCAGTCTCTTTTACCCCCATACGAGTAAAAGAGACAGGTAGTCTAGTATTTATCTCTTTTACCCCTATACGAGTAAAAGAGACAGGTAATCTAGTATTTCTGCCTCTTTCACCCTGTATAGCGCTGTCCCTTACTCACCATAGTCCAGAAGCAAGTTAGTACGAACAACATAAAAATGTTGCCACAAAAAAGTATTTATTTATAAATAAATTGTCTCATTAAAACGATATAAATACCAAACTGCCTTTCATGTCTAACATAAGTAAACAACCTTTGGCTCGGTCTAAGACTAGCATCGGTTAATCACAACATTTTTAACATACTTACTTATGTGATCCTTGGAAGTCTCAAAATGGAGTTTATTAAATTAAAGTTCGATTATTCAATTCTCGGATGACCTAGAGTGCGTTTCATAAAATAGTTTCTATGCCGCCATGTTGGGAGCATTGAAAATTTGTACTGCGAAACACAATGAGGGTAATGTGGCAGTACAAATTTTCAATGCTGCCAACATGGCGGCATACGAACTATTTCATGGAACGCACTCTAGTAATTACCTTAAAAAAGGTTGATACCTATGTCAATTTCTCGCATACTTTCGTCTCGGTTTAAAGCATGATAGTGACAAGGATAGCACGCGAGGAATGTACAAAACAAACCCTTGTAGAAGTGTACTTAGATCTGACGGCAAAAGTCATGCTTTTCCACTCTTTAACCCATTTCAGGACTTCCAAAACCACAAAAAATAACCTAATTCATTAAGTACTTACATAGCACTTCTGTGCGCGGCTTATTTTTATAAAGAAGAATCCACATATCACATCACAACTTACGAGAAACGGGAATCTAGTCAAATGTGATATTTGTCTTGAAATGATAAGACAATATAGCGCTACAAGGATCTTTTGGCACGTGGCGGAAATCAAAAGTACCGTGAAACTTTACAACTTTGCCCTTCAACGTAACATTGCCCAAAATCCAATTCGTAAGCAATTCTTGGACTGTACAAAAAAGTTGCAATTTTGTGGCAACTTTCTGTGCCTTAGTGCAAAATAGACTTCTTATGTGACATCCCTGTGACTCGCCTATGTTGTTAAGTTGGCTAGGTAAATAGTTATAGCTTGTTGAGTCAGGAGCGTTTTTTTGCGGGCAAATTTTTCGGCTTTTTTGGTGGCGGATTGTGTAGAAATGGGGAGCCACAGGAAGATTTTATTTACTGTCTCTAATAGAATACATATTAAAGAGTAGTTCAAAGTTGGTTTTATTGATAAATGGTATATTATTCAAAAGTTATGATGATGGGCAAAGTTACCCAGTAATGTTTCAACCTACGTCTGCCAACTTTGCCCTCGTTCAAAAAAAGCTTAGGGCTGTCACCTGTATATTGTTAATATATTTTAACACTATTTTTTGCTTTTATATATCTGTATTTATTGTATTTACAAGTCGTTTTTTAAATTATAGGTATTTTTATTTTAACAGGTGATTGCACTCATTATAATAAATAATTTAGTTTTGGTCTTGACATAGTAACTGTGAATCAGCTGTTTCATTTTGTATCAGAATGCAAAATTTTTGTTTAATCTTTTGGTTTGGTTTGAAAATTTGAACATGCGATGTTATTTATAGCCACTTTGTGACTTTTTTTTCCTTGATACATTTTGTCAGAAGTGCCAACCCTAAGCTCTTTTAAATCTTTGCGTGCGCTTTGTATGGGAAAGTGAAAAAATTTTAGGGTTACTTTGCCCAGTCATATTATTCTAAAACTATTGATGATATCGTTTCCTTCTCTGAAGTAACCGATAGTATTGCCTTTGGCCCTCTTATGATTCCAATTTAATTAATATACGGTTAGGTTTAGCATCAAAAATTGACGTGGGCAAAGTTGTCAAAAAGTGCGGATAACTTTGCCCGCCCTTAAAATAGACCAAAAATGAGGTTTAATACTAAAATATGATAAGTTTAAGTCCATAATCATGTGCCAAATATCTTAAAGTTACTGTAGAAATAAAAAAATATATAGGTTTCCATATTAAAAAAATTGAAAACTTGCAATTTTATGAAAAAAACGGGCAAAGTTGTAAAGTTTTACGGTAACAATTTCATCATGTAATTTCTCGTTATTTATTCACAACCACGCCCTCCTGACAATGTCACGCAAATGCCAATAGATCCTTGTAGCACTTCTTACGTCAAAATTTCATGTGATGCAACATGTGACGACTTAAAACACCCTTAAGTGAGCAACAATTGGCAAATAGCTTGAACTCGACACAACTTTAAGGGACAGACTAATCTTACGTACGCAATGCCAGTCAAACGGTATCCAACATTGTCTGTGCTTCGTATCATATTAAATCTATGAAGCAGCTAGCTTAGCATACACTCCGTGACAAGACGTTGTCATGGGTTTGTCACACTTACGTCTCTTTCCATAGTTTTAAATATGATAAGGACAGCAAGACGTGAGATATGTCATAAGGCATGAGGCGTGTATGTTGCATACGATCAGTCTGTTCCTAGCTTGTTAAAAGTTATCTGTTTGCACTTTTCCAGCGAATTAGACTTCGCAATGACAACTATAGATTTCGTAATTATTTCCTACACTTTGGCAGTAAAAGCTTTTGCGTAAATTCACAATGTAATTTTAAAATATTTAATTAGAAATTTTATTTTTATTATAAAATCTAAATTTAGCATTTTTTAAGTTTCATTTTTTATCCGAAAAGCCGAATCGAGTTTTAAATCTAGAATAGATTATTTTACATGGAATTTTATTGGAATTACAATTTTTTACAGTCAATTTAGAAACTGGTAACTCTGTAGCGTCGTCTAAGAAAAAGGGACGACAATACAGTACTATTGTCCCTTTCTAATTTCTTCTCTTTTTTACCAGACTGTAAGCGGACATACCTCTAAGTTTGTTTTCCACAAAATATCTATTATTCTTATTTTATTAATTGATATTTTTCTCTTCGATAACCCTTTTTAACTTTAATTTGTCCTCTGTCTTAGTTCAATAGAACAATAGTAACATTCACGTATTCATAAGACATATTCAGATACAAATTGGATTATTTCAGACTTGTGTGTTAGATTGAACCACACACGACGAAACTGAAACGAAACGTTTCAAACTAGTTGCATCGTTTGTGGTTTTCTAAAGAAGTCATAGCAGAAACTTCGATGCAAATCAAAATTAACTAGCAGTTTCAGTTGCGTTGCAGTTGCGTTTCATCGTGTGTTCTGGGCCTAAAACTTAAATTGAAACGAGCAACCCAACAGAGTTTCTTGATAGGTTCTTCTCTGGGGAAAACTGCTACCTTGCGAATTTAGCATTACTTTAAAAAATGACTCGTCCTAAGTGATGACAAACATATTTATACAGGATTAAATAACCTTCGTAAATATAAACTTAGGTACTTAGGTGTGTGCGAGCTTGCAAATGTAGTAAGATACTTCGCGGTAACTAGTCTTCGAGACATGCAGGATACTTGAATCGCCTGTGCGTATCGTAATGGGAGAAGATGTTAAAGATTTTAAGATTTCTTTATCATTTTACTCCAAGTCATAATCGATTGAAATTTTACAAGCAATTTTCCAAATCAGTGGGCCGACCACACGCTCGCTGGGCAGATGACATCGTCAGATCGACAGCGCCGCTAGGGGTTAGATTGGCACAGGACCGTAGTGAATGGCGCGCAAAAAGGGAGGCCTATACCCAGTAGTGGGGAGAAACGGGCTGATTTAATTGATTGATTGAATTTTCCAATTTATATACAGATATAAATTGGAAAATTCAATCAATCAATTAAATCAGCCCGAAGATTTCAATTAAGTAGCGGCTAGAATATAGAAGGATAATACAGATTATCCTTCTATATTCTAGCCGCTACTTAATTGAAATCTTCGTAAATCGTAGCACCTTTAGTTTTAAGCTAGTGCTCTTTTGCTAATGTGTAAAATGTCTATTTGAATTAGGCTAGGAATCATGAAGATCGATGCCAAAACCTTTTTTGAGAATTCGCAACGAAAAAAAAACTACTGAATACGTCTTAGTTCATATGACATATAAACCTGTTTTTTTTTAACTTGAAAGAAATGAAAAAAAGAGAAGAAAAGACAAGAAAATCTAGGCTATTGTCCTATAAGGCCCAGAACACACGAAACCACACACGACGCAACTAGTTTGAAACATTTCGTTTCAGTTGCGTCGTGTGTGGTTTTCTAAAGAAGTCTATAGCAGAAACATCGATGCAACTCAAAAGTAAGCAGTTTCAGTTGCGTTTCATCGTGTGTTCTGGGTGTAAGAGCGCGGCAAAACTCAACTTATTTAGGATCGTATATTATTTGGTAACTCTTTAACGACTAGTGGTTCCATTTCGGTGTATGCATAAGCTCGATTTTATTCGATTTTACTACAAGGTGACTTTAAATCAGTGAACGATAGAAAAGGATATGTATGTACGTACTCGTGATAACAAACAACTTTTACTAAGGGTCCAAGTTCGAAATCACAAAAAAAAAATTGTTCCCCCATACTATCAGTTGATGCATTTTGTATGGGGAGTGCAAACATTTTTGAACGATTTCGACCTTTGTCCCATAGTAAAAGTTGTTTGTTATCACGAGTACATGCATACTTATTTCTATCGTTCACTAATTAAAAGTCACCCTTTATAATTTTGATAAAGATAGTAAAACTAAGAATTAGGCCGCTGAGAGGCGGCATCCTATGCGCCTAGACCCTAGCGAGTCCCCTATTATGTAGCTAAGTAAAACGAACGCACTCCACGCTTGGCTCCTAGTGTGGCCCGTCGCGTACATTCCAGAACGTTCGTTTTACTTAGCTACTCGTTAGGCTCTAGGCAAATAGCAAGCCGCCTGTCAGTGCGGCCTTAGCCTAAAAGTTTATTTTGAAATTTTTAATACCCTTAGGTTAGGAAACGAAAAGAAATACTGATTCAAAAATTTGCACATAAAACGGGGAACACATAGCACAATGCGACAAGGCTTGTACCGGGACAAGCCTATACTAAGTCGATAATTCAAATTAGTATGGGCGACTTCCATCACGACACCTGAGTCATACACATAATTAGGTTCAAAATTGTCTTTCCTGTTCCTGATGATTAAAGACATTGGAGCATCTAATCCTCAAAATGTTTGCATTGCACAGGCCAAAACATCGGGCACAGATTATGCAGATATAAATTAAGTTCAGAAATTAGCATCCAATGTCCTTAACTTTCAGGAACAGGAGAGACATTTTTTGTTTTCTGTGTCTGTATGACCCACCTACAATACGCATTGATCTATGTATATTCCGTTCAAATCAATTTACAAACTTTTTTTCTAATTTTGCAAATCTAAGCCCCCGTTTCACTATCTCCAGATAACATTTATCTGATAGATAAGTTTTATCTGAAAATGTGTGGAACGGTTTTAAAGTGCCCTTGAAGGAATTGTTCTTCTAGTAATAGACTGTAAATTTAAGCGTATCTAAGCGGTGAGAATACCACCGGTTGAGAGTGGGCGTGGGCTGTGGGCGTGGGCGAAGCTTGTAGTCACATGGCGCGGCGTTCGGATTTGCTTCGCTTCATCCGCGCGCGAACGTTGTGTTATGAGCGCGCGTACTTTAACGCCTGGAAGGAAATGAAATACATTTTTATTTATAAGCAACCCTACATATTTTTATTTAATATAAGCAACCCTACAGAGTTACTTGCTAGGTACATGACCCGTCCTACCTAAGTATTGTCAAAACCTACAGGATTAAATGAATTTTCATTTTCATTCACATTCACATTTACATTTCCATTTCCATTTCATTTCAGCAATGGTCTGTAAAATGACTCTAGTCTCGCTCGGTAAAAGATAAGAAAGATAAAATAAATAGGTACCTGATTGAGAGGTTTCTCCTCTCGCATGGAGTCCTTCAGCACGATGTCTGATGATGTAAAATGTGGCTGGAACTCTGTGTCGGTGGAGGGGACGTCCTCCGAGTCGCGGCTTTGAGGTTCTGTCGGTGGTCTGGGGGGAAGAAGGAAGTTCATTTGATGATCAATTTTGGAAGTTTGATGATAAATATTGAGACATACAGCTCAAGAATTTAACCGTGACATTATTAAAGTACTTGGATCAAATAGTATAGGCCTTACGTCTATTGCAGACGATTTCTTATGCCTATTCCAGACAATTTATGGTGCAAGCCTGTTACAATATTTTTGGTGGCTGAATAATCGATGTGAGAGCGACAAGTTTTACCGCAGGCCCGACAAGAGAAGTTTGCAATAGATGGAGTTAAATATTGGATCCAAGATAATAGGGATGATGACTACATTCAAAAATTCAAAAAATAATTAGTTCGTCTTTTAGTCTATTAAAAATACATATTTGAGACTCATTTTTTACCTGATCAAATACATAAATAAATACAAAGATACAGAGCATCAAAGTTACGGAGTGGGGGATATTGACGTCACTCCTAGGTAAAAATCGTACTAAGGCGTGACGTCACGAGCAACTTTAACCCAGTGTATCTTTGTCATTTTTAGTTTAAGAGAAAAAAGAAAAAATACGTGTCGAATATTTTAAAATAATTTATGTGATGGACTAAAAATTTTTTTTTAGTCATCGTGCCTACTGACTAAGATAAACTTGATCAAAGTTGTATACACTATCAAATAACTTTAACTCGAAGATCTTTGATCAAAGATATTTGATAACGTCATACCACCTTAATACCTATCGATACCTAGTCATTTGTTATAACTGTAGTACCTATATAAAGTGGGAATAACGAAGTGAGAACAGTAGACACAGGAGTACCGGGTGGCGGCCTGTAGCACGTACCTATACCTCCTGGTGGAGACCGGGCGCTATAGCGGCGAGGTGTCTGAGCAGCGTGTGCCGGGTGGCGCCTGTAGCACGTACCTATACCTCCTGGTGGAGACGGGCGCTATAGCGGCGAGGTGTCTGAGCAGCGTGTGCCGGGTGGCGGCCTGTAGCACGTACCTATACCTCCTGGTGGAGACGGGCGCTATAGCGGCGAGGTGTCTGAGCAGCGTGTGCCGGGTGGCGGCCTGTAGCACGTACCTATACCTCCTGGTGGAGACGGGCGCTATAGCGGCGAGGTGTCTGAGCAGCGTGTGCCGGGTGGCGGCCTGTAGCACGTACCTATACCTCCTGGTGGAGACGGGCGCTATAGCGGCGAGGTGTCTGAGCAGCGTGTGCCGGGTGGCGGCCTGTAGCACGTACCTATACCTCCTGGTGGAGACGGGCGCTATAGCGGCGAGGTGTCTGAGCAGCGTGTGCCGGGTGGCGGCCTGTAGCACGTACCTATACCTCCTGGTGGAGACGGGCGCTATAGCGGCGAGGTGTCTGAGCAGCGTGTGCCGGGTGGCGGCCTGTAGCACGTACCTATACCTCCTGGTGAGACGGGCGCTATAGCGGCGAGGTGTCTGAGCAGCGTGTGCCGGGTGGCGGCCTGTAGCACGTACCTATACCTCCTGGTGGAGACGGGCGCTATAGCGGCGAGGTGTCTGAGCAGCGTGTGCCGGGTGGCGGCCTGTAGCACGTACCTATACCTCCTGGTGGAGACGGGCGCTATAGCGGCGAGGTGTCTGAGCAGCGTGTGCCGGGTGGCGGCCTGTAGCACGTACCTATACCTCCTGGTGGAGACGGGCGCTATAGCGGCGAGGTGTCTGAGCAGCGTGTGCCGGGTGGCGGCCTGTAGCACGTACCTATACCTCCTGGTGGAGACGGGCGCTATAGCGGCGAGGTGTCTGAGCAGCGTGTGCCGGGTGGCGGCCTGTAGCACGTACCTATACCTCCTGGTGGAGACGGGCGCTATAGCGGCGAGGTGTCTGAGCAGCGTGTGCCGGGTGGCGGCCTGTAGCACGTACCTATACCTCCTGGTGGAGACGGGCGCTATAGCGGCGAGGTGTCTGAGCAGCGTGTGCCGGGTGGCGGCCTGTAGCACGTACCTATACCTCCTGGTGGAGACGGGCGCTATAGCGGCGAGGTGTCTGAGCAGCGTGTGCCGGGTGGCGGCCTGTAGCACGTACCTATACCTCCTGGTGGAGACGGGCGCTATAGCGGCGAGGTGTCTGAGCAGCGTGTGCCGGGTGGCGGCCTGTAGCACGTACCTATACCTCCTGGTGGAGACGGGCGCTATAGCGGCGAGGTGTCTGAGCAGCGTGTGCCGGGTGGCGGCCTGTAGCACGTACCTATACCTCCTGGTGGAGACGGGCGCTATAGCGGCGAGGTGTCTGAGCAGCGTGTGCCGGGTGGCGGCCTGTAGCACGTACCTATACCTCCTGGTGGAGACGGGCGCTATAGCGGCGAGGTGTCTGAGCAGCGTGTGCCGGGTGGCGGCCTGTAGCACGTACCTATACCTCCTGGTGGAGACGGGCGCTATAGCGGCGAGGTGTCTGAGCAGCGTGTGCCGGGTGGCGGCCTGTAGCACGTACCTATACCTCCTGGTGGAGACGGGCGCTATAGCGGCGAGGTGTCTGAGCAGCGTGTGCCGGGTGGCGGCCTGTAGCACGTACCTATACCTCCTGGTGGAGACGGGCGCTATAGCGGCGAGGTGTCTGAGCAGCGTGTGCCGGGTGGCGGCCTGTAGCACGTACCTATACCTCCTGGTGGAGACGGGCGCTATAGCGGCGAGGTGTCTGAGCAGCGTGTGCCGGGTGGCGGCCTGTAGCACGTACCTATACCTCCTGGTGGAGACGGGCGCTATAGCGGCGAGGTGTCTGAGCAGCGTGTGCCGGGTGGCGGCCTGTAGCACGTACCTATACCTCCTGGTGGAGACGGGCGCTATAGCGGCGAGGTGTCTGAGCAGCGTGTGCCGGGTGGCGGCCTGTAGCACGTACCTATACCTCCTGGTGGAGACGGGCGCTATAGCGGCGAGGTGTCTGAGCAGCGTGTGCCGGGTGGCGGCCTGTAGCACGTACCTATACCTCCTGGTGGAGACGGGCGCTATAGCGGCGAGGTGTCTGAGCAGCGTGTGTCGGGTGGCGGCCTGTAGCACGTACCTATACCTCCTGGTGGAGACGGGCGCTATAGCGGCGAGGTGTCTGAGCAGCGTGTGTCGGGTGGCGGCCTGTAGCACGTACCTATACCTCCTGTGGAGACGGGCGCTATAGCGGCGAGGTGTCTGAGCAGCGTGTGTCGGGTGGCGGCCTGTAGCACGTACCTATACCTCCTGGTGGAGACGGGCGCTATAGCGGCGAGGTGTCTGAGCAGCGTGTGCCGGGTGGCGGCCTGTAGCACGTACCTATACCTCCTGGTGGAGACGGGCGCTATAGCGGCGAGGTGTCTGAGCAGCGTGTGTCGGGTGGCGGCCTGTAGCACGTACCTATACCTCCTGGTGGAGACGGGCGCTATAGCGGCGAGGTGTCTGAGCAGCGTGTGTCGGGTGGCGGCCTGTAGCACGTACCTATACCTCCTGGTGGAGACGGGCGCTATAGCGGCGAGGTGTCTGAGCAGCGTGTGTCGGGTGGCGGCCTGTAGCACGTACCTATACCTCCTGGTGGAGACGGGCGCTATAGCGGCGAGGTGTCTGAGCAGCGTGTGCCGGGTGGCGGCCTGTAGCACGTACCTATACCTCCTGGTGGAGACGGGCGCTATAGCGGCGAGGTGTCTGAGCAGCGTGTGCCGGGTGGCGGCCTGTAGCACGTACCTATACCTCCTGGTGGAGACGGGCGCTATAGCGGCGAGGTGTCTGAGCAGCGTGTGCCGGGTGGCGGCCTGTAGCACGTACCTATACCTCCTGGTGGAGACGGGCGCTATAGCGGCGAGGTGTCTGAGCAGCGTGTGTCGGGTGGCGGCCTGTAGCACGTACCTATACCTCCTGGTGGAGACGGGCGCTATAGCGGCGAGGTGTCTGAGCAGCGTGTGCCGGGTGGCGGCCTGTAGCACGTACCTATACCTCCTGGTGGAGACGGGCGCTATAGCGGCGAGGTGTCTGAGCAGCGTGTGCCGGGTGGCGGCCTGTAGCACGTACCTATACCTCCTGGTGGAGACGGGCGCTATAGCGGCGAGGTGTCTGAGCAGCGTGTGCCGGGTGGCGGCCTGTAGCACGTACCTATACCTCCTGGTGGAGACGGGCGCTATAGCGGCGAGGTGTCTGAGCAGCGTGTGCCGGGTGGCGACCTGTAGCACGTACCTATACCTCCTGGTGGAGACGGGCGCTATAGCGGCGAGGTGTCTGAGCAGCGTGTGTCGGGTGGCGGCCTGTAGCACGTACCTATACCTCCTGGTGGAGACGGGCGCTATAGCGGCGAGGTGTCTGAGCAGCGTGTGCCGGGTGGCGGCCTGTAGCACGTACCTATACCTCCTGGTGGAGACGGGCGCTATAGCGGCGAGGTGTCTGAGCAGCGTGTGCCGGGTGGCGGCCTGTAGCACGTACCTATACCTCCTGGTGGAGACGGGCGCTATAGCGGCGAGGTGTCTGAGCAGCGTGTGCCGGGTGGCGGCCTGTAGCACGTACCTATACCTCCTGGTGGAGACGGGCGCTATAGCGGCGAGGTGTCTGAGCAGCGTGTGCCGGGTGGCGGCCTGTAGCACGTACCTATACCTCCTGGTGGAGACGGGCGCTATAGCGGCGAGGTGTCTGAGCAGCGTGTGCCGGGTGGCGGCCTGTAGCACGTACCTATACCTCCTGGTGGAGACGGGCGCTATAGCGGCGAGGTGTCTGAGCAGCGTGTGCCGGGTGGCGGCCTGTAGCACGTACCTATACCTCCTGGTGGAGACGGGCGCTATAGCGGCGAGGTGTCTGAGCAGCGTGTGCCGGGTGGCGGCCTGTAGCACGTACCTATACCTCCTGGTGGAGACGGGCGCTATAGCGGCGAGGTGTCTGAGCAGCGTGTGCCGGGTGGCGGCCTGTAGCACGTACCTATACCTCCTGGTGGAGACGGGCGCTATAGCGGCGAGGTGTCTGAGCAGCGTGTGCCGGGTGGCGGCCTGTAGCACGTACCTATACCTCCTGGTGGAGACGGGCGCTATAGCGGCGAGGTGTCTGAGCAGCGTGTGCCGGGTGGCGGCCTGTAGCACGTACCTATACCTCCTGGTGGAGACGGGCGCTATAGCGGCGAGGTGTCTGAGCAGCTTGTGCCGGGTGGCGGCCTGTAGCACGTACCTATACCTCCTGGTGGAGACGGGCGCTATAGCGGCGAGGTGTCTGAGCAGCGTGTGCCGGGTGGCGGCCTGTAGCACGTACCTATACCTCCTGGTGGAGACGGGCGCTATAGCGGCGAGGTGTCTGAGCAGCGTGTGCCGGGTGGCGGCCTGTAGCACGTACCTATACCTCCTGGTGGAGACGGGCGCTATAGCGGCGAGGTGTCTGAGCAGCGTGTGCCGGGTGGCGGCCTGTAGCACGTACCTATACCTCCTGGTGGAGACGGGCGCTATAGCGGCGAGGTGTCTGAGCAGCGTGTGCCGGGTGGCGGCCTGTAGCACGTACCTATACCTCCTGGTGGAGACGGGCGCTATAGCGGCGAGGTGTCTGAGCAGCGTGTGCCGGGTGGCGGCCTGTAGCACGTACCTATACCTCCTGGTGGAGACGGGCGCTATAGCGGCGAGGTGTCTGAGCAGCTTGTGCCGGGTGGCGGCCTGTAGCACGTACCTATACCTCCTGGTGGAGACGGGCGCTATAGCGGCGAGGTGTCTGAGCAGCGTGTGCCGGGTGGCGGCCTGTAGCACGTACCTATACCTCCTGGTGGAGACGGGCGCTATAGCGGCGAGGTGTCTGAGCAGCGTGTGCCGGGTGGCGGCCTGTAGCACGTACCTATACCTCCTGGTGGAGACGGGCGCTATAGCGGCGAGGTGTCTGAGCAGCGTGTGCCGGGTGGCGGCCTGTAGCACGTACCTATACCTCCTGGTGGAGACGGGCGCTATAGCGGCGAGGTGTCTGAGCAGCGTGTGCCGGGTGGCGGCCTGTAGCACGTACCTATACCTCCTGGTGGAGACGGGCGCTATAGCGGCGAGGTGTCTGAGCAGCGTGTGCCGGGTGGCGGCCTGTAGCACGTACCTATACCTCCTGGTGGAGACGGGCGCTATAGCGGCGAGGTGTCTGAGCAGCGTGTGCCGGGTGGCGGCCTGTAGCACGTACCTATACCTCCTGGTGGAGACGGGCGCTATAGCGGCGAGGTGTCTGAGCAGCGTGTGCCGGGTGGCGGCCTGTAGCACGTACCTATACCTCCTGGTGGAGACGGGCGCTATAGCGGCGAGGTGTCTGAGCAGCTTGTGCCGGGTGGCGGCCTGTAGCACGTACCTATACCTCCTGGTGGAGACGGGCGCTATAGCGGCGAGGTGTCTGAGCAGCGTGTGCCGGGTGGCGGCCTGTAGCACGTACCTATACCTCCTGGTGGAGACGGGCGCTATAGCGGCGAGGTGTCTGAGCAGCGTGTGCCGGGTGGCGGCCTGTAGCACGTACCTATACCTCCTGGTGGAGACGGGCGCTATAGCGGCGAGGTGTCTGAGCAGCGTGTGCCGGGTGGCGGCCTGTAGCACGTACCTATACCTCCTGGTGGAGACGGGCGCTATAGCGGCGAGGTGTCTGAGCAGCGTGTGCCGGGTGGCGGCCTGTAGCACGTACCTATACCTCCTGGTGGAGACGGGCGCTATAGCGGCGAGGTGTCTGAGCAGCGTGTGCCGGGTGGCGGCCTGTAGCACGTACCTATACCTCCTGGTGGAGACGGGCGCTATAGCGGCGAGGTGTCTGAGCAGCGTGTGCCGGGTGGCGGCCTGTAGCACGTACCTATACCTCCTGGTGGAGACGGGCGCTATAGCGGCGAGGTGTCTGAGCAGCTTGTGCCGGGTGGCGGCCTGTAGCACGTACCTATACCTCCTGGTGGAGACGGGCGCTATAGCGGCGAGGTGTCTGAGCAGCGTGTGCCGGGTGGCGGCCTGTAGCACGTACCTATACCTCCTGGTGGAGACGGGCGCTATAGCGGCGAGGTGTCTGAGCAGCGTGTGCCGGGTGGCGGCCTGTAGCACGTACCTATACCTCCTGGTGGAGACGGGCGCTATAGCGGCGAGGTGTCTGAGCAGCGTGTGCCGGGTGGCGGCCTGTAGCACGTACCTATACCTCCTGGTGGAGACGGGCGCTATAGCGGCGAGGTGTCTGAGCAGCGTGTGCCGGGTGGCGGCCTGTAGCACGTACCTATACCTCCTGGTGGAGACGGGCGCTATAGCGGCGAGGTGTCTGAGCAGCGTGTGCCGGGTGGCGGCCTGTAGCACGTACCTATACCTCCTGGTGGAGACGGGCGCTATAGCGGCGAGGTGTCTGAGCAGCGTGTGCCGGGTGGCGGCCTGTAGCACGTACCTATACCTCCTGGTGGAGACGGGCGCTATAGCGGCGAGGTGTCTGAGCAGCGTGTGCCGGGTGGCGGCCTGTAGCACGTACCTATACCTCCTGGTGGAGACGGGCGCTATAGCGGCGAGGTGTCTGAGCAGCGTGTGCCGGGTGGCGGCCTGTAGCACGTACCTATACCTCCTGGTGGAGACGGGCGCTATAGCGGCGAGGTGTCTGAGCAGCGTGTGCCGGGTGGCGGCCTGTAGCACGTACCTATACCTCCTGGTGGAGACGGGCGCTATAGCGGCGAGGTGTCTGAGCAGCGTGTGCCGGGTGGCGGCCTGTAGCACGTACCTATACCTCCTGGTGGAGACGGGCGCTATAGCGGCGAGGTGTCTGAGCAGCGTGTGCCGGGTGGCGGCCTGTAGCACGTACCTATACCTCCTGGTGGAGACGGGCGCTATAGCGGCGAGGTGTCTGAGCAGCGTGTGCCGGGTGGCGGCCTGTAGCACGTACCTATACCTCCTGGTGGAGACGGGCGCTATAGCGGCGAGGTGTCTGAGCAGCGTGTGCCGGGTGGCGGCCTGTAGCACGTACCTATACCTCCTGGTGGAGACGGGCGCTATAGCGGCGAGGTGTCTGAGCAGCGTGTGCCGGGTGGCGGCCTGTAGCACGTACCTATACCTCCTGGTGGAGACGGGCGCTATAGCGGCGAGGTGTCTGAGCAGCGTGTGCCGGGTGGCGGCCTGTAGCACGTACCT
This sequence comes from Anarsia innoxiella, assembly GCA_947563765.1. Taxonomy (NCBI): domain Eukaryota; kingdom Metazoa; phylum Arthropoda; class Insecta; order Lepidoptera; family Gelechiidae; genus Anarsia; species Anarsia innoxiella. Next base: position 1,407,634 of record OX387408.1, on the reverse strand, counting down.
ATACCTCCTGGTGGAGACGGGCGCTATAGCGGCGAGGTGTCTGAGCAGCGTGTGCCGGGTGGCGGCCTGTAGCACGTACCTATACCTCCTGGTGGAGACGGGCGCTATAGCGGCGAGGTGTCTGAGCAGCGTGTGCCGGGTGGCGGCCTGTAGCACGTACCTATACCTCCTGGTGGAGACGGGCGCTATAGCGGCGAGGTGTCTGAGCAGCGTGTGCCGGGTGGCGGCCTGTAGCACGTACCTATACCTCCTGGTGGAGACGGGCGCTATAGCGGCGAGGTGTCTGAGCAGCGTGTGCCGGGTGGCGGCCTGTAGCACGTACCTATACCTCCTGGTGGAGACGGGCGCTATAGCGGCGAGGTGTCTGAGCAGCGTGTGCCGGGTGGCGGCCTGTAGCACGTACCTATACCTCCTGGTGGAGACGGGCGCTATAGCGGCGAGGTGTCTGAGCAGCGTGTGCCGGGTGGCGGCCTGTAGCACGTACCTATACCTCCTGGTGGAGACGGGCGCTATAGCGGCGAGGTGTCTGAGCAGCGTGTGCCGGGTGGCGGCCTGTAGCACGTACCTATACCTCCTGGTGGAGACGGGCGCTATAGCGGCGAGGTGTCTGAGCAGCGTGTGCCGGGTGGCGGCCTGTAGCACGTACCTATACCTCCTGGTGGAGACGGGCGCTATAGCGGCGAGGTGTCTGAGCAGCGTGTGCCGGGTGGCGGCCTGTAGCACGTACCTATACCTCCTGGTGGAGACGGGCGCTATAGCGGCGAGGTGTCTGAGCAGCGTGTGCCGGGTGGCGGCCTGTAGCACGTACCTATACCTCCTGGTGGAGACGGGCGCTATAGCGGCGAGGTGTCTGAGCAGCGTGTGCCGGGTGGCGGCCTGTAGCACGTACCTATACCTCCTGGTGGAGACGGGCGCTATAGCGGCGAGGTGTCTGAGCAGCGTGTGCCGGGTGGCGGCCTGTAGCACGTACCTATACCTCCTGGTGGAGACGGGCGCTATAGCGGCGAGGTGTCTGAGCAGCGTGTGTCGGGTGGCGGCCTGTAGCACGTACCTATACCTCCTGGTGGAGACGGGCGCTATAGCGGCGAGGTGTCTGAGCAGCGTGTGTCGGGTGGCGGCCTGTAGCACGTACCTATACCTCCTGGTGGAGACGGGCGCTATAGCGGCGAGGTGTCTGAGCAGCGTGTGTCGGGTGGCGGCCTGTAGCACGTACCTATACCTCCTGGTGGAGACGGGCGCTATAGCGGCGAGGTGTCTGAGCAGCGTGTGCCGGGTGGCGGCCTGTAGCACGTACCTATACCTCCTGGTGGAGACGGGCGCTATAGCGGCGAGGTGTCTGAGCAGCGTGTGTCGGGTGGCGGCCTGTAGCACGTACCTATACCTCCTGGTGGAGACGGGCGCTATAGCGGCGAGGTGTCTGAGCAGCGTGTGTCGGGTGGCGGCCTGTAGCACGTACCTATACCTCCTGGTGGAGACGGGCGCTATAGCGGCGAGGTGTCTGAGCAGCGTGTGCCGGGTGGCGGCCTGTAGCACGTACCTATACCTCCTGGTGGAGACGGGCGCTATAGCGGCGAGGTGTCTGAGCAGCGTGTGTCGGGTGGCGGCCTGTAGCACGTACCTATACCTCCTGGTGGAGACGGGCGCTATAGCGGCGAGGTGTCTGAGCAGCGTGTGTCGGGTGGCGGCCTGTAGCACGTACCTATACCTCCTGGTGGAGACGGGCGCTATAGCGGCGAGGTGTCTGAGCAGCGTGTGTCGGGTGGCGGCCTGTAGCACGTACCTATACCTCCTGGTGGAGACGGGCGCTATAGCGGCGAGGTGTCTGAGCAGCGTGTGTCGGGTGGCGGCCTGTAGCACGTACCTATACCTCCTGGTGGAGACGGGCGCTATAGCGGCGAGGTGTCTGAGCAGCGTGTGCCGGGTGGCGGCGTGCAGGCGCGCGGGGGGCAGGTCCACGCAGTACGGGCTGCGGGGGTCGCCAAGGAACGACGTCACGAACTTCTCCGTCTTCAGCAGCAGGAGGAGCACGTCTTCTAGGTCGGCCTCGCTGGGGAGGGACAGGTGGATGAGGAATGGTGATATGAAAAGAGAGTTAAGATAAAAACCCATACCCCCTTATTACAAAACGAGTTTTAAAGATAGATCGACGTTAGTAAGTTTAGTTTGACGTTTTGTCCATAGCCGCAACGTCAAACTAAACGAAATTAAGTCGAATAAACGAACTAAAGTCGAACTATCTTTAAAACTCGTTTAGTAATAAGGGGAAAACTATCTAACCATAAATAACATACTCGTAAGTAACAGCATTGTGCTGAGGCATAAGCCTAATAATTCTATTACACTTTCATGTTGCTCAATTTTCGATTAACGACATCACTTTATTTGGCAATATAGTGGAATTGAAAAGCAAACTTCCACAAATGAAACATTTTTTTTTCTCATAAGAAATGTATGAATGAATAGGTAACCAAAGTGTAATTTTAAAAAAAAACCGACTGCGTTTAAAAAACGCATTTTTTTATCCAGTGTCACTCTCATTGTAATTATGAATCTAACGACACCTCTCAAGCTAAAATCCATCGAACCAATACATACAAACATACCTACTGCCAAAAAACATAACCCTCCTTCTGGCGCAGTCGGGTAATAAAACCCAGACTCGAAAACCATGTCGTCCGGAGATTTATAAATATAAGAAATAAGCCACTCACCTAGCAGAATACAAGAACTGCGCGAAGTGTATATTAGACACGCATCCTTCGTGGTCCTCGCTATCAGTATACAGATCTGTCTCTCTGTAGTACATGTAGAGGAAATCGTTCAGTTGCTTAGCTATGATTGCGCAGCGGTCCTTGTCGCACATCTTCACAGCGGGGCCCTGCACCGCGTTAGTTTATCAATCGTCTATTTTATTCATTTATTTTTAATATATAACAATTTCATAAATTATTTGGAAATATGGCTTAAAGTAGAAATATTCTCACGTACGCAATGCATTAAGGCTGAAGGGCTAACCACACATTTCCGGGAACACGATAAAAATCGGTTACGTACAAATTGTATGAACTTGTTCACACAGTTCCGTGTCAGGCGTCTATACTGAAACGGACAACACTGAACACGGATAGCCCTGACCCGGAAATGTGTGGAGAGCCCTTTATACAGGGGTCAGTGATTGTCGTCAAAATCAAGAAAAATCAGCGCTGACCCAAAAAACACTCCGTGTAGATTGATTTTGTCAGCGCTGACTTGTAAAATCGCATACAAATATTTAGAAGTCAGTCTAAGGCGCTGTTTTAACCAAAGAAGCGTGGCGGAGGGGCGCGGCGGAAGCGTCTTGTGAAGAAAACTCTTATGAGTATTAGGAATAGAGTCTAATTTACCGTAATTTCATCCGCGCTCCTCGGAGCACGCCATTTCAGTATAAACTGCGACTAAGCGCGGGCAATGGTGCCGATAAGTGACTTGTACCCTGTCATTTAGACAGCCTTTAAACTAGATACAGACTGATCCCACGTTTGCAACGTACGCAATGCATTATGAATATGCTCTATATAAATATTATGATAAGCACACTTGTCACATGCAACGCAACGTACGTAAGACCAGTTTGCCTCCAGCTTTAGTATCCATGCAAAGAAAAGCTTACAGTTGCAAGTAAGGTCAATTAAGCTAATGTTTCATTACATCTATAGCTGTCACTGTCATTGTCAAAAATTAGAATAAGACGGCACGATGTTTAATAGATTTATTGACTAATGAGCCATTCATGCAACTGAGAGTTAGACTAACTAATGAATGAAACCAAAACTATTTTTTAAATCTATCATGAATCATAAAAAGTGTTACTATAAGTGATTTGATTCTAAAGTTCTACTGTACTGATCTACCAAGTTATCTGTGAACCGGCCGTTATTGTAACTACGGCCACTAATACGGAAATGTCAAATTACAAAACTGCTGCGATCGGTAGCAATACAATTTTGTATTACTACTAGCGCCGCCGTTTAGTTCACAGATAAGTTGGTCTGCTTGGACACAATCACTCTAGTCTACGGGTATAGTATATATCTTGGGGGAGGCTTTTGTCCAGCAGTGGACGTCCATAGGCTGACATGATGATGATGACGGGTATATATGACAAATAAAATGATTTATTTATAAAATAACTACTGAGTGTAATACACAAAGCGTTAGAGCGGTCACGGAGTACATCCGATCTGAGATATTTAGTATGGATCCGAGATAGATCCGAGTCAGCTCTAGTTTACAAGACAAAATTAGTTTGTGCCTTTCCCGCAATCACAAGGAAGCGGCGTTAGGTGCGCGATCAATCAAAGATGGCTCGATGATAAAATAGCCCGCTCGCTTAAAGGCTTAGTAGTACTATGATCAGATAGGTGGCGCTGTCAGTGTAATTACATTTTTTGCGATTTTTACCAACGGTATTTCGATTGATTCGTATTATTTTATTTACGATTTGATTCAATATTGTAGGGTAGGCAATGGCTTTTTGCTTTTATGGAGTGCACGCCACTGGATTCGACAATCTACAGTGCTACAAGGATCTTTTGTAATGTGGCGGAAATCGGAACTAACGATGTCATCTTGTAAATTGTCATTATTTTGAGTTATTTATTCTCCACCCACGCCCTCCTGACAATCACTCAAGTGCCAATAGATCCTTGTAGAACTGTATTTCTATACTAAATATCTCGGATCCGAAGAATCGGATGTAGTGCGTAACCGCTCTTAATATGGACACCATGACAATTTTTTGTCCTCGTCGTTTATTTACAAATGAAAAGGACAGAACGATCTGCAAAATACGGGAAAAAGACGGCGTATATAGGGTGACTTTAAATTAGTGAACGATACAAAAGGATTATGCATGCACTCGTGATTACAAATAACTTTTGCTATGGGACCAAGGTAGAAATCATTCGAAAAAATTTTAACTCCCCATACAAAATGCACCAGCTGATAGTATGGGGACCAATTTTTTTTATGATTTCGAACTTGGCTTCATAGTAAAAGTTGTTTGTTATCACGAGTACATGCATATGCTTTTCTATCGTTCACTAATTTAAAGTCACCCTTCCTAATAGCGTTAACATTACCAAACTGAGACCAAAAGCTGCATGCTAAGACATATGTCACCTTTACATTATAAGGCATCCTTAACGTAGCGGAGGCTCGTTTGAGGAACTTCAGCACCAACGCTGCGTGCTGGACAGCCAACTCGTTGGTCGGGCAGGATATGCGTTTTAAAACGTGGGTCAGGTATAGGCCGAATGCGCGACGGCCTTCGCCCATACTGGGGGAGAGAGAAAGATGTATATAGGTACTGGTATATTAGTCTATTGTGGGGGAAACAGAAGGAATTATATGTACAGTCACGAGCAATAATATGCATACACTGTGACATTTTCAAAGTATTGCAACTTCTATCGTTTCAAAAATATGTCTCCGTCAATTTGTTCAATGATTGTATGATTGTTGGTTGTGTTAGACCCAGAACACACGGTGAAACGAAACTGCAAAGCAAATAAAACTGCTAGTTACTTTTGATTTGCATCGAAGTTTCTGCTATAGACTTCTTTAGAAAACCACACACGACGCAACTAGTTTGAAACGTTTCGTTTCAGTTGCGTTTCACCGTGTGTTCTGGGTCTTATTGAACAAATTGATAAACACATATTTTTTTAATAACAGAAGTTACAATACTTTGAAAGTGTGACAGTGTAGATTATTATTTCTCGTGACTGTACTCGTGATAACAACCAACTTTTACTATGGGATCAAGTTCGAAATTATAAAATTTTCGAAGTACCCATACAAAATAACAGTTGATAAAATGTGTGGAGAAACTATTTTTTTGAATGATTTCAATATTGGTCTCATAGTAAAAGTTGTTTGTTAACACAAGTACATGCAAATCCTTTTCTATCTTTCACTAATTAAAAATGATCCTGTATAAGGTAATTTCGTCTCTCTCTTTCGCACTCGTACGCTCACCTCTTCCTTTTCATTCCAATTAGATGTTTTTTGTATAATTTGCTCCAAATCTCTCCCTTGTTGAGAGATCGTTAAATTTTCTTCAACACCTCCATAATCTAAGGAGATTTTTATATAATTGTGTTTTGCTTTTGGAAAAAAAAAATCACCTCTCATTCAAAGATGTTACGATGTAAATAAAAGAGAAACCCAAAAGAGTTTCTTGCTAGATTCTTCTCTGGGGGAAAACTGCTACCTTGACTTGCGAATCTAACATTAGCTTTAAAAAAAAAATAACACTGACGTATTTTCAAGTGCTATTTTCGTTTGCCTACGAAATAAAACGACGATAATATCGCTGCGATTCTCTCGCTCGTAGACAGCGCCTTATGTAAAATATTTTAAGGAGATAAAAAAAAGAAAAAAAAAGTTTTAATGAATAAAAATGAAAATGAAAATTATATTATAATGTGTTTATTCAAAAATAGGCTAAATTCATTACACTTTTTTGTTTCTTTTTTTGATTTAAAACTACTGTCGAGAGGAAGAAAACGGCAAGAAACCTTCGGCACAGGGCCCTACGTTATGTCCAATATACCTTTTTTTTTTAAAGAAATTATACAATATACTCACGTAAGTGACATCCCATCCAGCATCTGCCGTTTAACAAGCTCCTTAGCTCGTCGCGTGTCGTGATGCGGCGTGGCGGCCGGCTCTGTCGTCAGCGTGATAGCCGGAGCCGTCGACGTGATCGCTACTGCTTCGTACCGCTTTAATCTAGAAGTGGGAGATTTTGTCAGTTGTAATTTTTAAGTGATCTGTGTAATGTTTTGTGACTTGTATAACGTTTTAGATAACTTTTGTAACGATTAAGTGATTTTTGTAACATTTAAGTGACTTATAATTGTGAAGTTTAAGTGGTTTATGTAACGTTTTATGTAACGTGACCTGTGTAACGTTAGATGATTTTTGTGACCTTTTAAAGACCTGTGAACATGCATTAGCAATGTTCACAGGTCTTTAAAACAAGTCATTAGACTTGTGTAACATTTCAGCGACTGGTGTAAAATATCAGTGACCTATGTAACATGTACATCACCTGTGTAACAGGTCAGTGACTTGTATAACACATCAATGACCTGTGTAACACATCAGACACCTGTGTAATATATCAGTCACCTGTGTGACATATCAGTTGACCTGTGTAATATGTAAGTCATCTATGTAACATTTTAGTGATCTGCGTAACTCATCAGTGACCTATGTAACAATTCAGTCGCTTGTGTAACATATTAATCACCTGTGTAAGGTATCAGTTGACCTGTGTAACATGTAAATCACCTGTGCAACATATCAGTGACCTGTGTAACAATTCAGTCGCTTTTGTAACATATTAGTCACCTGTGTAAGATATCAGTTGACCTGTGTAATATGTAAGTCATCTATGTAACATTTTAGTGATCTGTGTAACACATGAGTGACCTGTATAACACTTCAGTGACCTGTGTAACACTTCAGTGACCTGTATAACACTTCAGTGACCTGTGTAACAATTAAGTCGCCTGTGTAACATGCCAATAACCTGTATAACACATCAATTACCTCTGCGGCGTGTCAGTGAGCGAAGTAGCGACGGTCGCGTGCTGGAAGTGAGGTAGGACGTGCGAGTGTATCAGCAGGTTGTAGTTGTGTTGTACGACGGCGTATGGCACGTTGTTGTTTAGGGATGTCGAGCACACTGGGATGCCCGTTACTGGGTCTGGGGAGTTAAAGGGTTATTACAGTTTAATAAGGTCGACTTGCGTACCGGAGGGTTAGCTCAATAAACCCGGAGTTAACTGCTAACACTTTAATCAATACAAATTATTTATTTAACCCTGTGTTTAAATGGAAAGTCGCGGGGGAGGCCTTTGCCCAGCAGTGGGATCTTAATGGCTAATTAAAAAAAAACCCTGTGTTAGCAGCTAACTTCGGGTTTATTTGGTTGCGCAACTGGGCCTAAGATATATAAGGCTAGAGGCTGTCTGTCCGTGATTTTGTAGGCATTTTTGTCGTTATAACTTGGAAAACTTACGCAATATCTTAAATTAATATAGTTTATGTATTATTCTGATTCTGATGTCCAAGTTAAGTTACTGTAAAGTAGTGATGGGCCGAGTACCAGTTTTACCGAGTAACCGAGTACCGAGTATTACTCGGTTTAAAGTTTACCGAGCCGAGTACTCGGCCGAGTTACTCGGTATAGTTAAAGTAGGTAAGTAGAATTTCGCGCGAAGAAGCTCGGGAGCGAGTGGTGATAATGGTGTTATAGCTGTCCCTCCGCACCCCGCTAATTATTTATAATGAAAACAATAAACCGCAACCGTCAAGTGGCAATTTTTTTTTGAAAAAACACTACTTATGAATTTTTCTTCTAAATAATTATGATAGCAATACACAACATTGCTTCAGCTGGGCAAAGGCCTAAATATGTACCATTAGAAGGAATTAGACTAAGATCTACCAAGCAGATCCAATGTTCAAGGTAGATTTATTTGTACCGAGTACTCAGCATTTTAACCGAGTTATTCGGCCGATTACGAGTAGTAAAAAAAGTGCCGAGTACGCCGAGTACCGAGTATTAACCGAGTACTCGGCCCACCTCTACTGTAAAGAGTATCCAACTTAATTGGTATAGTAAAAATTTTCGGTATCAATTACACTCAACATCCCTCATAGTAGAAGGAGGAGGAAAAAAAGTTGGCGGCCACTGATGAAACTAACGTCAATCGTTAGAGAAAAATATTATAAAACGATAGTATTTTGGATAAATGTCGAAAGTGATATACTTTCGGAGATATAGAACTTTGAAAACGTTCGGTTAAAATTTTCAAAGTTCTGTTATTTAAATAAATGTAAATAATAAATAGGTAAGCGTACACTAACCGAGATACTGCGAGTACTTCTGCCAGGAGTTCTGGCTGGGGAAGATGCGCACGTACCCGCCGCGACGCGCGTACTGCGCCCGCACGGCGCGCACCAGCCGCAGCTCCTCCCCCGTCAGCGCGCCGCCCGCGCCCGCTGCGCCCGCGCCAGCGCCCGCTGCTGTTAGTTGAGACTCCTTGGTCTTCGAGCGGATTAGGACGTTCTCTGCTGAGTGGACGCGGCGGCACTGGAGGGGGAAAGGTTATGTAATCGGCCATTTTGTTTTGCGACATTTTGACTTATGTGTTTATTGATGCTCCCACACTGCAGGTTATTAAAGTGTGTTTAAACAAACTTTTTGTATACTAGTATTTGTTATAAAATGTTAAAACATGCAAGGAACACCTTAAAAAGTTCTTTTTGAATGGAAAAAAATCAACTATCAATTACCTACGCACTCATGCCTAATGACACATAAGACCATTACACAATATCTATTATTATTTCAATTTATTAAATCATTTTAAAAATAATAAGTTTACGCACGTTTGGTGCAAGTTTATTCTTTAGTTTGTTGTTTCTATTATATACTAACGTCAGTAGACCGACCAGCGTCAGGATGTCTGAAAACCCTGTCTTCACAATATCATGACACTCACCGCCCCGATCCTCATCTTCAGCGAGTTATTCTGCGTGGTCTCGGCCTTGGTCATAGGGACCGCCGGTAGACCGACCAGCGTCAGGGTGTCTGCGATCAGCGCTGACTTTACCCTCGCGTCTAGGGGGGACTCGCATGCTAAGCTGGTGGTGGAAAAGGTAACATTGTTAAACTCTTGACCGTCAGTGGTTTATACATCTAAGCCAGCAATCCAAACTATTTTGGATTTCTAAACGCACAACAAAAAAAAATGTTGCAATGAGCGAGAGAATAAAAAAAAAATTAAGATCATCAGAAAATTTTTGAAACTTATTCTTTAATTTTTCTCATAAAAATCTTTTGTTTTACTCAACGTTACGTTTTTGTACAGTTTTTACTGAAAAGTGACGTCACAACTTCACAAGGCCCTACTTCAAAACTTTGATGCTCTTTATTTTTTTAGTTAATCAAACCAAAAGTATGAATACCTCGGAGACAAGTTGATCTCAAGCAGCCACGGTTTCAACATATCATCAACCAAGATATCGTAGCCAAATAACTCTGAAATAAGACAATTTATACACTCTTAGGAGCGCAGCGCAGCGCTTTTTTGATAGTCATATTATTCTCAACATTGTCCTCATTAGAATAAAATTTAAAATCAGTTGACACAAAAACAATTTCCGGGAACATCGAAGTGACTACGCGCGAATTTTGTGATAACTAATTTTGAATATTATTCTAATGGGAACAATGTCGATAATAACATGACAATCCAAAATGCCCAGTGCTTTGATCCGTCAGATCTGTTGCGGTCCTTATGATAATGACTAATAATATCAATAAGTCGCGTCAAGGTCGCATCCCCGAGAAGTCAGCAAAACGTGACGGCCGATTGGTGCGCTCTCGGTTCATATTTTAAGCCCCACCTACTGCGGTGGATATTTCGCGGAACCATTTTTTTATACGATTACGTTTCTATTGTTATTCGTAGGTCGCGTTCGTGGGATCAGATCGCGGGATATTTATTTATTTATAGTTTATTGTAAGAAGATAGGTAGTGTATACAGAGGCACAGAAATAGAGAAGTTATAGTATAACTTCTCTATAACACACAGACACACACATACATACATATTGTATAACTGTTATACAATATGTACAGCCTATTTCTTAAAGAAATGTCTTCCTGCAGTCAGGCCTGTGCCATTCACGCGTGTAGGTATCGAACTGTAAGTAGCAACGGCTGCCGCTTCGGGGTGACAAATCAGTAGGGGCGACGCTCGCGTGCTCGAGAATTGTTCGTCTATTAAATACACTAGGTACCTACGTACGCACTGATTCGCCCGTTGCTGCGCTTCCACAAAATATTATTCGAAACCTCATTTGTTTACAAAAAGAACTATTTAAATATTAAGATTATATAATTTTTAAAAGGATTGATACCGTCAAAAAAGGTACGATCTACGCGTTATAAAGAGAGCGCAGTTGTAGGTATCTAAAATTGTAGGTATGTAGCGTTGCGCGGACGGAATTTGAACTAAATTATATAGTAGCATAAGTCGTTATTTCTTTGAACGGGTTTTAGGAGTGAGATTTCTGTACCTACTATTAGGTATTCTGTGCTGCAGGCCCCACAGAGAGAGAAGGAACAGCTGTTAAGTACTCACCAAAACAATTAAAGAAATTAGGCACGAACACCCTAGCAGCTGCAGTGATGGTCTGAGCTGAGGATAGTACGCTCTTCACCACCAAGTCTTCGATGGCAGCCATGAGGGCTGTGGTGTTCCTCCCTTGCTTCCGAAGGTGGCGGAGTAGCGCTGATAACGTCCACTTGTGGCCTATGTTGCCAGCGTTAGGGTCGTCGCATCTGGAAATTTATTACAGGATTTTTAAGTAAGTAAATGTTTATTTCAGAACTATAAAAAAAGTAAATCATCATCATGTCAAGGTCACCTTTGCGCACAATGTTATAGTTTTAAGTTTTGTATGTACCTATCTATTTGTGTGCAATAAAATATTTCTATCTAATCTATGTCTCTGGGTAACCCAGTGAGGCATAGGTAGTTATTAGAACGGACAGACAGACGGACAGACGGACGGACGGACAGACTGACAGACAGACAGACAGACAGACAGATGGACAGACGGACAGACAGTCAGAAAGACGGACAGACAGACAGACAGACAGACAGACAGACAGACAGACAGACAGACAGACAGACAGACAGACAGACAGACAGACAGACAGACAGACAGACAGACAGACAGACGGACAGACGGACAGACAGACAGACAGACGGTCAGACTGACAGACGGTCAGACTGTCAGACTGACAGACAGACAGACGGTCAGACTGACAGACGGACAGACAGACAGACGGTTAGACTGACATACGGACAAGCGAACTAAAGGATGGACAGCGAAGCTTTAGAAACAGACTCCCGTTTTTAACCTTAAAGCTACTACCTAAAAAAGAAGCATTTATTAAGTAACAAAATTACACTTACTTAATATAATCCGTATGATATTTATTGATGCTGTAGTTACACAAATGCATGCATGGGTTCCATAGATTCTTGTTAGTCTTGTCATATTTGACTGTAGCGAACCTAACCAATCCTTCCTCGTATAAATATATGAGTAACGGGTCAATTGATGTCACACAGACGTACAGACGTAAATCACACTTGTGTCCCCCTATTAGTAGAGGTTTGTCGATATATTTAGCTACTACCACATTTTCGCCTTTTGGAATTTGGTCCGGCTGAAATGTGAAGAAAATGGCATCGAACATATTTGTATGGAGTCTGGTATAGTAAAAGAAACTGTATCAATCAGACTCAACATCCCCTATTCGAGCTAGTATGGAGAAAAAAAGTTGGCTGCCACTGATGAAACTTACGTCAATCGATAGAGAAAAATATTATAAAACGATAGTATTTTGAAAAAATGTCGAAAGTGATATACTTTCGGAGATATAGAACTTTGAAAATTGTTACATGCGAACATTATACTTAACATATCACTTTCGACATTCGACAATTGTCGAAAATACTATCGTTTTACAATATGTATCTCTAACGATTGACGTTAGTTTCATCAGTGGCCGCCAACTTTTGTTTCTCCATACTAGCTCGAATAGGTGATGTTGAGTGTTTTGGATGCTGTTTGTAATATTGTATTCATTAATCTTTCACATCCCAGAAAAAAAAGAAAAATAGAAAATCTATTGTGTCTGGGTTTATAATGGGTCAGTGGGATGTGAGAGGTTAATGTAGGCGGTCCTAAAGATAGGCTTTTGTCCAGCAGTGGAAGTACCTTCTAGACTAGTGGCTACCCGCGACTTCGTACACATTTGTCGTAATATCTTGGAAAATGTACATAATATCGTAAAATAACATAGGTATCCTTTATGTTATGGAGTGATGAGCAAGCTACAATATTGCAAAGTCTCATTAAAATCTGTTCAGTGGTTTTCGCGTGAAAGAGTAGCAAACATCCTCACATCCATCGGCACAAATACAGACATTCATAATATCAGTTGTAAGTAGAATAATACACAAATAGAAAGCACCGAAATCGAATTTCGTGTTACTTTAAAGCTGCATAAAATTAAAATTAAATCTCAAATAATAATACTATAGAAACGTAACCGAATCTAAAAAATTGTTCCGCGAAATATCCACCGCAGTAGGTGGGGCTTAAAATATCAACCGAGAGCGAAATCAGCCGCCAGAACGCGTTGCCGACTGTAAAACTTACCGTATTGACAATATAAATACCCCGGCCCCTACTCGAAGCAGCCGGCTTCACGATCCAAGGTCCTTTGGTTCTATAATGGGTAGTACACAGCTCCTTAAACTCCGCAGGCATTAGAAAGGTGGTAGGGATGAAGTCAAAGTGTTTTAACCCGCGAAAGTATTGCATCTTTTCTATATTCTTGAACAGTTTGTCTTTGCGGGTTAGCTCGTACGATCTGGAATTAAAAATTACCTCACGGTTTTATTCCGTCTCTGTCTTAAGTTTGAAAATTATAAAGACAGTAATGTTGTCTACACACCAAAGCCGTCGGCTTTTTGACAGCTGCCATTCGTATGACGTAAAGCCGCCAGCTTAGCCCGGCGGCTTTGGTGTGTAGATAGCATTAGACGGAAAATGTAAAATAATTAATAGATTCATATCATCGGGCACCTAGACATTAAGTGTCTCACTGCTGGGTGAAGGCTTCTCTCTTTTCTCCACAATTTTCCATCTTAAGCCACCTCTGCCCATTTATCCATTAAGGTGTCCAGCTCATCTCGTCACCTTTTTTGTGGTCTACCGCAAGGTTCTTTGGCGGATGATTAGGTTGTAGTGACTGCCCAGAGATGCGACATGCGGCAGACGTGACCAGCCCAATCTAACTTTCTTTTTGTCTTTACCATATCAGCAATACGAGTCTTGGAGCGCAGTATGGTGTTTCTTACTTTTACAGTAAGCTTTGAAGATTGAGAAAGATGAGAAAATCTGTCATTGATTCATACTTTGATCTGTGATCCAAGATAAATAACAGTGTAATATGTCCCTTAGAAACATTCGGGCATGAGAGTTACTAGCGTCGAACAACTGTTGGTTGTCAGGGACAAGGATGCATTCAGCAAGCTGACGGCCGACTTGTATGGCTAATAAATGAAGATGGGCACTATATCTTCCATCATTGCGACACCAAGAAACATTACCTGGGCAAATAGTTACACCTCTGATTGGAAGTCAAGTTCTGAATGACTTCTATGGGCGCGGCTCCATTCGCCCAGTAGAGCGTCCATCGCGTGTCTTCATCATTCTGCACGCGCACCAGCCCGTGAGCATCCAGCAGTCGCTTCACCAAGTACGTGTTCCTAATGGTGACTTACTGTCAGTATTTTGGTCGAGACTTAAGCGGATCGATACAAAAATTACGCAAAAGTTTAAAAAAAAATATCTGGGACATTCTCCGAATGAGAACAATGAGAGAATTATTCATAACGTCATCGCGTTATTATGCTTTACGAAAAATTATTAAAGTCTGTACACACATCCGGGCCGTGTCCCGTCAGGAGTGAAAAAAAATTGCATACATTTTCTATGGATTCGTTAACACACGTCCGTGCCGGGGCCGGCTGGGGCTATGGATGCGTGAACGAATCCATAGAAAATGTACGCAATTATTTTTTTTCACTTCTGACGGGCCACGGCCCGGATGTGTAGATGAACCTTTATTCTGATCGTCATTATGCTTTACGAAAAACTTGTCATCTTAATTTGCAGTCGCGTTTTTTGAAAAATGATTTTATTATTGTAGATGTACACAGAGTCGCTATACATCTTCAAGAAATAAAGAACTGCAATACATTTTTACAGGATATTTAATTGAAAATGAAAATGACGTTTGACGGCCGTCATTCTTGTCAATTTCTGAAGATTGTCCCATCTACACTAAAAGAACCTTCTAGAAATCTACCGTACAAAATACTGTCAGTAATTCTCCTTATTCCTTACCTTTACCTTTAAGGTAAGGAAATAACCTTACCTTACCTTTACCTTAATCGAAGAATGGGTGTCACACTTCAAATTCCTATATTCGGGGGCACAAATACCACATTATGATTTTTCATCGCGCGAAATAAAACTGGGACACAGATACAATCAGACCGTTATGTCTCACAAAACTGTGATATTTGTATCAAATCAAGCATTCAAACCAAATTATCATTCGAGAAATTGCAAAAAAGATTCACTCGAATTTAGAAACCACCTCCTTTATTAGAAGACGGTTAATAACAAAATCGCGCGACAAAAAACTCACAATGCAGACGAGATAAAGCGTCAAAACCCACCTAGGAAAATGATTAACTCGCTGATACGGCGACAGAGATCTCAGGACATCTGGTTTCGGATGGAGACCAGACCATAGCAGGTTGAAGTCTTTAGCATCAGTGGCTGCTTCCTGAAGACCATGAGCTTGGAGCAATCGGTGGAGGAGTTTGGTCTCCGTGTTTACTAATTTGTAGGTGATCTTGAGAACGCGCGCTGGCATATGTTGGCTTTCTAGTACCTGGGGGTTTGGAAAAAATGGCTCTTAGATCGGAAATTTCGGGGTTTTATATTTCGAACCCATGATAAAGCTCTTGGAACACTAGAAAAAAGAAAAATAATGTCAAGAAGACCAAAATTTTACTAATTTTTGGATAGCAACAAAAACTTTTTTGGAAAATGCGATTGAAGCCCTAATTCAGAAAAGAATTTAAACACTAGGCACACTTTATACTAGGCCTAATAAACAAGATTTAAGTTTGAAAGGTAGCATTTCATTTGTTGCTCTTTGCAATCTTCTAGAATGTTCTAGAAGCTCCTAGAAGGTTCCAGACTAACCTTGACGCTGTCGACCTCCTTGACAAGCAGATGTTCTGAGTCATCGCTATCTAACACTGGCGATAGAGGCCGGATAGGAATCGAATTCATTTTGTTGCGTTTACTCTTCCCTTTGGTCTTTTTGATTTTCTTCTCTGTTTCTGGAAAGAAGAAAAATTCACTTTATGTTTAACTATACGCTGCCCGCGACTTCGTACGCATTCACCGTGATTTCTTGGAAAAAAGTTATGATATCTTAAAATAATATGGCCTAAGTGTTATTCTGATGTATAAGCTACAATATTGCCAAGTTTCATCAAAATCTGTTAATTAGTTTTTGCGTGAAAGAGTACCAAACATCCATCCATCCATCTATCATCCATCATATTAATAGGATAAAGCTAAGTTTAGATTTTTTCTAAAATACCTCATCGGCCATAATGGGGATAATGACTACATTCGAAAATTCAAAAAATAATTAGTCCGTATTTTAGGCAATTAAAAAATATTTGAAACACATTTTTTACCTGATCAAATAGGTACATAGATAAATACAAAGATACAGAGCATCAAAGTTACGGAGTGGGGGGTATTGACGTCACTCCTCGGTTAAAATCGTACTGAGGCGTGACGTCACGAGCAATTTTTATATACCCAGTGTATCTTTGTCATTTTTAGTTTAAGAGAAAAAAGAAAAAAATACGTGTCGAATATTTTAAAATAATCTATGTGATGGACTAAAAAAAATTTTGTACTTAGTCATCATGCCTATTATATCACGTCATGCTATCCCTATCACATTAAAAACTATTAAAATATATGACATTTAGTACCTTTCAATCCCATACCTTTAGTGGCGGTAGGCGGCGGCGGATCCGCAGGCGGTTTTATATTTGCAGTAGTATTCTCTATATTCAGATGTCTTTTAAGGGTGATCTTGCTCAAGTCGTTCAGCACGTCCTCTATGTCCCGTTTGTGTTCAGCTATTTCGTGACCCACTCCTGATTCGTCAATGGACATCGTTTCGGGAACGTC
The DNA here is from genome assembly GCA_947563765.1 of Anarsia innoxiella. Lineage (NCBI taxonomy): Eukaryota > Metazoa > Arthropoda > Insecta > Lepidoptera > Gelechiidae > Anarsia > Anarsia innoxiella. Next base: position 1,390,689 of record OX387408.1, on the reverse strand, counting down.
TGCTTCGCTTACGTGACGGACCACGTAAGCCTGGATAAAGGTAGGGAATTGTTAGTGAAGAACATTTTTTTTTATTAGCGATTTAGATCCCACTGATGGGCAAAGGCCTCCTTAGTTTAGCACGGTATCCGGTAGCGTCCCGCCATTGCCGTGAAAGATCCAGTGGAGAACATAGTAGACTATAATATAGTGAGAATAATGAAGGTATACAAGACTCTGTCTAATGTGAAGATGTCAAGAAGCCCTTATAATCAGGCTGAATAGATAGACCTAAGACAAAAGGCAAAAGGAATCTAACATAGGAACTTGTAATCGTTTATCTTGGAGATTTTTAACTTCCTGAAACTAACATAACCAATTCAGAGGTTTTGTCCATCTACAAGTCCTAACATCGATCGGTTCATATCATACCTATTTTTATAATATTTCGGAGGCATCATGGTGACCCAAATCTTATCCAGATTTGGGGCTTACAACAACAACTGAAAACTGCACTTAAGTACATACATGCATAGGTATCCGTCACGCCTCTCTCCCATCGGCGTAGGCAGAGACCACTTCCCTCCACTGGCTACGATACAACCACACAAATGGACTAGAAAAACAAAAAAATAGAACAACTCACAGTGCCAGGAATCTTAGCACTATTCCCGAAGGTTTCCAAGACGTCATGCATGATGTTCTTCGGTCGGACACTGAACGAGTGCGGTTCTGCTACCAACCGGCGCGCCATGTTCTTCGCCTTGTTCAGCAGGATGGTGGTCCCCGTGTTGTTGCCCACTGTTTTCGTCGCGGATTCCATTGATGGGGTTCTTGAAGTAGATTGTTATATTATTGTACGTACCTACATACATACATATATAAATATAGATATCACTCACGCCACGTCTCTTTCTCAATACTCAATCATTTATTGCACTCCACAGGTTTTTACAGATCTTATAAACAACTTAAAGTACCAAATGTGGACCCTGATAGGGCACGGCAAATTGTGTAGCAAAGCTACGAACTTAAAACTAAAATAAAATCAGTTACAACAATACTGTAATTACTTAAACTTAAACATAGTTATTTTAAAGTTTATATACTAAGTTAAAATTACTAATTGTTTAAATAGTTTTATTTATATTTTAGTGTGAATTATATTTATATTTTATTACTTATTTAGTTTTTCCTTTCCCATCGGGGTAGACAGAGACAACTGAACTCCAGTTGCTACAACCCAAACAAACTTCCCTCGCTTCTCATATATCATTGTACAGTTTTATAAGTTTAAAGTAATGTCCAAGTAAAATAACTGCTAGGCAAATGGCCATTCATAATTTTTCAATTTTCTAGCTACCTTGAAATTGCTGGTCAATCTAGCGCACTTTAAAAAACGCGCACGTTTTTTTTAAAAAGCATGGACTATTTAGCTCAATGCTTCAGAGATCTCAACACACTAGACTTAACATATATAGGGTCACACTGGACTTGAAATATAGGATGAAAAACAAATACATAAATCGACAATTTACATACCTGGAAGCCAACACGCAAGACCTAAAGACAAGCACAGCGGCCTTGGATCCAATGGGTCCCCCCGACACCCAGTCAGCTAGGGACCCCTCGGCGTTTTCCTTGGGCGCTTCATCTTCATTCTTCCTCATGTCGGTCGCGTCTTGGAGGCCCGATGTAGACGGAATCGTGAGGTCTGATGATGCATGTGGACTGGAGGAATTGAATCCGATTATTGTTGGTGGCATAGAACCGGTTGCGATAGAGAGAAATAGGTATGATGACTTCAAGATTTTGTTTAAAAAAAAAAATTCAAAATTCAAAAATAATTTATTCGTAGGTAACATTAAATTTACACTTGAATTCGTCACAAAGTAAAAAATAAAATAAAAAACATAATAATGAATTTAAAGAACCAAAAAAAAGAAAAACATTAAAGGAGGGAAGCTACGCTGACTTCGGAAGGCAGATTCCCCAGAGAAGAAGCCAGCAAGAAACTCTAGAGGTTGCTCTTTTTTAGTCTATCACATGGATTATTTTAAAATATTCGACACGTATTTTTCTTTTTTCCCTTAAACAAAAAATGACAAAGATACACTGGGTTAAAGTTCCACGTGACGTCACATTTGAGTACGATTTTTACTCAAAGGTGACGTCAAAACCCCCTGCTCCGTAACTTTAATGCTCTGTATTTATTTTATGTATTTGATCAGGTAAAAAATGTGTTTTAAATATTTTTTATAGCCTAAAAGACGGACTAATTATAATGCCATTTTTTAATGTAGTCATCATACCTATTGTAGAGGCTTAGCTCAGCAGTGGGCAGTTAAAGGATGATTAAGGGATAATGAAGTGCTTAGAAAGGCGTTTGCTGTGAATGGTTTAATGTGAGTACTATGCCAGCTATGCTAATTTTTTAATATTTGCTAAGGACTAAGTTCGTAATATTCAGAAACTGATACTAGGTTTCACAGCTCTATTCAAAACTATTTTTAAAAAAGTGAAACACAAAACGTAGCTAGAGATTGTAAACTAAGCACACACACGGGTCGCCGCCGAAACGAGCAGCTACCACTCGCCGTTTGCTATGGCTCTTGAAAGTAAAATTGAAGCTTTGATTACCTCAATCAAAGTTTTTAAAGCGTAATCGATGTTCTAAAAAACTAAGGCCTGTTTCACACGAGGGCAGAACAGTGAGGCAGAACCGTGGGCAGCACAGTACTGCTACTGTTTAAACGCACAAAATAGTACTGTCTTCAACTGCCTTGACACTATTCTGTGCGTTTAAACAGTAGCAATACTGTGCTGCCGACTGTTCTGCCTCACTGTTCTGCCCTCGTGTGAAACCGGCATAAGTCCTAAATAAACTTCACCTAGTTTTAGATCGTTTGTAGGTACTACTTCGCTCTAGAGGACTTACTTAGGTGTAGGTAATTCAGCTTGATCGATATAAAAAATGCAAGCCCAACCTCACGCTAACTATAGCTAATTGAGCTGAAAAAAGCTACATGCATGAACAAAGACCATAGCTAAGTGCAATGCTGTAAAGTTGAAAAAAAATCTATTCTTGCTTATTTTTAAGCTATTCACAGATTACCTACGAACGTGAGCTTTCTAGCTATATGTAAAAAAAAAGATTTATTGACTAAATTCTAGCAGTGCGAAGAGTGTCAAGACTGGGCACGAATGTACCCGTCTATAGTAATACCTAACCGAATACTTAATACCTAAATAATATCCGAATTTGAAGTAGGTATAGGTACCCGCAAAACTAAACCTGATGTAATATTAGCTTTTGTAAAAAAAAGGATTAGGTGCTCCGATATCCTTAATATCAAGAACGCAGACAATTTTAAACCTAATTCAGATATAGGTACCTTTTCAAAAACAATAAAAAAATAAGACCAATAAATAATAAGACCATTTCAATGAATAAGACCTGCGTAAAGTTATTTCAGTAACTATGTAAGGCACTACAAACACATGTTCCAAGGATTTTTTTCCCAGCAATCACAATTCAATTCAAACGGTCAGTAGGTCACTCAACATGTGTTGCTATTGATATGTGCGTTTACATAAAAGGCAATCTACACTTGGTAATCATTAGTAAAATATAAACGAAGGTCAGTGTTGCCAACTGTTTTCTTAAGCTAGTTATTTAGATGGCTTTGAGTAATGGTGTTGATGTATTTATGATGGGAATTTAAGATCTGCAGCTGTCGATTTTTGTTCAATGAATTTGTCAAAAAAAAACTTTTTTTCGTAAATTACGCTAGCGTAGCTGTTTCTCCATTCTACAGATACAATTTATCTGACAGATAAACCTGTGTCTTTTTCATAAAACATGACGTTTTAGACAGAGACAGGTATAAAATATCATCTGTCAGATAAATTTGATCTCTAGATCTCTAGATGGGGAAACGGGGACTAAATATAGGTAGTACCTACTTGATATGTTATGATAATGGTGTGTTTTAATATACAGGGTGTTACGGAAAGGGTTTATAAAGCGGAAAAGGGCATACTCTGTACATTATGTAGAAGTCTTCTAGCCGTATTTCATATCAAAATAAACACTTTTTTTAAAAAATTTTGTTTAATTTTAATTTTAGAATGTAAACAAACGTGTCCCAACACTATTGAGGTCATTCCTCTAATCATATGGCACTGTACACTATCACTAGCCCCGCCCGTCTTCCTTCTCTCTTCATTTTACGACAACCCCGCCCATCTTCCTTCTATGCTTTGTTTCCCCTTCCAGAGTTACCCCCTTTCGGGATTATAAGCCCTTTCCGTAACACCCTGTATATTTATTAAAATATATAAGATAAATTCGGGAAAGTAGCAGTTTTCACCAGAGCAGAATCTTTACAAAAAAATGGGTCTATTCAAAGTTTACTTAGGTTTACGATTTTCATGAACAGATCGGTCTACCTATCTTAAATGTGAGAAATTGTTAATGACAATTCAAATTTTTAAGAGCAGTGCGTTCCTAAAGATTTGCATCAGCATTTTCGATAGAATTTCGACAAATGACAATACCATCAATTAGAATTAATATAACTTCTTGAATACCCTGATCAGAACAAATTCTTTAGAACTCAATTTTCAGATAGAAAGATGTTATCTTGTGCTAACATCGCTAATTACTACTTAATCTAGCAAACAGCTGATCTGTAGATTAACCGAGCGCTAAATTGCGGTAGCCTACATTTATGGATAAACAAATAATCTAACCTCATTATTAAAAAAAAACCGACTGCGTTTAAAACGCATTTTTTAAATGTTGATGTAGGTACCCAGTGTCACTCTCACTGTACTGTACGAATCTAACGACAGCTCTCAAGCTAAAATCCATTAAGCCCATTATTAATAACCTATCCTGATCCGTTTTTTACCAAATCGAGATTGAAAAAACAAAACACAATTGTGTTCTTGACATGTTTTTGGTACACAAGTGACAATTGTGTTTTGTTTTTTCAATCTCGATTTGGTAAAAACGGATCAGGATAGGTTATTAATAACGGGCGCCGTTTAGGCTGTGGGACGTGCCAAAGAATTGTACAATGTACATACATACATACATACTCTCGAAAAAACATTACCCTCCTTCTGACGCAGTCGGGTCAAAACTACGTACAATCCTCACATAATAATACCCAGCTAAATGAGATAGCCCATCAAAACTTCCTTCCCAAACCGTTTATGACGATATGACGCGCTCCGGAAATTTGCCCTATTATAAATAATATTCGGACAATGACGTCATGAGCCCGTTTTTGTCATTTGGAGGGAGCCTTGACCTTTCTCATTCGGCCTATATTTCATATGTGCAGAATTTAGTCTCGTATAAAATATATCGCCCATTTTCTTTAGGACGTGACATCCCTTCGCTCGTAAAAACCTAGCCTTTTCGAAGCTTATTTGCTCTAATGTGATTTGGTATCTGAATTCGAAATAGGAATTATTAATTTCATCTGCATACGTATAATATTAAGAAGAAATAGTTGATCCCAAGAAATAATTTGTTCTCTTTTCATTTTGTTCAAAATTTGTTGGTGAAAAGAAGTCGATTAGCTGTTCAATTAATTAAGATATGCATCTAAGACTCATAACACACGAGGAAACGCAACTGCAACTGCTAGTTACTTTTGAGTTGCATCTAAGTTTCTGCTATAGACTTCTTTAGAAAACCACACATGATGCAACTAATCTGAAATGTTTCAAACTAGTGGCGTCGTATGTGGTTTTCTAGAGTCTATAGCAGAAACTTAGATGAAACTCAAAAGTAACTAGCAGTTGCAGTTGCGTTTTCTCGTGTGTTCTAGGCCTAACTATTTAGTAATCTGTGCTTACAGCCAGTTGCCCGAAAGATCAATCAGCTAGAGTGCGTTTCATGAAATAGTTTCTATGCCGCCATGTTGGCAGCATTGAAAATTTGTACTGGCACATTACCCTCTATCCCCCTTATTACAAAACGAGATTAAAAGATAGTCCTAGGACTAACGTGATTTTTTGACATTTTGCCTATAGCCGAAACGTCATTTATCTGAGTTTATTCTAGGACTATAAATTGTGTTTCGCAGTACCTACAAATTTTCAATGCTGCCAACATGGCGGCATAGCAACTATTTCGTGTAACGCACTCTAATGCTCCGTTACACCTATGGCTGTCACTGGCATTATCAAAAATCAGAATAAGACGGCACGATGTTTAATCTTTCACATCCCAGAAAAAAAAGAACAATAGAAACTCTATTGTGTCTGGGTTTATAATGGGTCAGTGGGATGTGAGAGGTTAATGGGTTAACTTCTCGCTCGTACCTACTTACAGTTAGGTACCTCAGTCACAAATAGCTCAAGACTTCAATACATTGCGTGTTTATACAAACACCAAACAGTCATGGCGTGAGAAGAGCGCAATATAACTTCACGTCGTTTGCCAATGGTATTGCATATTGTGGTTATGGTTTATAGCCTACTTATAGCTTATTCTAGTTCTGCACGATATAAGTACTAGATTGGGTTGTTAAAAGTTTGGAGTGAAGGCAATGATCGGCGAAAAAACTGTATAAGGAACGTTTCAGACTTTTTGAGAAAATTAACACATTTTTAAATGACTAGAGGTTACCCGCAACTTCGTACGCATTTATCGTCATATCTTGGAAGAAAATCACGATATCTCAAAATCGTATAGCCTATGTGTTAATCTGATGTGCAAGCTACAATATTGCCAAGTTTTATTAAAATATATTCAGTACTTTTTGCGTGACAGAGTGAAAAACATCCATCCATCGGCACAAACATTGACATTTATTACATATTTATACGTATAGGATGGATAAGTTGAAGGCAGCACTTGCCTTTTTACTGTCGTCTTCGCAAAGTCTTATTTTATTTGGTTTACGTGATGGGATAAATAATTAGGCACTAATTAGTACCTACTATTAGTAATCTGTGATAAGTGGTTTATAGTGACACTAGTCAGCCTGTCACATCCCTCTTTGGGCAGAGGCCACTCTACTGGTAATATTTATAGTTCTGTTAGTAGGTGTATAGTTCATAAGTAGTTTTGAATCTGCCTTCCGAAGTCAGCGTAGCTTCCCTCCTTTAATGTTTTTCTCTTTTTTTTGTGTTTTTGGTTCTTTTAATCAATCATTACGTTTTTTTTATCATTTTTACTTTGTGACGAATTCAAGTGTAAATTTAATGTTACCTACGAATAAATTATTTTTGAATTTTCAGTAGTAGTACTTTTAACACGATTTAGATAGATATAATCAAACCATGGATGAAGCTATGATGACTCATATTTATGATTCATCAAACAAGAGTACCGAGGACCTACAGCTAAAAACGCAGTAGCAAAAAAATAATTGCGAGTGACTGACAATTTCGTAGCACAAGATTCGCCAATTATAAAATAAGATCATTGACATTGGCAGAATCTATTATGGTGGTAGCCATTGCCATTAAAAAAATAGATCACGTAACAAAAAAGATATACCAAGGCAAGAGTGGATGGAAATGCTGGGAGGGAAGGCGAAGTCGAACGTACCTCGATCAATTCGGGGACTTGCTCAAGAAAGGCCAAATCAAGAGTACCCTAAACCGACGGGCATGTATGAGGCGACTGATGAGTGTGGATGAAGCGAAAGAGGTGTGTTTGGATCGTGGCAAGTGGAAGGAAGTGGTCTCTGCCTACCCCAATGGGAGAGAGGCGTGACGGATATGTATGTACGTAAAAACGCCAGCAAAAAACCTACTCGTGGCTGGTAATTAATTAAAAAAATATCGACCGACCAGCTGAGTGGGGCACGAGCGCGTGAATAATTAACAAAAATATTGATCTACACGTCATGACATTGACCAGACAAGGTTGCTTGTAGGTAAGTAATTGGTATAGTTATTACTGTTGTGATTATGTTGTTACTGAGTTGTTATTTTGTTACTAAATTATCGTTACTATTGCTTCTTTTAAAGTCAAAGTCAAAAATATACTTGTTTCATAAGCACAAAAAATGCTCTTAAAACCGTTACATTATTATAATAAACATTTTTTTAAAGCTAGTACTAGATGCACGCAAAGCGCAGTTTCCCCCAGAGAAGAACCTAGCAAGAAACTCTGTGGGGTTCTTCTAGGCCAAATCAAGAGTACCCTAAACCGACGTGCATGTATGAGGCGGGCGACTGATGAGTGTGGATGAAGCGAAAGAGGTGTGTTTGGATCGTAGCAAGTGGAAGGAAGTGGTCTCTGCCTAACTCAATGGGAGAGAGGCGTGACGGATATGTATGTATGTATAACTTCTAGTTTTATTGACTTTGTATGTATTTATCGTCAAATTTCGGAAAACTTTCTTACTGTTTGGGTATGCTTGTAATTGGCAGACAATAGCCAAAACTGACTTAATGAAAAAAAAACTGTAAAATCATTTTGCTGTAAGCTTATCTTAAATAAATTAATCATCAAAATCATTATCAGCCCTTTTACGTCCCTACTACAGGTACACGAGCCTACTTTCGTACGAGATTGCTCATTAGGTCGTCCGTAATAAGTTTAAAGTAGAAAAAATGTAATTCGGTAATAAATTACTCTCATGATATCTTTGTACTGGGTGTAACAGAAAGGGGGTATAATGCCGAAACACACCGATAGTCCTCATGAAACTGAACAACTTTCCTCAAGGAACATGGGTCGTAACACGAAAAATTTTTTTGGATCGCCCATACTTACTCGATCAGCTGATCGGACATTTTGTATGGGGAGGCAAAATTGTTTTTTCGAGTTACGACCCATGTTTCTTGCGGAAAGTTGTTCAGTTTCATGAGGACTATCGCTGTTTTGGCTTTATAGCCCCTTTCTGTTACACCTTGTATAGTTTTTAAAGCCTAATTAAGCCTATTACTATAGCATTATAGCATAGGTATGTGATAATCTAATGTGCAAGTTACAGTATTAACTTTAATACAGTATAAAGTCTAGACGTGTAAATAAAATATTACCTCTAGACATGACAAAATTGTCATCTCATTAAACATTTAAATCACGTCTCCGATCCCAAATTGCAAGACGTGGGAGGAAGTAGAGAGAAATTAAAAATACCGGACAAGTGCGTGTCGGACTAGCGCGCATAGTGTTCCGTAACAATAGGCATGACGACAAAAAAAATGTTTTAGGCCCATCACATAGTTTATTTTAAAATATTCGACACGTATTTTTTCTTTTTTCTCTTAAACTAAAAATTACAAAGATTCACTGGGTTAAAGTTGCTCGTGACGTTACGCTTACGTACGATTTTTACGTAAGAGTGACGTCAATACCCCCCACTCCGTAACTTTGATGCTCTGTATCTTTGTATTTATTTGTGTATTTAATCAGGTAAAAAATGTGTTTCAAATATTTTTTAATAGCCTAAAAGACGGACTAATTATTTTTTGAATTTTTGAATGTAGTCGTCATCCCTATTCCACCTAAGTTGTATTCTTTGAATATTTCAAGTGGTTTTTAGTAGCCATTATGGATAAAAAAAGGGCAAAAAACAATTATAAAGGTTCATGTGATACAGCCTGGTGACATACGGACGGACAGCCGAGTCTTGTGCCCGTTTCACCGTCTAGAGATAAAATTTAACTGACAGATACCTATGTCTATTTCATGATTTTCATAAGACATCACGTTTTAGTAGATACCAGGTATAAAATATCTGTCAGATAAGTTTTATTATTGATAGGCCCTTAGATTTAATAGGGTCCCGTTTTCACATTTTGGTACGGACTACGGAACCCTAAAACTAAGGTTCAATGCTCAGCGACCGTGTGGGTAGCTTACGTAACACATTCGTATGCAAGAAGTCGGGTTCGATTCCGTTTTTGTCAACAACCGCCACATTCGCGTTAGACGCGACCAAGCAGAAACAAACAAAAAGATGTTAGGTAACGTTATTGTGCTCAATTGGATAAAGCTTGCAACATTGTTAATCTGGAATTGTTCATACGTGGATTGTGGATTTTAGTTTTCTGACTTATCTACTCTCTATCTCTGTTTGTTTCTAGGGCACTTGATACGACACGACGATTTTTTAAAGAACATCATTGTAGGAAAGATTGAGGGTAAGAGAGGAAGAGGAAGACCAAGACGTACTTACTTCACTCAAGTGAAAGAGAGGATTGGCGTCGTGTCGTATCAGGAAGTGAAATTACTGGCAGAGGAAAGGCAAAGATGGCGTTTACTCAACCGACAAGAGCCTGGCTCTTAAATAAATGATGATGATGATGATGATGACTTATCTACTCTAGAAGAGTCATACACATAATTAGGTTCAAAATTGTCTTTCCTGTTCCAGATGATTAAGGACATTGGAGCAACTAATCCTCGAAATGTTTATGCAGGCCAAAACTACATCGGGCACATATTATGTGGATATAAATTAAGTTCAGAAATTAGCATCCAATGTCCTTAACTTTCAGGAACAGGAGAGACATTTTCTGTGTCTGTATGACTCAGAAATATCAGCCTAGCTAAGATGACTTATGCTTTATCACTTTTAAACTACCCCGATCAAATTCATAGAAAATGGCGCCGATGCATGTGATTGTATCACATTTTATTGTTTTTTTTTTTTAAGTTATAGTATAGAAGAATCAATTTCAGATTGTTAAAGACAGCCTACCTACACTATACTTATCAATTTTCTTAGATATCCGACTATTTCAATAAATATTTTCAAAAGTAAATTCTTAAGTTGATTCCGAATGAAAATTAACCCTAGGCTGTGTGTATGGTCTTTGATCCTTGCCTGTCCTGAATTAAAAAAAAAGGAGAAATAACACCACTGCCAGAATTTCACTGTTTAATAAAGCTATTTCCTAACGAAATAAATCATGTCATGAGGCAACTATCCCGCCTAAACCCATTGCCTTGTACGCAAAAAAAAAAAAAAAAAAATTCCCTTTTCCCGCCAACCACTTATCTATCATAGTTACTTACCACTCGAGTCGCGCGCCAAAACCACTTTGGCAGAATCGTCTCAAGTGGCAACATCGCCGTTGCCTAGCAACGGGAAGACTATCGATCTATGTACAAAACAATAGTTTATTCGAGCCCTCATCTGTACGAGCATGTAAGTAACAAGAGTTTCAAATTAAGTATTGCGAGTTTTGGTGGGAATTTACGAACATGCGTGAAAAAATGAGGGGGAAAATGGGTTTGTTATGAATCGACAGGGGTGTCTCACACGCATGATGTGGCAAAAGTGAATAATGGAGGTTTTGTTTTCTATTGATGTTACTTTTGCGATAAGATTGAAGGTTTTTCGTCAAAATAATTTGCCGTGTTGGGGCTTGGGGGGCATTTCTTCTTTTATAAATCTTCTTTTATAAAGAATTGTTAACCTACTTAATTTTCAACGTACCTACTTAAGCTTTAATTTAAGTGTAATCTATACATAAATAAAATTATTTATTTGATATCTTTATACCTAACTACCTACCTACTTATTTTCGGAATTATTCACGTAGCAAGTGGAAGGAAGTGGTCTCTGCCTACCCCAACGGGAGAGAGGCGTAACGGATATGTATGTATTCACATTGGAAAACTATTGGAGAGGCCTATGCTCAGCAGTGAGCAACTATAAGCTGAGATGATGACTGGAAGATTTAAGAGAATGTCCTAGCAAGGCCTTTTAAGGATGTACTAGTAAATCTTCAGTCGTATACCTAATTCTAAGCAAAAAACAAAAATATCAATAAACTATACATTTAATTCTAAATATAACGCAGTTCCACACGCGAATACCTTTGTCAATACAAAATTTACATTAAAATATGACTATGACATAGACATTGTATCGTAAACTAGACTATTGATGACTTTGACTTTGTTTATGTTATTACCTACGGTTACTTAGGGCCTTTATGCACACATAAGTATTTTGGTACAGTTGAGAGCACGTCAACTTTAACAGTTTGGACTTTGCCCTATTCGAAGTTGAACGGAGAAAATGAGTGACAGAGATGAATAAATGTATGTCTGTTTCGCGTCAAGTGTTTCGTGCTGCACTGCCTTTTTTGTGCGTGTGTGTATTAATAGCAATCGATGGAGTGAATGTGTGTAACTGTCTTTAAGCACACATAAGTATTTTGGTACCCAATAAATAGTATAGGTATAAGATAAAACTACATAAACCTAACTTTTATCGTCAGTAAATATCCTTCTTCCTACTATCTTATTCTACTAATAGATCCTTTCTTTACCTCTAAATATTAATATTTGTGCCAATGAACGAATGGATGTGAGGAATGAGGATGTTTGTTACTCTTTCACGCAAAAACCACTAATCAGATTTAAAAAATACTTTACAATATTGTAGCTTGCACATCAGAGTAACACAGCCTATTATTGTTTTCCAATTTATGACGATAAATACGTGCGAAGTCGCAGGCAGCGTCTAGTATCAAACTAACTAGTGCGTAAATATGTAAAGTTATAAATTAAACTTAGCCCTAGTAAAGCGATCAAGTGTAAAATGTAGGTATGGAGGTCAATGAATTTATCGTACTTTTTTATTATGACATTGTACATAGATTTGTTGTTTAACTAGTTGCCAGACGTTTTGGCTAGACATCATAATTGTGAGCTTATCAAGTGCAAATTATTGATATATTGTTATTTACCATTTACAGGTTAAAAACTGACAGATATTTTATACATGTCATTGTCTGAAATGTCATATTTTATGGAATAGACATAGGTTTATCTGTCAGTTATTTTTATCTGTAAGTCTTGAAACGGGCATTTAACCTATTAGGAATATCCTAGGATAGGACTCATAGGACTTATAATATAAAGTATCTAGTATAAACCGACGCATGTATGAGGTGACTGATGAATGTAGATGAAGCGAAAGAAGCAAGATTGGATCGTAGCAAGTGGAGGGCATTGGTTTCTGTCTAACTCGATGGGAGAGAGGCGTGACGTGACAGATATGTATACGTATATATATAGTATATACAGGGTGTAACAGAAAGGGTATATAAAGCCGAAACACAGCGATAGTCCTCATGAAACTAAACAACTTTCCCCAAGGAACATAGGTCGTAACTCGAAAAAATTTTTTGGATCGCCCATACTTACTCGATCAGCTGATCGGACATTTTGTATGAGGAGGCGAATTTTTTTTTATTTAGGTAGTTCTTGAATCTAGATACTTTACAACTTTTAACACTTAAGTTAAAGACACCTAAGTTAGGTATGCACAGTAGACACCTGAGCTAAGTATTTCAAACATAAGTACATTAGGTACATACATACCTGTCACGCCTCTTTCCCACCGGGATAGGCAGAGACCACTTTCCTCCACTTGCTTTATTTCAAACAACATATTTTACTACGCTATATTTTCCACCATGTCCTCACCCAAACATGACGTGTGGATTGCCGAATGCAAGTTAAGGAGCTTTAACAATGCAAAGGTTTTATATTTGGATCGAAATAGACATTGACATGCAATGGGTCGTCGTTGTGTACAGTCTATAGAAGTTATTGTGGAATGAAATCTTATTAGTATTCTTGCTAGACCTATTCGCAGTCCTAGTCCTATCCTAGTCCTAATTTATTTATTTATTTATTTATTTATTTAAGGTGTATAAAACAGAATACAGCCAAAACATTACATAAATCTTATAAAACAATAATAGCTTAGATCTAGGATGTATCCCTTAAAATATACACACATAATGGTTTAAGATTTACTTCGAGTGAATATATCGTAAAACAAAGTTATATTTAATTATATTATATGTCAATGTTTGAGTCGATGGTGAGGATATTTGTTCCTTTTTCACGTAAAAAAGTTTGAATATATTTGAATGAAGCTTTACAATATTGTAGCTTGCATTTTAGAATAACACATAGGCTATATAATTTTAAAATACGTCTAAGTTTTCCGTGATATGTTGATAAACCAACAACGCGGGCAGCTTCACGTAGTTAGCTACGTAATTTTATTTGGATAGATGCTTGGTTAGAAGTGTGATGTATGAGCTGTTTAGGTTAATATATCTAGCATGTTTAAAATTGTAAAATTATAATTTTTTATTTCACGTAGTAGGTGTATTATGTGCTTATTTCTTTCGTTGACTGTACACAGTTGGTCGTTTTATTGGAAAATACTCGTAAGTCAAGTTGTAAGTTATGGATGAGTAGTTTCTGTCGTGGGGATTTTTTGTTTCACTTTGTTGCCGTGAGTTTTCGGCGTAGTATTTTGAATTAGGGGGTGTTTTATAGGGTGAATTACATATAAGATATTTGATTTATTTATAGTTATATAAAGTTATATAAATCTATTAAATATAAATCCTATTAATATTATAAATGTCAATGTTTGTGCCGATGATGGATGGATGTTTGTTTGGTACTTCATCACGTATAAACCACTGAACAGATCTTAACTAAATTTTAAAAATAAGTTAGCTTGGACATCAGAATAACACATAGGCTATATTATTTGCAGATATTTTGTGTTTTTTCAAAGATATTTAAATGCTTACGAAGTCGCGGGCAGCCCCTAGTATTGTTATAAATATTGTTAAGTCACAAGTATCGAAAGCTGTTTGAATCAGCGGTAAATTTTATATTTATCACATAACATTACGAGTAAGTACTTAAGTGTTATGCAATTATTATATTTACAGTTATAATATGAAAGTGCGAAATTTTCTGCTCGCAAATAACCGTAAAAGAAATTGTCCTTTCGTTTTTTTTGCACCAATTTAAAAAGTGAAGAACCTCGGTCAGTAGGTAAGTATTAGGTAAGTATATTAAGGGCCATCACCATCAATAGATAAAATTTATCTGACAGGTGGGTCATACAGACACAGAAAACAAAAAATGTCTCTCCTGTTCCTGAAAGTTAAGGACATTGGATGCTAATTTCTGAACTTAATTTATATCCGCATAATCTGTGCCCGTAGTTTTGGCCTGCATAAACATTTTGAGAATTAGATGCTCCAATGTCCTTAATCATCTGGAACAGGTAAGACAATTTTGAACCTAATTATGTGTATGACTCAGATATTTTATACCTATCTCTGTCTAAAACGTCATGTTTTATGAAATAGACATAGGTTTATCTGTCAGTTAAATTTTATCTGTAGTTGTTGAAACAGGCCCATAGTCATTAAAAAGTTATTTGATAAAATACCTTTGTTTTGTATTTATGAACATATATTATTATTTGTTTATTAAGTTTAATTTTCGCTAAGCTGCAAATAAGTAAGTAAGTAATCATCATATACCTCAATCATTTAGATTAGCAAAATAGGGTTTCACTATTTCGAAAATATAAAAAAAAAATCTTCAAAAAAGTTCTTAATATCTAACGTCTAAATTACGCAAACAAAAACCAACTAATTTACGAAAACACATCACAAAATTACACAAAAAAAGCAAACTTACACAAAAACTTTTCCCATTTCCGTCTAAACACCGTTTAAATCTAAACTAAACGTAATGAGTAATAATATAATTTTAGCCGCGTTTCTGTAAATCAGTAATTCGCGTAATTTGGGGGTAACGATCGGGTTTTGTGTGGCAACCCTGGCCGAGTGACGTTCGGTCCACTTCGGGCCGAAGTCGGGAACTGACTGACGGACATTTATGCTCAGCATATTATGCTGAACCGCATGATCGACACACGCCCCGGTTAAGTACACTTGTTAGTTGCATTTTTGTTGTTAAGCAACCAGGTTTTTGTATAGTTGCTATGTTGTGGACTTAAACTTCTAATAAATCAATGTTTCTGATTGTTTTAAAGTTTGGTCAAATTGGATAGTGAATAAAGTTAATAATAGTCTAAGTTAGAATTCAAACTACTTTTTTTTCTTATGGCTTATGCTGTAATTAGAAAAAGTAAACCTATGTTTTTACTTGGAACTTGTCTATTATGTATTACCTACTTACCATCAGTACCTAATTAAAACTGCATATTTTTAAGCTATTGCCACATTTATTTTATGAAACTCACTGATTTTTTTTTAAATTTATTACAAAAAGCAAGCATGAAAAGAGAGGTCTAACTTTAAAAAAAATCTAGTCAAAATACATTCCAGATACCAGGCTAAACAAGCACAGTGTAAGAGGTCTATAAAATGTATTTATAGTCAACAAGCAAATGTGTAAGGACCATATCAATGGTTTTTGCATCAGTGATTTAGATAATGGTGTTCTTTTTGTTGAATGAATGATTTAATGTAATTTATTTTATAAGTATAGCAAATTAGGTTCTTAATGGGTATGACCATGTGATTTTACCTCTCACATGCCACTGACCCATTATAAACCCAGACACAATAGATATTGATATAGATATTGTTTTTTTTTTTCTGGGATGTGAAAGATTAATAAGCTAGAGGTTCAAAATAAAATAATTATTCGAAAAGTAAATAAAATATAATATTGATAATATAATATGTATGTTATGATAACTTTAATGCCTATGTCTATATTGGTTTATAAAAAAAAAGAAAATTCTAATAAGAATAAATTAAAAAATGTGTGGTTGATTGAGTTGTTATTTTAAAGTGTAAGCATGAGTTTATTTTATTTTAAAATCCATGTTTTTTTTTTGACACTAACTTACATGATTTTTATAATGAGTTTTTAGAGTTCTTACTTAAGTATTTTTACTCAAAGATTAAAAATAATTATTTCTATTTATTTAACATTTACCTAGGAATTGGATTTCAAAATAAACACTTATAATGTGGTAAAAAAATAATAATGAAAATATAAAATGTAAATAGAAATGTTTAAAAATATTATACTTCTAATAAACCTGGTGTGTGGACGGTTTTGGTTGCGTTTTGTGTGTACTTGGGGAATGTCGTTGCGCGGTACCTGACGCCGAGTTGAGCACCCTTCGTCCTCCATGGCTCTTATGCACAGACGGACAGAAAATCACAAGTTTTATATACTTACATACAAGTAGGGAAGGGATATAAAGAAATTAGGTAGGTAAGTAAGTAAAGTAAGATTTAAAAAATGTTTAAATTGTAAAATAAACTACATACATACATAGGTACTACTGCTTAGGTAGTTAGATCATAATTATATACTTAGAGATTGTGTTAGTTTCATGTATTGTACCTACTTCATTTTTTTTATCAGACTAGTTATAATATTGCCATACTGTCAAAGGGTTTCCTGGATATTTTTGTATAAAGAATTATCTACCTACATTTGTTTAAAATATTTTCTAGGTACAAGTAGGTAGGATAGGTAGGTATAATATTTTTTTCAAGGAGCTTTACATCAAATCTAATAAATTGTACACAGCCAATAAATTCAGTTAATTCTTTTCATCCCAAAAGCGAATAGTTACAACGAAAAGCGACAATAGATACACCGCATTCAGTACAAAAATTTACAAATCAATAACTATGCGGCATTATTCACAAAATAATTTTACGCCAATGTCATTTCTAAATGCAAATAACTCAAAAACTACTCACGACTTAGGGCCAAAATTCTACTCGGCTAGTTTCTGGTCGCAGGTTTTAAATAAGCACGACTATAAAATTTCACATTTCTAGGTTTTTACGTAAAATTTTGTTTATTTCTATCATTTACATTCGCTAAAATTTTGACAGATGCATTTTCCCAATTTTAAAATATTTTTTCTTTTTTTCGTTCAAGTGTTGCTATTTAAGGTTAGTATTACCCCGAAACGTAATTCGTTACCCCGAAATCATTTTTAAAAGTTGTAATACACATGTAATACTATGTAAATACTTCGAATTAATCGTAGTTTGAAATTATATCCTGTTATATCTATGAATATTTCAAATTAATGCTTTGTAACATTTAATTTTAATACTTTCATTTCAATAATTTAGCAATGAGCACACCAAATACTCCCATACCACGAGTAAAATTATAATATGGTAATACAAGCAACAGCTGAACAGACTGAAACGGAAACCTGCGAAAATAGGGCAGCGCTCACTGAACTTGATTTCATTCATCTGAACATCAACGAATGAGTTTTTCAATTATTAAATTTTTATTTTGATGGTATCAATGATGTGAATTATTTTACGATGATTTTCGAGACTACTACAAAACAATTCAATCTTCTGTCTCCTTAAGCCCGCAATAGGGCTACTTGCTCTCAATAATTCGAGACATTATTCGGTTAAATACAAACAAAACAATAATTAGTAAATCTTTATTATCAATACATTACATAGAAATATAAACCTAATTCTCTAAGCATAATAGCTGAGGTTTGCCTTCTTCTTGGCCTGGACTTCAAGTATAGCGTCCATGAAGTCTTCATGAGTGACGGCGGTGGCTGAACGTCTGAGGGCAATCATACCAGCTTCCACACAGACCGCTTTGCACTGAGCTCCGTTGAAGTCATCGGTCGAACGGGAAAGTTCCTCAAAGTTCACGTCTGGTGATACATTCATTTTACTGGAAAAAGAAAATGGGTTATTGAGTTTTTGTATATTATCGCCAAAAACTTTGCTGTGGGAATCGTGCTAGGATTGCTGAGCAAGCTTTTGATGTTTGTAGTTAATTTTATAAAGTAGTCTGTGTAATGTATGCAGAGACAAACTTATAAAACTAAATCTTGCTTGTCACACATTGGGGGCAGAAAACACGACTTGTACTTTTAGTCTAAGACAAACAGCTTGAATAGAGGCAGTACAGTAAGTTAGCTATTCAAAACTTCTTTATCTTCCCAAATAATTATAGCTTCTTTAATACCCTTAGAACAGCCACAACAAAATAGCATTTAATAACAATGACTTGCAAATAAACTTTAAACATATAAAGTAGTATTACCGTGAATGAATCTGCATGATCCTAGCTCTGGCCTCCTCATTGGGATGCGGGAACTCGATCTTCCTGTCCAAACGACCAGAACGCAGCAGAGCAGGGTCCAGGATGTCTACTCTGTTGGTGGCTGCTATCACCTGTGATCGGAGAACAATAAGGTTACTTTTTATAAGAAAAGACTAAGCCCATTGTCCACGGAACCGCATCTTGTGTAGAAACAATCAAATCTGTGTCCGCGAAGCAGCTGACACGATCTTAAAGCAACGTCACCGCTTCCTAGATACAGCATTCATCTTTGATTTGGCGAATGACGAAAACGTGCTTATGATATGCGGTTTTGGCTAGGTTCTTTTAAGTACCTACTTTTCAATAAATTATTTGAGAGTAAACAAAACAGCTGCTATTTAGGGGGGTTTGATTGAATACTCATGGTATTAAGATTGCCACAACTGGCACATATTTAATAGCCAGTCACTTATGATTGTTTTCTTTAGTACTAAGCATTGAAATTTATAGAAATTCCTCTTAAATGCATCTTAAAGGGACATACATAAACTTTTCCAACAGTAGGATCTAAGTTCTCAACGGCCATTAGAAAAAGCAGAGATCAAGTCTTCACCTTAATATCAGCAGTAGAAGTAAACCCATCGAGCTGGTTGAGGAGCTCCAACATGGTCCTCTGCACCTCCCTGTCTCCAGCCTTCTCCGAGTCGAACCGCTTTGTACCGATGGCGTCAAGCTCGTCGATGAAGATGATGGCGGGAGCCTTCTCTTTGGCGAGGGCGAAAGCGTCACGGACCAGTTTCGCGCCGTCACCTGGAGATGATAAGATGCTGTTTTTAGAAAAATTAAATTGCTGGGCAAAGGCCTGTCTCATTAGACTGTTCAAAAATACCACAAACATACTTTCCCCTTGATCAAATTAACAAAGAAATCGAGTGTAAGTTCTAGAATAGGCATGATGTCTAAAAAATTCATCCCTATTCCTGTGACGTCACGTTACCGTAAAAAATGTAGGAGACGTGACAACACTTTAAAATTGTTTGGAAATCATTGGAATACATATTTTGAGAAGTAAATCTGCTAAATGTTGATAAATATCAATTTATTATCCAACTAGAAAAAGGAGTCCAAAGACAAAAGGTTTATACACCTATCTTGATTACTTTACAGTTAGCCAGGGACAGAAAAACCTATCTCAAAAATTACTATAGTACTTAAAATCTTACATGATTAGAATGACACATGCCAATCCTCGTCGAATAGTGATGGGATGAAAATGTTAAATCGTGGTGTAAGCGAAATTTTGCTTGTAAAAAGGTCTTATTACTAGAAATATTTTAAAAATAACTAGTAATTACCAAATAGCCTAATTAAGTACGTAATTAATTCTCCATTTCGCGCTCGGTTAAATATTCGCAGGTACTAAAAAACCAAATAGTAGTGACACCTTGCATAATTTTTTTTAAATTCATGAATCTACTATAAAAGCTCCTAAAACCTACCAAAACTACTAAACGCAAAAAAAATACTTATAATTACTATTTTCATAGACCTTATGATAATGAAAAAATATCGACTTAAATAACTCGATTGGTCACATCCTTAATTTTTTTTCATGATGATATAACCTTCTTAGAACGCAAAAATATTTAATCTCATTTTATTGAATAAGTATTATGTGTGTTATTTAATATTAAGTTTTATGTATCTATACGTTTTATGTCGAAAACATTAATTTTTTTGTATGTATAAATACATTTCATAATTTTAAAATGGTTTTAGTTGTAAAAATGATTATGACTTTTGCTGATGCAAATTACGACACTTAAGGGCCGCTAGTATAAAGTTACTTCGCTACTTTTAGTGACACCTGCCATTCTAATCATGTAAGATTTAAACAACTATATAGACTTTTCAGGAGTTCAATAAACTCAGGAATCAAATGAAAATAAAACCCCCAAAGCCTCTAATCCACCAACTCACCAATAAACATCTGCACTAACTGCGGCCCGGCAAGCTTCAAGAACGTAGACTTGGTCTGAGCAGCGCATGCCCTGGCCAGCAATGTCTTCCCGGTGCCAGGAGGCCCGTACAGCAGCACCCCCTTCGGTGGATGAATGCCGAGGTTCACAAACTTCTCCTTGTGTGTCATAGGGAGGACTACGGCTTCGATTAACTCCTGGAATTTGGTGATGAGGATTTTAGAAGTGGTTTATAAAGGTAGATTAAAAAATAAGAGTGACCTGTAGAAATAATTAGGTAAATAAATAAATGATGACATTTCTTAAACTATAGTTTTATTTGAAGTTGTCTAGTAGTTAAAGTTCTTAAAGTGCTGATTTTATAAAGACTAGGGTTTATATGTATAATGGTTTATATAAGCAATATGGTTTATATAAGGTTTTATATAAGCAACAATATTTCAAAGTTTCTTTAAAATTTAAATCAGTAGTTTTGAAGCATTTATTTTATTATCAAACATTTATTTATTTATTTAACAGTTTATTGTAAGATAAGTTTAAACATCTACCTATCTTCTGGGATAGGGAATAGAAATGTGCCTTAGTTTCGAAGTTAGCTGTAAGTAAATAAATAAACTACAAAGATAATTTGTTTAGTTCCTTCTAGCTAAACAATTGCAAAGTGAAAATGAAAACATTTTATAGGTTGTTAGTTGTATAGATTTCTTTCATATAGAAATTGTACAGATTTCTTGCACAGTCATTTCTAAATACATTTAAGCTTTGCATGTGTGATGTAGACAAAGAAAAACTTATAAAAAGCCCTAGACAGAAAATATATCTTATATACTTAACAAAACAAAATCTTCGACTCAATAACCAAAACAAAATTCTAACCTGAATCTGTTTATCCAAGCCACCAATATCAGAATATTGCTCAGTGGGTCTCTCATCCACCTCCATGGCCTTCACTCGAGCGTCGTACTCCGCGGGCAGAGTCTCTAAGATCAGATATGAGTCCTTGTTCACACCAACTAGGTCACCTGGCTTCAATTTCTCAGCATCCACCAAACCAATGACTGGTAGGAAGTAAGTCTGCCTAGTGGAGGTTTTGATGACAGCGCATTTGCCCTTACGCTGTGAGTCCAAGTCCACCACGGCACCATCTTCTTCTTCCTCCTGAGGGTCTACATCCAGAAGTTCAATGACATTGGAAACAAGGTATGGCAGTGTTTTGTTCACTTTAATTTTTTCAGTGTTTTCTCTGATTTTCTCGTTCTGTGCTTGCAGTTCGTGGGAGATTCTCATCACTTCGCTCTTCATAATCTTGATTTCATTGTCCAAAAGCCTCGTACGGCTGATAATCTCGTCTGTTGGCATGCGAAGCACTTCTTCGCTCAGAGCCTCCTCGCCGTCCTCCCAAATTGATTTATCTTCTAAGGTAGTCGCCATTATGTTTTATATCAATTTATCTGGTAAAACTATCACTTTTCACTGTATTTATTATTTAAAATAACATAAATTGCTCAAACAATATCACCAAAATGAATTGTCATCCTAAAACGAGGTGTTGCTATGTAAAGTAAAGGTTTCTGCTGTTATTGACAAGATTTCTGCAGAAACTTTTTCTTTTTCTGTAAATATATTTTTTAGATTTTCTAAAGTTTTTCCAATAATATTTCTTCAACAACTGATTCGCCATGTCTGTAAAATTTGTTTAAAATATAAATAAAAGATTGAAAGTAAAGAAATATTTCTTTACCTTTTTTTCACAATAGTTCATAAGATTTTCAAATGGCAACTTATTTATAGATTCGCTTTTTTATCATGTTTGAGGAGCGCGTAGAATGTGTGAACGTAAAATTATGAAAATGACCCACAGAAAGTGACACCAAAATTTTCTATCTATAAAATCAACTACTGCAAAAAGGAAAATAAAGAAACGCAATTTTTGACATATCTGTCACATTTGCTAATTTCGAAATTGTTCGAATCGGACGAACGTCGTCGGTCGTCAATCAGCAAAATAATTACAAAATTCCGCTTTTTTACGACGAGTCTTCATTTCTGTGATCAGTGCTAAACACATTAAGATCATGGCTTTATCTGTATTCCTTCGCAATCCAGGTAATTTTCAATTTTCAGTTGTTTATTTATTTATTACATAACTTCGATGTTTTGGTTTCCAATCAAGTCGGCTACACGTATCTCCTTTTGTAAAACAATGGTGTTATTATAAATTGATCTGTACTTCCATTTCACACTATAGGTTTTATAGTTAATACTATTTTTATATCTTAAGATAAGCTTTACATGTATAGGTTAGGTTTGTTACAGTGAAAGTATAAAGTACTATTTTTCGTGACGTAAACAAGGTTTGAATCGAGAAGCTTAACACTAGCATAAGTCCTGTCCTAGACACACCATTCAAGAAACTAAAGCCTTCAAAAAGTTTATATATTTTGATTAGACGTAACAGATGTGACCTTTTTTTTTTACCAATTCTTTGACTTGTTTTGAAACATCACTATTTCCTTATTTTATGTCTGTGTTTAGGCTTCAAGATTTACGAATATCTGTTAGCCTCCATTTCTATATTTTTTGTTATTATTTCACCAAAAACCTACAATTCTAGCATGCATAAGCCGAGCATTCAGCCAGCAGCTCACGCGTATGGTGTCACAGCCGATGTTGGCGCACCACACGTTGGCCAAGGCACTCCCAGCCACCACCATTGGTTTTAAGGATAGTACAACACCAATCACCGATGCTGTAAGTGTAAATTATTAAACTAAGGCCCACTTGCGCAGCCCAATAAACCCAGAGTTAGCTGCTAACACAGTGCTAAAATAAATAATTTGTCTTGATTTAACCCTGTGTTAGCAGCTAACTCCGGGTTTATTGCGTTAATTCTGGGCTGCGCAAGTGGGCCTTAATGCTTAAGGCTTTGTTTAATATCTGAATACTGCACAATGAACAATGACTAGATAAATTGGTTAAAGTTATCAATTTAACCTTATATCTCACTTCACTAATATAATTATAAATGTAAATGTGCAGATGGATGGATGTAAGGATGTTTGTTACTCTTTCAAGCTAAAACTACTGAACAGATGAAACTTGGCAATATTGTAGCTTACACATCAGGATAACACAGGCTTTACACTAAACATTTTATTATACAAGTATTAGTACAATAATCATTTATAGATGAAAAGGCGACCTGGTGAAAGTAGTGGTAAGCTGTTGGATGTGCGCAGAGGCTTTTGTCCAGTAGTGGATGTCCACAAGCTGACATGATGATGATGAATTTCTAGAGATCTTTTCTTTCATTTTATTATAAAAATTACTAGTAACAAAACAATTTCAGATCCGCAGTGTAAAAACATCAGCGACCCAACTGCAAGGCACCCAACACGGTCACGAGCACCCCCACGACCACGCCAAGCTCTGGGTCATTGAGAAAGCTGTCTCCGGCATGATGATACCGCTCATCCCTGCTGCTCTACTCTTCCCCAATAAGATCTTGGACTCTGTGATTGCTGTTTTGATTGTTGCTCATAGTTTTTGGTAAGTCAAATGTATTTTATTGCACACCGTTTTATACATGTTACAGCCAAAGTGATTAATCCAGATATAATACATAATAACCAGCCATTATTAATAATAACTTTATTAATAATAGCCACAAACACCCTGAACCTATCTGCTTATAGTTTTGGGACTGATTGCAGATTAAAGGAGAACAAAAAAAAAAAAAATTTATAATAACTACTCAATTTGCTATTATGTTTATTGGCTATTATGTTTAATATCTGGTGACTTGGATAAAATAATAAAACAAATAGGGCTAGGTAAAGATTAGTATAAAATTGTATTCCTATCAACCTTTATACCCCTATAAATTGTACCTAATGTTTATTCCACCAAATTTCTGTAAAAAAACTTGTCAAGTCTCGGCGGAGCTGTTTTTTTTTATCTCTATAAAGTAATGAAATCTTGACATGGGTGCATATTACAATCCCAAAGGTTAGGTTTAGGTATTTTTTTCTTTTGATAACCCAGAAAATAGGTCTGTGACAGACGGAATGAAGAGCAGGAGGGAAGGGGTAACAACTAGCCAAAGCATATTTATTACTTGGGTAGTTTGCGCCGGATATCACGAATAATGACTGGCTAAAGTTATTAATTAATCACTTTAACTGGTCAATTTGGTTATTATGTATAATAGCTAATTAATCACTTTGGCTGTAACATACAAATTGTCTCTGAGCTAAGTTAGAAATGTAAACTATTTAAGTTTTGATGTGACAACGACATGCACGAAAAAGATGATGTAATTGACCCGTGTTTAGTAGAAAAGTAAGCAACCCTTATTCCTATCCAACTATCCACAATCCTTATACCCCTTCCTTATCCCTAGGGGTTTAGAAGCCTGCGTAGCCGAATACGTGCGGGTCCTACTATTCGGCTCACTTATCCCTAAAATAGCAATGTTAATTGTATACATGCTAACGATATTGCAACTTGGAGGCCTGTTCTATCTCATATTCAATGGGAAAGGCTTGACTCGGACTTTTTGGCAGTTCTGGGTAAATATAGGGAAGCCGGCGAGTGTACCGCCGCCGCCTCCGCCTAAAGGGAAGCCTGCAGCGCCAGGATGTTAAGGTATTAGTTATTCGGTTTACTTGTAGAGCTTGTAAAGCTACGCGTCAGGATTGGATACGGAGCGAAAGGATTTGTTGTTTTGTATTGATGTCTATGGCGCAGAATAGGCATGACGACTAAAAAATTTTTTTTATTCCATCACATGGATTATTTTAGAATATTCGACACGTATTTTTTTTCTCTTAAACTAAAAATGACAGAGATACACTGGGTTAAAATTGCTCATGACGTCACGCCTAAGTAAGATTTTCACCTACGAGTGACGTCAATACCACCCACTCCGTAACTTTGATGCTCTGTATCTTTGTATTTATGTATTTGATCAGGTAAAAAATGTGTTTCAAATATTTTTTATTAGCCTAAAAGACGGTCTAATTATTTTTTGAATTTTTGAATGTAGTCATCTTCCCTATTGTCGATCTAGCTAGTGCAATAGAAATTAATACAAAGAAATGAATCCTTCCGTTCCGTACGCTCCGATTTCAATCCAGAGGACGCGTAGCTTAAATAGTCAGTGGGGTAATGTTGTTATGATTTTGCGTCTCAAAGGCCTACATAGCCCAAGCTTAGACCAGGTTTAAGCCTTTGGGTTTCAATGACACGCGAAATTTTGAGTTTACTAAGCCCCTTTTCCTCAATTCCCAATCTTTGATCCTTTTTCCCGCCTATTCTTGTGGGACAGCTGCAGTTAAATTACTGTACTAGGTCACAGATTACCTAATAGTTACTACGTAACAGATACTTCACTCAGAAGAAAATATCCAATACCTACCGCTTTAACAGTGCGCAATAGCCCAACTGTCACGTCAGATACCACTGCATGCTAAAATGTGCCTAATTACTCAGGCGTATAGTTGTGATTGTTCGCACCGCGCGATCCCGTAAAAATCGCGGGGCTGCCTCTTCGATAAAATTAAATTAACAAAACGTTTTGTGACTATGTTATTCAGAACTATGAATATGTTCCGACTTATAGGGGCAGTTTAAAATTATATCGTTTTTAATATATTTATTTTTAACATGTTTTTATTTTTAATTTTCAATGATTTTTTATCTTTCTAAATTCTCGGTTATTATTATATTTTTCATTAAAAAAACTTAATTATTAAAAATTATAAAACTTTAAAAACAAATAAAAAAACGAATAGAACTATCAAAATTTGAACAACGTGCGAGCGCTTCGCTTTGACAGCCGCGCTTCGCTTGGTCCGCAAGCGGCCCGCTGAGCGGTAGGTATTTATAGCGCGCAAGTACATAGAGTGACGGAGGCCTGACATAGGTTTAAATTGTAAGGGCCTGATTCACCGTGTACAGATAAAATTTATCTGACAGATATATTATAGGTACCTGTCTCTGTCTAAAGCGTCATGTTTTATGAAATGGACATAGGTTTATCTATATTGTTTAATTTTTATCAGCAGATTACTTACCAACATCATAATTGTTTCAGGGGCCTCGAAGCGATAGCAGTCGATTACGTCCGAGAGAGTCTATTCGGTAAAATCATCCCAAAAATTGCTATAGGTATCGTTTACGCCATTTGTATTGCGACTCTAGGCGGCTTATTGTACATAACATACCATGATATTGGTATTGCTAACACTGTAAAGAACTTTTGGGCTATCAAATCTGGACAGAAAGCGTGAAGAGGCTTCGGAATTAAGTGTTAAATGTGGATATTGTTTAAATTATATTTTTACTTAGTTTCGTTTAAAAATCTCAGCTCATTAACTGTACCAAGAGTTAATTTTGCTTATTCTAAGTACGAATATAAAATTAAATATTATCCATATTTAATATTTAGTTAATTTATACCTAGTTCTTGTTTTCCCTGGTATGTAGAGTTACCATTATTTTAACAAATGTCTGGATAAAATAATGCGAAAATCCAGATGATATTGTGAACATTACAAAATTGTAAAGCTGTGGGTAAATAAATATTCCACATCCACGATTATTTAATACAATAATTTATGTTAAATATAAAATAGTTTTAAACTTAAAACATAAACATAAATTATTCTAACTTCAATATTTTGTTGTCCATCAACTGTTGTTATTTTTTATACTATTTTAGTACTTAATACTAGGTAAACAAGAATTAGATTCGTTTGAGTAAGCTAAAAGTAAAGTTTAGCAATATTTGACGCCAGATTTTTGGAAAAATATATCTTTTTTAGTATATTAATGCAGTTATACATTTAATTATGGTCATCCTACTTTTTATTATAAAATTTATGTAAAAAACTTAAGTATTACATATTAGATTTCATTGAGATTTTTAATAATTTTTTAAAGTGATTTTAGATCAAAAATCTGGCTTGAAGTGACAATATCGGGTACTTAACTTGAAGCACAATTTTAAAATTTATCTCGATGTAAAAAGTATTAAATTGCTTTATTTGGCTACTTATTGTAGTGTCGTTTATTTATTGTGTGCTGAAGTGCCACGCGCTGATCTTTGATGTAAACTGTTATTTATTATAGTAATAAATATAGTGAGGGAAGTGTTTTGTTTCATTTATCCATTAACAGTCTTTGACTACCCCGAAACGACATCGCGGCAGAACTAGGCTACGATGGCGACATAATATGCTGCAATAACAGATAGCCTGTCATGTCCCACTGCTGGGCAAAGGCCTCCTTTGCTCCCCAAGTTCTACTGTTTTTTTAATTTAAGTCTAAGTTTCTACTGCTCAAAATAAAAATTCTTTATTAATTGTAAAACACATTACAATATAGTTTAGGTTGGTATGGTACACACTCATCTCCTTAAAGCTACGAAATGTGCGCCAGAATTTGCCAAAAACAAAATAAAGAGTAGCAAATGGTCCAATTAAAGGTCACATTCGCAAAATGTCCTGTTTTAAAGACACTTGGAAATTGGGGATTTAGGGACAAAGCTTTCTTTTTTTTTTAAAAGAAGGGACTAGATACATTTATTATAATATTTAAAATTACAACATAATCATACATAAACAATTACACATTAAATACTCTCTTTTATTTACAAAAGAAAAGCTAAATACTGGATAAAATTGGGATACTTTTATTTCATAATGTTTAATAAAACAATAATAATAAAATATAATAGGGATGATGACTACATTGAAAAATTCAAAAAATAATTAGTCCGTCTTTTAGGCTATTAAAAAATATTTGAAACACATTTTTTACCTGATCAAATACATAAATAAAATACAAATTGACGTCACTCCTGAGTAAAAATCTTACTTAGGCGTGACGTCACGAGCAACTTTAACCCTAGTGTATCTGTGTCATTTTTAGTTTAAGAGAAAAAAGAAAACATACGTGTCGAATATTTTAAAATAATCTTTGTGACGGACTAAAAATTTTGTTTTAATCATCATGCCTATTACTGTATTTATTGGTAATAAATACCTATTGCTATTTATTTAGCACCATGAATGGATTTTAATGGATTTAAAAAATTATTTAGGTTTATTAAATAAATGGAAAATTTAATTATTTATCGTAATTTACTATAATTGAGCTTTGGTTGTAGGTAAACCTGAGAATAATTCTACAGTAAAGGGCGATAAAGAATGCACATCGATTCGAAAGAGACAATTGGAAATCGACTTCGTATAGCGATATCTGTGTCGCACACACCATGACGTTTGTTTTATCAGTCGCAGTTCAAATGCGAGAGAGTGCACCAAAAATATATACGGTCGAATTGAGAAACCTCCTCCTTATTTTGAAGTCGGTTAATAAAGTAGGTACTTAATTCTATCAGATGAACGATTAAGGCTCGATTAATACTAACACAAAGTCGAAAAAACTGAATATAAGAAATTCAACCTTATCTCAACAGCATAACGTATTATATTGGGTACTTCTGATATTCAAAAATTTATGGAATTCAGTATTAATAAATATCAGAAGTAATAAGTGCGTTATGCTGTTGACTTAAAAGTTGAATTTCTTATGTTCAATTTTTTCGACTTTGTGTTAGTATTAATCGAGCCTTAGTAATCTAAATTGATGTACCATTTTCTACTATATAAAAATAAGTCGGGTTTTCCTTCCTGACGCTATAACTCCAGAACGCACGAACCGATTTCCACGGTTTTGCATTAGTTGCAAAGGTCTCGGGCTCCGTGAGGTTTATAGCAAAGAAAATTCAGGAAAAATTTCAACAGAAAAGCGGGAAAATCTTTTTTCACATACAGAACTTTGAGGCGGTACGAAGTTCGCCGGGTCAGCTAGTTGTATATAAATTAGCATTCGTTTGTATTCGGAAATGCGATGATTGCCGATGTGCATTCTTTATCGCCCTTTACTGTAATAATGGCCCGTTTCAACACTTGCAGAAAAAAAAATTGACATTTTATACCTGTCACTGTCTAAAACGTCAATGTTTTATGAAATAGACAAAGGTTTATTTATTTATTTAACGGTTTATTGTAAGATGATAGTACACAGACAGAAAAAAAGAGATGTTTATCTGTCAGTTTAATTTTATCTGTAGGTGTTGAAACGAGCCACAAATAACAAAATCCTGTAAAATTCACCTACCCTCAATGCCCAACTCGCTCCTTGTTAGAAATATGTCTACTATGGAATATCTCTAACGCTTCCCACTGTTTAGTATGGAGTAGTATGTGCGGGCGGCGCTCGCGCATGTAGTCTACCGTCTCTTGGGGGGTCCAACCGTGTTTCTGGGGGGGTGAAAAGGGTTGATTATTTATTTGTTAATTTCTACCTTCATCTTTTTTGTATATTGTTTTGTTCTGTAATTATGCCCATCTTGATCATAACTGACGCCGCAGGCTGCGCGCCCTCTAGCGGCAGTCGCGGTAGTATGTTAACCTCTGATAGATGTTTAATTAAAATATTAGATTAAAGTGTTATCTAATAGATATTATAAACGTCATGCATAAGGTTGCCTTGAAGATATTGCTACATAGCAATAAGGCCGCCTGTTGCTTCTTATATTCTTGTTTGTGTCTGTACCTTATATCTTTGTGTGCAATAAAGCAATTTGTATTGTATTGTATTATCATGAATGTGAGGATATTGGTTACTCTTTCACGCAAAAACTACGGAACAGATTTTGATAAAACTTGGCAATACTTGGCAACACATCAACAACACACAACAAATACTTGGCTTATACACCAGAATAACACCTAGGCTATATAATTTTAAGATACTATCATTTCATTCAACTATATGTCGATAAATGCTTACGAAGTCGCTGGCAGCCTCTAATTGTTACATACATATCCATCACGCCTGTCCCATCGAGGTAGGCAGTGACCACTCAAGTAGTTATAAAGATACAAACCATCATAAGATAGCACCCGACGAGGGTAGCGGAGCGCGTCCGTCCCGCCTTACAGTGCACGTACACGCTACCCGCGGACTGCGCGCCCTCTAGCGGCAGCCGGGAGATTTTACTGTTGGATGGCAGGAATCTGGAATATACAATAATAATTACTGTGATAATATAAATAAACGTTAATCTATAATACTTCTTCTCTGGGGAATCTGCTTTCCGAAGTCAGCGTAGATAGATAGATAGAAATTCTTTATTGCACACAAAGAAATACAAATACAACTTAAAACTAAAACATTGTGCGCAAAGGCGGCCTTATCACTAAAAGTGATCTCTTCCAGACAACCTTTGGAGTAGGACTAGTTTAGGAAGACTGTAGAGTAGAGCAGGGCAATAAATCAATACTGTAATTAAAGCGTAAGCGTAGCTTGCTTTTCTCTTTTTTTTCTTCTCTAAATTAATCATTAAGTATGTTTTTTTTTATAATTTTTACTTTGTGACGAATTCAAGTGTAAATTTAATGTTACCTACGAATAAATTATTTCTGAACTTAATTGCAAAAAAAAATTGTATATTTACATAACATGAAGGTACACCCTGTGCCAAAGATTTCTTGCTGTTTCTTCCTCCCAGCTGTACAGGTAGTGAAACGGTAATAGTTTTAGATAAAAAGGATGTCAAAAAGCGCATATATCTATACTTTCCTGCTTTAAACAAAATATTCGAGATTTTTTAAATGTCTGCTACGATTTGTAAAGAGGGAAGCCTTGCCGTCTGCGAATTTTTCTTGAACCTGCTAGCTTAGCATGCACTCCTTGACAAGACGTTGTCATGCGTTTGTCACGCTTACGTCTCTGTCTCTATAGTTTTAAATGTGATAAGGACAGCATGACGTGAGATAATTGTCGTGGCACGCCGTGCTAAGCCCCCTGATCGCATGCGTCTGACGCTGCGAGCAATGCATACCACCGCGTGCCTAAATGTATAGCTCTTACCTATTAATAAACTTGACCCCTTCAAAAAGTTTATCCTGATCTGGAGCTTCAAAGATATCTGTGGTGGCTAGCTGCAGGAATTCTACGCCGTGTTCGCGCCATCCCTGGAAAGTTAAAAAAGAAAATTTATTTTATCTTGTAGGACGAGTTTGACATCACATAAGAAGGGTCATTTTTTAAAGTTAATTCTAGATTCGCAAGTGTGCAGTTTTCCCCAGAGAAGAACCTAGCAAGAAACTCTGTTGGGTTGCTGTTGAGAAATCATTCTCTGTTGAGTTGCAGTTGAGAAATCATTATCTGTTGAGTTGCAGTTGAGAAATCATTCTCTGTTGAGTTGCAGTTGAGAAATTATTATCTGTTGAGTTGCAGTTGAGAAATTATTATCTGTTGAGTTGCAGTTGAGAAATTATTATCTGTTGAGTTGCAGTTGAGAAATCATTCTCTGTTGAGTTGCAGTTGAGAAATCATTCTCTGTTGAGTTGCAGTTGAGAAATTATTATCTGTTGAGTTGCAGTTGAGACATCATTCTCTGTTGAGTTGCAGTTGAGAAATTATTATCTGTTGAGTTGCAGTTGAGAAATCATTCTCTGTTGAGTTGCAGTTGAGAAATTATTATCTGTTGAGTTGCAGTTGAGAAATCATTCTCTGTTGAGTTGCAGTTGAGAAATCATTCTCTGTTGTGAGAAATTATTCATTTGGTAATAACTAGCGGCCGCCCGCGACTTCGTGCGCAATTATCGTCATATATTGGAAATCTATCAATCAATCAAATCAGCCCGTTTCTCCCCACTGCTGGGTATAGGCCTCCCTTTTTTTCGCGCTATTCACAACGGTCCTGTGCCAATCTAACCCATAGCGGGGGTGAACTGCTTTTGGGAAATTAGACGACGTCTTCAGGTCAAAACTCCCTCAATGCCTTAAGACGAAGGTTTACAACCAGTGTGTTCTGCCCATAATAACTTACGCATCCGAAACATGGACGCTCACAAAGCAAAATATGAACAAAATACAAGTCGCACAACGTGCTATGGAGCGTGCCATGCTAGGAATTTCGCTGATGGACCGCGTACCAAACATTGAAATTCGCCGGAAAACTAAGGTCGGAGATATCGGTTCGCGGATCTTGTCACTAAAATGGCAATGGGCAGGACACCTGGCTAGGAGAAAAGACGGTCGATGGACGAAAGCAGTCACAGAGTGGTGGCCGAGACAGGGACGTCGATCAGTGGGCCGACCACCCGCTCGCTGGGCAGATGACATCGTCAGATCAACAGGGCCGCTATGGGTTATATTGGAAAACTTACACAATATGTATCTTAATATAAATCTATGTGTTATTTCAGAACATATAGGCCACATTAAAGAGTATAGACACTAGTAGCATTTAACCTATTTCTTTATCAGCCCATATATGTCCCCACCGAGGGGCACGAGCCTACTCTCATACAGAGAGTGATTAGGCCGTAATCCATCACGCTGGCCAAGTGCGGGTTGGCGGATTTCACATACACCTTCGAATTTCTTCTCTGGTGTATGCAGGTTTCCTCACGATGTTTTCTATAATATTGTATAATTTCATTAAAATATGTTCAGTGGTTTTGGCGTGAAATCAATATCTTCTGATGTGCAAGCTGCAATATTATAAAGATTTTGCGTGAAAGAGTAAGACAATATCACCACGACTCTCTTGCTCGTGGAGACAGCGTCTAACTCCATTTTCTCTGCAACTCTTTCTACATATCTCTTGTCACTCCTTTCCAACATTATTAATCCACACTTTTCCATACAAGTACTTAAATCTTTACATAGTCTAAATTCTAAGATTTATTATAATTGAATTCATAGAATAATTTATTCTTTTGAAGTTTCATAAAGAATTTAGTCACTAAAGGTTATCAATGATCAGTGTTTGAGTTTTAAGTTTACTTGAATCCTCAATTGTATGAGCTTGTTTAGTGTTTAGGTGTCATTTACACGGTTGTAGATATTACAATACTTATTTTTACAATTCTAACATACTTACACCTCATCAAGATTTTGGAAGTTTTTGACTTGTGTATCACAAGTAACTACAATCCTTTACAAGTAAACGGATGTAATTAAAGGATGTTTGTTCATTTACATCAAAACTGCTGAACAGGTTTTGATGAATTTGGCAATTTTGTAGCCTATACATCAGGTTAACATATAGGGTATATATAATTTCAATAAATTTAATATTGAAAGGTGGGGATATTTTTTACGACTGTGTAGCCTGATTTATGAGTATGAGTATTTTTTCTTTATTTTTTTTTCTTTTTTTTAAATACTTAAATTTAAATATCTTTTAGTAACATTATCTTAGAAAGCTAACAAGTTTTCTTTTCTTTGTATGGCTCGAGTAATTAACAAGTTATAGAAAATAATACAAACCATTATTCTAGGTAATTAATTAAAATACTTTAATTTCTTTTAGAAATATGCTGTACCTTTTGTATAACTTCTCTTTTTTTTCTGTCTATATGTACTATCATCTTACAATAAACTGTTAAATAAATAAATAAATACTTACGTCACTGTCATTAGAAAATATTTTGAGTTCATACGTCTCATTCATTGATACTACTCCTTTAACATTTTCTTCATCTACCAACTGAAATTAAAAAAGGTTTTATTAGTATGCTATTAATAAGCCCGCGGTAGTAGTTAGAAGTACCCCAGAAATGGGAGATGTGTAAATATACATAATAATAATCCCAAGCCGGCTGGTCCCCGTGGGGAATTAGACCACTACCCCCCACACTCAATATATATTTCGACATACAATACACTTACTTTAAAGAAGAGCATGGGGGAGGCCTTTGCCAAGGGGCAACAGATAGAATCTGAATAAAGGCTATTATTATTATTAATAATAATATCTCGTTCCTTATCAGCCCATATATGTCCCCACCGAGGGGCACGAACCTACTCTCATACAGAGAGTGATTAAACCGTATTTGTTGTTTGTAATTAGTTTCTCTATCGATTGGCACTAGTCTCAGAGGTGTAAATCAAAAATCGAAATTTTATGTTCTTGCAACTTTAGGTATGTTCAGCTCCATAAAAAAATATTCATTGTCTTTTACATTTACAATAGGTATTGAAGGAAAGGTTGAGGGGAAGAGAGGCAGGAAGACTGCGACGTACCTACTTAACTCAAGTGAAGTTAAAGTCATGTCGTATCAAGAAGTCAAAGCATTAGCAGAAGATAGGTCTAAATGGCGAATGCTCTGCTGACAAGAGTCTAACTCTTAAATGAAATGAATGATTGATAATTTATGAAAATCTTTTCTATGTAATGCAATTGCTTTGTTTTCAAGTAGGTAAGTAATTCAAAAACTATTTAAAATGTGTATCTAATGTTTCAGTAGGTACCTGATTGAAAAACTACATTATAAATGTACCTATTTATTATCTCATACAGTTTTTGACTTCATAATTACTATTGTATGGTGTGTATGTTAAAAAAAAATTACACAACATTTATTGTGACACTCCGATCCTAATTTGTATTACTAAGTAAAAGATATGACACGTAAATTACAAAAAATAACGAAATACAGTTTCTGTAAATATATAATTGAATTTAATAAGTTATTAGATCACTATCATTTTCAATTGACCTACTACCAACAATTATTTTCACAAATAATTCGTAAATGTAACCACATACAGTCATTATTTAGTATTTAGAAGGTAAAACAAACTTCGCAAAACAAATATACCGTCATAAAACCACACATTCCATTCAAAAACCGTACATCAAGCAACAAAAGTTGTCCCACGTAAATATAGGTTATTTACCTGTTTAGTCATACTTTGGAAGGGTAAAGCTCCGAGGATGACTGTATCGTCCATACGATCATACCAGCGTCGTGAGGTGACCTTCTCCATGAGTACATTGTAAAGCAGCGTGGGGTAAAAGGAAACCCTCGCGAACATTGCCGCCTGCACAAATTAGCACACTTTAAACAGTTATAAGACGACGCGGC
Source organism: Anarsia innoxiella (assembly GCA_947563765.1). NCBI lineage: Eukaryota > Metazoa > Arthropoda > Insecta > Lepidoptera > Gelechiidae > Anarsia > Anarsia innoxiella. The sequence continues at coordinate 1,354,906 of OX387408.1, read as the reverse complement.
CGGCGCTCAGCGCTCAGCGGTACACAGATCTGCCATCGTTTTCCTACCATGGTGAAAGTTTTCAAGTTTCCGTGGTGGGGGCCTAATTTGAATAAACTCGAAGATCCTCCTTCCGAACTTGGAATGCTGTGACAGTGACTGACAGATGTCAGTTTCAATTTGACAGTTTTGAAGCTGTCATGTAGAGTTTTTAAAAGCAAAAAGTGAGAAGCACATACAGCCAAAATGTAATTTTATTTCATTGTTTCTTCGATCGCATATAATCCCACTACTGGGCAATTACAATATATATATATGTATAACAGCTAAGTTGAAAGTAGTTATTTAGTAACTGCAGGTAATGTAGCACTATTTAGACTATTTAAATTAACGATCAAGTAAATGGTCTCAATCCCTTCTTAATTTTTTTCATTTTTCACGCCAAAAAAGAAAGTAGGAATTCAGGAGTGAATGATTAATTCAGAAAATTATATTTTAAGTGCAGCAAACTACAAAAAGTAATGTGTTTTTCTATCTAACAAGTGATTATACCTCCAAAACGCCTTGCAGAAAACTGATAGCAATTGCATAAATCCTCTAAAGATTTTTTGGTAAGGCGTTAACATAATAGGTAGTCAATACTTTTGAATAAGACTGAATAAGAGTAGTTCATACATTTAATATACCTAACCTGAATTCTTACTATAAAAGATATATCAAACCACGCAAACAATCAAATTCTTTTCATCTTCCTAAGTTAATTACCTATGATTAGTAGGTACATAAGGAAGTCAATGATTTATGTACCTAAATACCTAAGCAGGTAAAGAAGAAACAGTTAGAATCCTGAACAGAATACCTAAAGGTATATGTATGTATAGGTGGACAAGTAGGTACTAAACCAACTTTACGTCATACATATCGTCCAAAATACCAAAAATCTACATAATTAAAAAAATGACCCGAAATTAATAAATAGGTACCTACCTTAATTAAATTTAACCGGTTCTCCAAAAACATACGTAATCCACCTTGTGGGGTTAATTTTTTGTCGAACATTCATTTTTAATTCGGCGAGTGCGTTCCGAAACCGACTAAGATATCATCGCAGTGATGTATCGGCGCCATTTGTAAACGCAGCGGGGAGGCGCGCGCAGCGACATTCCAAATTCGAAATTAAATTAAAACGCGGTAAAAACAACGTGTTTCTGTCATACGGTGTAACTTCGGCGCGGCTTTTTTTGTGGTTTCATTGCAAATTGGTGAAATTTAATTAAGGCATAATTTAGTCAAATATAGCTAAAGTTTTAAGGCAATTAAGTGCCTAGCTTAAACTTAAGTCAATAAACTCAAGCAAAGAGTCATTTAATAAATAAATACCTACTTTAATTTATCTATACATCCAGATAGCATCTTAATTGAAAAAAAAAAAGTTTTAAGCTCACAGTCCGTTAATTCCTTGCGCCATAGGTGTTATGGATAAACCTAAAACAGTTTAATAATAAGTATTTACTCAATTTTATTAAGACAAGGTTAGTAGGTGGGAAAAATAATTAAATTGCCTTAAAACGAATAAAAATAATAGTGATCTAACCGAAGTTAGACAACAATTTCCGTTTCTAGCGTTCGCTATTCAAATTTGAAAAAGATTCGATCTGCGCTAATTTGTCTATGACCCGTTCGGTTCCTGAGAAATGCGTTGGTTACCGAATACGACGTCCGTTTAATAAAAAAAGGTTTTATTTAAAAGTAGAATTAATGATAAATGTCTAGTTATAGTAGTAAAACGGGTAATATGAAAAACAAAGTTTACCGAGATATAGGTCCTTAGTTAGGTAGCCTACAGCTTATTATCCTAATCCTAATATCCTAATAATATTATAAATTGTCAATGTTTGTGCCAATTCATGTTTGTTACTTCATCACGCAAAAACTACTGAACAGATTTTGATGAAACTTGGCAAAATTGTAGCTTGCACACCAGAATAACACATAGGCTATATTATTTTAAGATATCATGATTATTTTCCAAGATATGACGATAAATGCGTACGAAGTCGCGGGCAGCCACTAGTAGCTCTAAAAACTCTTCCTCAAGTCACCTGTAAAGTAGGTATTTATATTAATTAATTGAATCTTCTTTTATAATGCTTTATGCCTTGTACTAGGGTAAACCTAATAAAGAGTAAACTCTTATACATGATGTAACAGAAAGGGTATATAAAGCCGAAACACAGTGATAGTCCTCATGAAACTGAACAACTTTCCACAAGGAACATGGGTCGTAACTCGAGAAAATTTTTGGATCGCCCATACTTACTCGATCAGCTGATCGGACATTTTGTATGGGGAAGCGAATTTTTTTTTTCGAGTTACGATTACGACCCAAGTTCCTTGGGGAAGTTGTTCAGTTTCATGAGGACTATCGCTGTGTTTCGGCTTTATTACCCTTTCTGTTACACCCTGTATATGACTTATAGAACACTCTTATCTGCCAATTAACCATTGTAAACCAACCTTAAGTTCCATCCAACCGTAAGGGCGTAACGTTTTGTATTTTAATGCAGATTAACTGACATTTGAATTAATTATGTGCCTTTAAAAGCGATAAACTACAGTTAAATATTGTTTTCAATTACCTGTCCTGTATTCTCGTTATCTTTACCTTAAGTTTGTCGTTAACAAATGACGACTGTTGTAGGCCGGGCGACGAAGGTATCATTGCCTATGTTATAAGGTAACAGGGGTATGGTAAAATTTAGTTATCTTTGACAGGGCATGTTGTTCTTAAATATAAAGTATGTTACAGTATTAAAATAAAGTATTTATTTATTCATTTAACAGTTTATTGTAAGTTGATAGTACATAGAGACAGAAAAAAAAGAGAAGTTATACAAAAGATACAGCATATTTCTAAAAGAAATTTCTTCCTGCAGACCCCACAGAGAGAGAAGTGAAAGCAAGAAGGTAGGATAGTCACCGCTTGCGTAACGTAGACATAGACGCAATCGGTGACAGTTCCATACATTACAACTCAGAGGTACGCATACGTCTACGCATACGCATCCGGTGTGTTTTGGCCTTAAGACTTTTTCTAACATACTTTTAGTATACTTACACAATATTTGTTATAAAATGTTTTAAAACATTTTTGTATACTTAAAATTTTGTTATAAAATGTTGTGGGAGAACCATTATAGCTTAGAGTTACCTAAAAACGTGGGCAGTAATACGTCGTCGCGTCGCCCGGTCTATAACGAGTTCGATTATCGTTGTCATTATTACCGTTTCGGATTTTAACGGTTAGTTAATGTTCATGATAACGGGTGCCACTGATTGGGGATTGGTGTGAAATCTGTGACGTCATCGTAATATATTAGCAGATAGGTAAGTATGTGTTACTTTATGTACCCCATTGCCATCCAAAGAGGTAACGCTGCCAGCTTGTTGGGTACTTTGCCTCGTGGGGACGTGTTGGAAGACATATTTTTCCTGTAACTATTTTATTCTATTGTATTCATTGTTTGTATTGTTTATAACAATAAAGTTTTAGCGCCAAAACACACGGTGAAACGCAACTGCAACGCAACTGAAACTTTTAAGTTGCATCGAAGTTTCTGCTATAGACTTCCTTAGAAAACAACACATGACGCAACTAGTTTGAAACGTTTCGTTTCAGTTGCGTCGTGTGTCGTTTCGTTTCAGTCTAAATGTACTACATAGACTATAGCTAGACGTTACCTCGTACGGTCCTGTCAACGAAATTTCGCGACGGTGAACTGGCTGTCAGCGAACTATTGCGGATTCCATTTAAGTATAGTTATATCTTGGGAAACTAACACAATATATTTAAATAATATAGGCTATGTGTTATTCTGATGTGGAAGCTAAAATATTGTAAAGTTTCATTAAAATCTGTTCAGTGGTTTTTGCGTGAAAGAGCGACAAACATTCTCATAATCATCCATCCATCGGCATATTTGGCGAATGGTATAACAGCCGACGCTAGACTGAATCAGCTAGTATTATATAGGTTATACTACATTACTCTACAGTAGGTAAAAAACATCTTGGAAGGGAAAGTAGAAAGAAGACGAAAGAGAGGGAGACCATGAAGGATTTACATAGACCAAATAAAAGAGGGAATAGATTGTGTCGTATCAGGTGCTCAAACGGACGGCAGAGAATAGAGAAGAGTGGCGCAGACTCCAACGATAAGAGCGACGCTCTTTTTATGATGATGAAGTAGGTAGGTACTTTACGTATGAACTCTGAGTATAAATATATATATAAGGAGGTGCCATACCTGGAACTGCCTGCCTGGCGCAAAATGGCTACCTTTTTGTATGGAATTTCTTATAGTTTGACAGGTCATCTTTCAAGAAAACTATGAAAAACTTGCGACAACCTAGGCACGCTGTCATAAACTCATTTGTATATGAAAAAAAATGGGGCAGCTCCTTATATATTCTATACTCAAAGGGTATGAATGTATAAATTTTTAAAAATCGTTTTTATTACAAACTAAACAACTATTCTCATTCAACCATCAACCATGTTCAAATAACGTCTACCATTCCGATTGATACAGCCACAATTCGAATATCACAAAAGATATTATACTTTAATCGATCGAGAAATTCCAACATAAAAAGCCATTATAACTTGAAACCTGGTGTCATCTGTCATCATTAATGCCATAGGATCCTAATAAGTTTGCCACAATAAATAAAAAAGGTGAATCAAAGAGTTGCGCCCAGTTTAATGGTTGTAATTGTAACTATATGAAATATGGCGGCCGTACGCTGCCCTGTGACGTGGGTGTCTGCACTATGGGGATTTATTATCATTTAAATGTTATTATTATTAGTTATTTTTTATACGGCTGGTAGCTTACTGATTTGGTTTTACTGGGTTTTGAATTTGAAGATAATAAGAGTGCATTTTTTTTAAAGAAAAAACATGGATTTTTTTTGATAGGAAATGGATTAAAAAAGGTTGTTGCTAAAAAGTTTTAAAAAAGTAGGATTAAGGTTTTGTTATAGTAACTCACCGAATCAAATATGGAAGAGATTTATGTAGAGTCACAAGAGTCTAAACCTGCCTTAAACAGTCCAAAATAGGCTGCATTATGCACCCATCGACCATCAGACGCTTATTTGTGTCCAAAAAGTGCTCACAAGACTTAAAGCTCTCAACCCTGATGTATGGCGGTAGACTCAACCTTTATATTCAAATTCGCCCATTCAAATCAAACATGTAGAGAAACTTTATTCAAATCCTCTCGTTGTCTATGCCCTGACAGTTCGCGGGCATTTTGAAAAAGGAACTCGCTTGTCATTGGTCATATCATTCGAAATTCGAACTCCGCTTTTTGGTCCACCGCGATACGCATCTGGCAGGGTGCGTTCAGAAGTCATGTTCTCCAATTTTGCTTTTATTTTGCTCGATTGTGTCCAAGAGAGATATAGTATGAGATCGGCAGATATTTGACGTAAAAGACTGATAAAGTTAGTGTTTTGCGGCGGGCGGTACGTTAACGAGGGGCTGAGTAATGAGAGACGCTATTGTGATTTGAACAATGGCTGGTTTCTATATCCATTGTTTTCTATTATTGACAATAATAGCATAATACGGTGGTTCAAGGAGGTTAGACTTTAGCTGTCATTTGTTTAAATAGCCTGAGGTAAGATTGAACCAGGTACCTACTCTAACCAATTGTAAAAAAACTAACTTTAGTATTTGAATATTGATAGTGATCTAGAAACTTTTTTGTGGCGAGAACCTCTACATAATTAGGTAAAGCAGGTACAGCTTATTTGCAAATATCGTCCGCCGAAACTTGATGCAAAGTAGATGGGTGAGGTGCGTTCTGAAGTCACATCTGCATACAATGAGATGCGGCGACGCTCCAGATTCGCAGTAATTTACTGCCGCGACGCCGCTTAGATGTCGTCCGTAGATACGAACTTACGAACGCACCTAATTTAAAACTGATATTTTTTTTAAACGAAAGGTGTATGTTCCAAACTTGTTCTGCCTTTGCGGTGACTTTAAAAGACATACTTGGCTTTTGTAGTTACCACTCTTATTGGTGTCACATAAAACATAAAGTCTCATTAAAATCAGTTCAGTGGTTTTTCATGAAAAAGTAACAAATATCCTCACATCCATTCGTAAACACAAACATTGATACAAATTAGTACAATTACTTCTCTGTTTCCAATAACCAGCTTATAGCGCTATAAAGCATCTGCAAGTTTCTATTACTCGACCTTAATTCATTTTCTTATAGCAAATAACAATAACTTAGCGCGACCTTTATCGATTGTTCATTTAAAACTATTAATAAGGCTTTAATTAAAAACTTTCTGCAATAGTTAACTGTACACTTCAGCAGTAAGCGAGGACTTCGTAATTGGGTTTCAAGATAAAAGTTGCTAGGTAGATACTTAGGTATTATTTATTGGACTAGAAATAACTTAGATCTTAGGGTTGTTACAAAGTCAATGTAAGTTTTTTTGCTTGAATTTTAATGTAGAAGTTATCTACTGGACAATCTTGAAGTGATGTTAATTAATGCTTACATTAAAAATTAAATACATAGAGATATACTTAGCCCTTAAACACTACCTAAGTATTAATTTTAGCAGCCGATATGCGTATACGCATAATACGCATATGCGATCGCGGTTACTAATTTTGATTTGAGAAGCACACTCGTCACACGTAACCACACGCAACGCTATCCCACGTGTGCGTGTGACAGGAGTATTTCTAATAGTCTGTCTACACATTACCCGGGCCGTGTCCGGGACGTGTCAGGGAAAAAATACCATTCCATACATTTTCTATAGATTCGTTTACACACGTTGTCATGACGACGTATTTTTCCCTCCTGACAGGCCACCCGGGCCGGACACGTCCCGAGCAGTGTTACAGAACAATCGATAGTTAAAACAATCGATTGTTAAACGTCATTCATTCATTCATTCATCGTTGTAAAAACATGTACCCTATCGATTGTGCTTTCGCTGCAATAGTATCGGTTAACAGCAATACTATCGATACTATCACAAAAAAGCACAAAAACAAATAAAAAAAGCACAAAAAAAAAACACAATCGATAGGGTACATGTTTTTACAACGATGAATGAATGAATGAATGACGTTTAACAATCGATTGTTTTAACTATCGATTGTTCTGCAACACTAGTCCCGAGCACGGCCCGGATGTGTGTAGATAGGCCTTAATCGTGATATTTCTATGATACCTATTGTCATAATGCGTTGCATAAGTTGCGTACGTAAGATCGGTATGTTTCTCCCTTATACTCTATCACCTGTATCCAATATCGCCTAGAAAAATGCACTTAGGTTCAATTATATTACCTTCGTTGTCGTTTTACAGCCGCAGGTGTTAAAGAATCTTGATATACGACTTGTCTAACTAAACACAGCCGTTTTAACACATTTCTGCATAAAAATTACGACATATAATTCAAATTATTTATTGAGTAATCGTATAGAGGTATCATTTGGAGATAAATAATTGACATGGGCGTTGCGGTTTGAATTTCGAATAAACAATGACTTTTTTTTTGTTGATCACCAATTACGGTGTTCGGAACGCCCCTTGCTGACAAATTGCTGTGCACTGCAGAACGTACCTCCGCGCCCTTTTTGAAACAATATGGCTGCCGTTTCGTCATAAATTAACTGGCCAGTTGTAATTTTTCTTGAAAGAATTAGTTACCTTTATTTTGTTTTAGAAGAATCTGAGCTTTTAGCTTTTAGGTTTAAGTGATCTCATTCTTTGCCTCAATTAACCGTTGATTTTTTTTAATGAAAAATTGTGCAAAAAAGTTTTTAATTAAGGAAGTAGGCATTAGGCACTATAAATAAATAAATAAATAAATAATAAATAATATAATATTCTACATTACTTAGTTAATTATTGTCACACCTCGCCTCTTTGCCAATTAACTTAATAAGTAATCACTAAAGGATCTTTTACTATCGATCTAACCTAATTTAATAATTTAAAACTTGGCATTCGCTGTCGGTAAATAAAAAAAAAACAATTAATGAGAGTAATGGCGGCACGGCGGCGGCGGCGGCGGGAAAATCGCAGGTGCCCGCAAGCTGCGCGCGCATGTTAATTATTCGAAATTCAAATTAACTCGCGTTCGTTGGCGGGCTGAAAGGGTAGCAAACGTATTAATTACATAATAATAGGGAATGTAGAGGAGCGAATGATCGGAATTATGTATTGCAGACTCCTTGGGCCTATTCTAAGGCATGAATAAAATGTTATAAACATCCCCCGAGGTCTTATTCGAAGTGGTGAAAAAAGTTCGCATTTAAAGATCGTTTGCTTCAATAATTGTGTTTTAATTTTAGCCTAGGTTTATGAAGATACAACAAGTCACTAAATTATACCTAAACATTCTGGAGATTGCCCACGGCTTCGTATACATGTATCGTCATTTTATCCTAGAAAACATCCGCAATATCTTAAAATAACTTATGATTAACATAAGCTTCTGATGTCTAATCTACGTGATTGTATAGTTTCATTAAAATCTGTTCAATGGTTTTTGCATGACAGACTAACACACATCTAAATCCATCTATCCATACGCACAAACATCGAAATTTATAATATTAGCAGGACACAGACAGGACGTTATTCTACTTGAATTCTAATAAAAGAACCCACAAACCCATTAAGCTACTAAAACATTTGTCAAAATCAAAATAATAACCTAAAATTACAAGCCATCACCTTTATAATAAATTAGCCAGCTCTAAAATATGTTGACACCCCAATCTCGAAACTTATTCAGATGTCAAAGTTCTAAGCATTCGCTCACGTGGCCGGCAGCATTAGTCAAAGTGTCAAACTGACAGCAGAACTGTCAATGAGCCATCTATAAAACTGTCAAATGTCACCGGTGCGCGGTGGTAGTCGGATTAAAAATCGGTCAAGCATGTGTGCTTTGGGAAGTTTTTGGAGAGGGTTCCGTAGTGAAAAAAAGGAGTTTCTTATTGTTTCGCATTTTAATGTAGGTATTGCTAAAACGGTTTTAATGTCGGAGTTTTGATTTAGAGCTAGGTTAACTGCTTATAGAGAAATAAGACTATTTTAAATATCTACATTCCTGTAATTATATTTGATATCTTGTCTTTATTATGGTTGCTTATTTATTTTGGTAATTTAACTGTTTCTTTTGCGCATTTTTTTTTACATCTTTTATAATCCAAATACTATGATTGCAAAAGGGCATAAAACAGTAACAAGTAAAGCAAGACATTGCAATAGGTGGCCTTATCTCTAGGTAACAGTATCTTCCAGGCAACCTTAAGGTAAAACATAATGATAAAATAGGGATACAGATTGTGAAACCATTCTTTTATTCAAAAATGATTTTTAACTTAACCAACGGATCCCTAAAAGCCGAGGATCTGCTAATAAATCTGGACAAATGGTTGAAACGGTTGATTTTGATTGACTACGCACTACCCGCCCGCTGACGGATTGACAAAAGCTAAATAGACTCCGGGTTTTGCTAGATTGATGGCTGATGACTTTGTTCCGAGTCCTGATAACGTTCCAAAGAGATTAGTTATGGAAGAGGTCAGAAACTTTTTCTTAAAACAATCTTATTTGTGGAAACAAATCTCTGAATAACAATTAAGTTTAGTACTTATGGTTTATGAATATACCTCGTATTAAGTTAGTCTTTTTGAATAAAATATACAAGATAACTATCACACATTGAGAAACTTTTGTATTAAGTAGGTACTTAGGTATTTTAAAATTGGAAATGTTTCTGTATGTTTAATTTTTTTTTCTATTTTGGCAACGGCCATGTTTAATTATTGGAAGTTTTTCTTTTTTCATTGTCTAAAAAAGTAAGTAAGTACATTCTTATCTTATTTATTTATGTATAATATAGTCAAATTAATGCACTCACAATAAAAGCGGAAACGCTTTGTCGCTTGCCCACTCCAACCTCAGATTAGGATAGGAAAATGTCTAAAAACAAATAGCATCAATTCATTCACCGACTTAAATTTATCTTAACTTAACCACATCACTCTAACCGACAAAAGAGGAAGAATGAAAAATTAAGACGAAAAAAAAGAACTAAATTAAAAAAGTAAACTTCAGACAACAATGGCGCGTGATTTGAATTGAATTCTAAAAACTGTTAGATCGTATTTTGTTTTTTTAGTTAGACGACAGACGTTTGTGGATATTTTTTCCAAAATGGCAGCCTAAAAAGTTTTGACTTAATTTGCGTATTGCGTGAATAAATGTTTGTGTAAATCGTAAATACAGACTTGAATTATTAGTAAAAAAAGTTTGTTGATATCATTTTACTTACGAATCCAATTTTGTTGAAGGACAATCTCCAGAAACTGCCAAGAAAGAATGACGCCCGTTAAACTTTAAGTTAAACAAGTTTTAAAAAAGTTTTTTAAAGTTTTAAACTTAAACTTAAAGTTTAAAGGTAAAAGTTTTCACAGTGAAAAAGAAAACTTTTTCAGTGTGAAAATATATTGTAATATTTTTTTTTTCACAAAGATGTATGGCGATTCTATGGACATCTACAACAATGAAAACATTTTTCGGAAATCGCGTGCGCATAACAAGATGACAAGTTTTTCGAAAAGCATAATGACGATGAGAAGAATTTCCTCATTATTCTCATCCGGAGAATGTCCCTAGAAGTTTTAGCAAGATGCCATATTACTACAAGCAAGTACCTACACATTTTGACGTGCAACAAAATAACAAAAATTCCTCCCACTTTATCAACTTAAATACATCACAAGTACGTAACATACAAACAAAACAATTCCATACAAAAACAAACTAAGAAGTTGACATTCCAACCTTTGAATACCTGATAACACATCGCGCCTAATCGAATACTCCCATCGGAAACCTGAGAGACTGAAACAAGTACAACTATTCACTTATAAACACCATTTAGCAAAGGATTAAGAGCTTTGTTGAGTAGAAAATAAGAATATCAGGATATGTCTTTAAACGCAAATATAACTTAGTAAACTGAATTTTTCAAATACACTCGTAACTTCTTTGGTTAAAGAAATAACAGCTTTATTTATAGAGGATGAAGAGTGTAAAAGATTGGTGTTGAAAGTAAATAAAAGTTGGTATTGAAAAAAACACTCGGCATACCATATTGTCGATCGAGAACGTCTCAATTCTAAAGTATTCATCTCACTTATATCTCGAAGTCATAACTAAGTTGTTTGTCATTTTGTAGGACTGTGGGAGTGTAAGTAGGTGCTTTAAGAGTATTATTTATTAAGTAGCTGTTTTCGAGATGAATAGTGCTAGAATTAGAACTGTTATAGAACTAATGACTTACAAAAGAACTTAATTCGGAGGAATATTTAAGCATAGTGGTTTACCACAAAGAAGAATTTAGCAAGAAACTCAGCTCTTCTCAAATAGATTACCCTATCTACCAATTTTCATTAGGTACCTACCAATATTTAAAAGCATCGCTCTTGTCGATGGAGTCCACGCCACTCTGCTCTTTTCTCTTCTTTTCATTTGAGCACCTGATACGACATAACTTCTATCCCTCTTTTATTTGATCTACTAAAGGTATGATATCTTGGAAAAGGTACAAAATATCTCAAAATTATAGAGCCTACCTACTTACGTATGTGTTATTCTGATGTGTAAGCTACAACGTTTCATTATGTATATGTATAATGTAATTGTATATAAGAGTCTCGATTTAAAAAAAAAGATATATTGCACATAACGTCCCTACGTTATGTGCAATACGTTATACTACGTTATGCCCTGTGCCGAAGGTTTCTTGCCGTCTTCTTCCTCTCGGCTATACAGGTAGTGAACCGGCAGTAGTTTTAGATTAAAAAAGTGACATCAAAAAAGTGTAATGAATTTTGCCTATTTTTGAATAAAACACTTTTCATTTCCATTTTTCATTTTCATTAAAATCTGTTCAGAAGTTTTTGCTTGAAAAAGTACCAAATATCTTCACATCAAACCAGCCACCCATCGGTACAAAGTTGGTCATAATTAGAGCAGTTACGCACTACAGTATAATAGTTTTATAATAGATAGCTTTTTTATTTTTTAAGGCCAAAACGTAGTCGTAGACGCAATCGGTGACAGTTCCATACATTACATTACAACTCAGAGGTACGCATTCGTAACGCATACGCATCCGGTGTGTTTTGGCTTTTAATGTTTTTTTTTTAATAGAATTTAATTTTGTTTCTATAATAGTTCTATAATAGCTCTATAATATTATATCAGTAGGATGTAAGTCCTCCGTGGTTCTTCCTTCTACGTTTCTTATCTACTAATGAATGTAAATGCAAGTCTCTAGCCCCAACGGTGGCATGGCTGCGGGCTATGAAGGCGTGGCAAAGCGAGCGAGTTACTGCCTGCACTCGGCACATGCAAATCACCTAGGGAAGGTCCTAGGGGCCGATTCTACTAATTACCAAATGCACAAATTGTGTCTCTCTAGAATGTGAGTTGTACGATTTTACCATTTTGGTATTCTACTACCGGAAAAATTTACAACGACAACTATAGATAGACGATACATAGACCATACCTAACTACTACTATTTGCTCTATTCGGTAGTCTACTCCACAATGTCACAAAAGTGGCAGTTCCGAACGGTATTCTCTTCGCTATTTGACGTTTATCCAGTCATCGGATAGTCAAAAATTTGCAAAATAGCGGATTTGGCGCATCTGTCGCGGAACTTAGCAGACTAACAACTTTGTCGCCTATCGCAATACTATGTCAATATGTTGACAATTATAGTTGGTCGTTTAACTTAGTTAAGCAGAATTGGCCCCCTCTGGTAGGGAAAGTCCTAGTGTGGTCACTTCAGCTAATGGGTTTTGGAGTCGAACTTATTGAGTAGCCACTGACTGCACTAGAAATAGGTACTTTATGACTTCGGTAAAACATTGTCAATTTTGTCGTACTTTTTACTAGTTCGCTTTAAGAATTTTGTTGTGTACCTACAGTATGAATGTCCTTTAGTGATGTCTCTTGTTATTTTTAAAAAAATGCTTTAAAAAATAAAATTTATTGATTATTTGTGCCTTTGGGCCTGCTGAAAGAAGCTATGTACCTCTTATAGTTATCATCACTGTTTATCGGGATATTATCTTCTTGCAATAAACTTTTAAATAAATAAGTAGGTAGATACATAGAACGCAATAGTATGTCTTCACACGACTTGCATTGTAGAGAAGTAGATATTTCAGCTTAAATATAGAGACCTAGTGTTAAAACCACCAATAAATAAACAACATTGTAACATAATTTCAATGCAAACACTCGCCCGAATGCTCTAATAAAAGCATTCGGGTTGCAGCCAAAATATAATTCGATATTTCAACACGTTATTTACAGGAAGCCATGTTTGTTGACAGAACGCGTGAAATTATCCAGATTCCCGCCAATTTTGCAACTCTATTACTTTGAGTATAGAATATATAAGGAGGTGCCACATTTTTTTTTTCGTATACAAATGAGTTTGTGACAGCGTGCCAAGGTTGGCGCAAGTTTTTCATAGTTTTCTTGGTAGATGACCTGTCAAATGATAAGAAATTCCATACAAAAAGGTAGCCATTTTGCGCCAGACCAGGCACGCAGATCCAGACGGTATGACACCTCCTTATATTTTCTATACTTAAAGATTATAACCTACAAATTTAATTCTTCAACTTTACAGCTTCAATATAGTTTCATAGCCTTTATTACTAAGTCTTAATAACCATTTTCGCGTTACCCAAAGCGTAATCGACTGAAAAATGATTATTCGTTGCAATCTGTATTTTATAACCTGAAAATTGACATTGGCCTTAGAATTGGATGTTAATATTCTTTATTGAATGGCTTATAAAGACTATGATAATGACGTGTTTAGCTATTAATTTCGCATAACAATAATAATTACTGTTAAAGGTATTTCTCAGTCGTGAAACGTACAGGAATTGGAGTGGGTAGAACGACTTATAACTTATTTAAATGATTACTAGTGGCTGCCTGCGACTTCGTTCGCATTTATCGTCATATCTTGGAAAAAAATCATGACATCGTAAAATAATATAGCCTATGTGTTATTCTGATCTCCAAGCTAAGTTATTGCAAAATTTAATTGAAATCTGTTCAGTAGTTTTCACGTGATGAACTAACTAACATCCATCCATCGGCACAAGCATTGACATTTATAATATTATTAGGATTAGGATTCTTAATAACGTTTATTATTTTATTGTTCAAATAGAAATAGGCCAATCTGAACGTAATCAAATCGTGGACTTATCAAAGAATGGCGAAGTCAAGAGTCCCCTTAACCGACGTGCGACTAATGAATGTTGAAGCGACCAAACGTTGCAAATGGAGCGAAGTGGTCGCTGCCTACTTCGATGGTAGAGAGGCGTGACGGATAAGTATGTAGGTATGTATTCATGTAAGTTCTTTTTACTATTATACAAATATGTAATGTTATACTTAATTTATATTTGAACGACATGCATGAAAAAGTTGTTAAAAACCTAGGTATCTTGGTTCTAGTTCTTAAAATTATGCTTTAACTAGGTTATGTTAAAGATAAATAAATAAATATATCCTATTAATATTATAAATGTCAATGTTTGTGCCGATGGATGGATATTTGTTACTTCATTACGTAAAAACCACTGAACAGATTATGTTTATAATCTCACATCAGAATAACACATAGGCTATATTATTTGCAGATAAGAGTCATACACAGAATTAGGTTCAAAATTGTCTTTCCTGTTCCAGATGATTAAGGATACTGGAGCAGCCAATCCTCAAAATGTTTGTACAGGCCAACACTACATCGGGCACAGATTAATCGGATATGCATCAAGTTTAGAAATTAGCTTCCAGTGTCCTAACTTTCGGGAACAGGAGAGACATTTTTTGTTTTCTATGTCTGTATCCCATAAGTATATTGTGTTTTTTCGAAGATATGACGAAAAATGCGTACGAAATCGCGGGCAGCCTCTAGTCGTTAATAAAATAACATCAGACCCTAATTAAAGCAAATAGCAGGTCAACACGGGTCAATCGCATAATTTGTTAAAAATAAAAAAAAAACGGATTTAAAATTGTAATGACCATTTTAATATCAAGTGAACGAATGATTTCTTGTTTTTTTTTTTAACAAAAAAGGCAAGGAAACCCAGCATTAATCCGTCGGTATGAAAGGAGGTCTGGCGCGGCGCGGCAGGGGGCTGGCAGGTGCGTGTGCGCAACTCAGTCTTCGTGCACGAGGAAAAAAAGAAAAAATCGGGCAAGATAGAGCTTTATGATTTGGAAAACTATTCTGTAGGTATTTAATCTTACTATCTAGTAAGATTAGTTCGTATTTTGTTTTGAATTTTCGACGAGGTAAGTAACTGTATGTACTTATTTGTAATTAAGTGATTCATATTTTCGACAAAACTGTTCATAAATCATAAAATAAAATGATTTTGTTAAAAAAATCTTTACTGCTATTAACCTTACTTTAAAAAAAAATATTACTACTACTTACTAGTTTACTACTATTAAGTATTACTACTTATCCACAAGTCAGAGAGTCAGAGGTACAGTTAGAGGTGTGTTTGGACCGTAGCAAGTGGAAGGAAGTGGTCTCTGCCTACCCCAATGGGAGAGAGGTGTGACGGATATGTATGTATGTGTATCCAAAAGTCTAGAATTATTAACTTTATACACTTTAAATGACAGTTACACACTTAAAAATCGAACATCCGACATTCGTAATTTGAAAAAGGAACCCAAAAATTAAAAATAATTCTTACTGGGTGTAACGAATCGCTCAGTTATGGATGTAGGTCCGATTGTGATTATGTCTGAGTTTGGATCTTCATACCGTAATGCGGGGGTGAAGGGTGACGTCACTTTTTTTTAAGAAGTCACAGGTTTTATATTTTTAATTTTTACGTCTATTTACCGGACACCGTGTGAAATGGAAAGTCGCAGGGGAGGCCTTTGCCCAGCATTGGGATCATGATGGCTAGCAAAAAAAAGTCTAAGAGTATAAAAGAGTTCTTAATTATTTTGGCGATAAATGTTATTAATGGGATTGACTATGGATACCTACTTAATTTATAGTAGTTTGGCTGTTGTCGTATCTACCAAAAAATGATAGATTTTCTTTAATTATTCAATATCGTAAATTAAGATTGTCAAAAATATCGTCATTGTTATAATATTGTTAAGAGTTAACTTGCAACGCATATAATTATCCGTTTAATTGCCAATACCAAACACACTTTTATTACAAAGATACTATATTAAAAAATATCACCAAAACAAAACACAACATCACATCCACATCCATTGCTCTCTCCCGTCCATCTTTAAAACAAAACAACAGAAATAACCAGTCAATGTACTGGCAACATTACGAAGTCAGTGACCGGGGGCCTTGACCGCGGGAAAGTCGGCCGATTACGTGATACCTCGGATACTTGGATGCTGTGCGTCGGTTTACTTTCCTCTTTAGAGATTGTAATAATTAACTAGAGTCTTGTGTTTAAAGCGCGTTGAGGTAATTGGGGTTTTAGTTAATGTTTGCAGGTTACTTTTCTTTTTCGTATTCGTACCTATGCGTAGTAATAATTTACTAGAGTCTTGTGTGTAAAGCGCGTTGAGGTAATTAGGGTTTTAGTTAATGTTTGCGGGATTTTAGTAGGATGTTTTGAATTTCGCGGGTTTTTACGATTGTCTCAGATTAAAATGAAATGTCTTTCACCGTAAAATTTGTCAAACACGGTCATTAAATTTAGACGATGATAGGTTATGTGAAACTTATGTCTTGTAACAAACGATTAAAAATAAGTGTGGAATTTTTAAAATAAAAGAAAAAAAAAACGGTTTAAAAACTCTTATTATACTCAACAACTTACAAAATAGTCAACAAATTTGCAAACAGCAACAATAACACAGAAACAAACATTATTGTACACACAATAAATATCACATTTCAATAAACTGTAGTCAAATGACGGAAATACATCTCCGTCAACTCTACATAAGTCTTAAATTCGTACTTTTATTTACAAGGGGCAACCCCACCGGTCGACAATTTCCGAATCGCAAAGAGTTTGTCACGAAAAAGTTGCTTATAGTGTAAGCTTTATTACTTTTTCGTTTGGCAAAGGTTAAAACTTTATTCAGCCAAGTTTTTAATGCTTTCCTCCTTTGTGGTGGTAAATGTGCTTGTATACGGGTACGTGGACTGGGTAAGGCTTGGGAATGGGTACCTCAACCTTCTTCTCAACCTCAACGGGGTATGGCTTCTCAACTTCATAAGGTACAGGCTTCTCGACAGTGTAAGGTACTGGCTTTTCTACAATCTGGGGCACGACCTGAAAAATTAAAAAAAAATGAATTAAAAAATCAGAGCACAACTAACGTTCCATTATTTCATAATCACTTAACAACTTCTTTTTTCAAATGTTCGGTCCACTGGCTGTCACTTTTACTTTCATTGTGGCCAGTTATATAATAATTGGTTCAGCAACATAGATGGTGCATTATAAAACACCTTATATCATGATTGCATGTTAGATTAAAAAAAAAACAAACAGTAAACAATAGAATGTCATTGTCCCGCGCAAATTACTGAACTTATGGGTTTCACTTCATGCGGTTGTGGTGAACAGTTAGTGGTTTATGGTAACCAAGATTTAAAAGTTAAGTTACAAAAGGAAGTACTTTCATTCTTCATTAAGATTAAGCTTCTAGTTTTCGTGGTTTCTTGCATTCAAAAATGACAGGTCTAGTTTAGACTTTCTATCCTAGACCGTCTAGGTAGAGACTTATCTACTTTTGATACATCTATTTGTCATGTCATAACAACTAAAATGATTGACAAAGGTGACTGTACATTAGACCATGGGGCTTAGCACGGTGTGCCGCGACAATTATCTCACGCATGCTATCCTTATCACATTTAAAACTATAGACAGAGACGTAAGCGTGACAAACGCATGACAACGTCTTGTCACGGAGTGCCATGCTAAGCTAGCATATCTTATTTTATTTAATATCTATATTAGCTGAAGTATATTAGGATCGTAGCAAGTGAAAGGAAATGATCTCTGCCTTTCCCGATGGAAAGGAGACGTGACAGATATGTTTGAGTAAGTATTAGCTGAAAACTAGGGGAAATCTATATGTACTAGCAGAGAGCTGAATGATATTTTTCCAGCTTTACAACTGATATTGTAAAATTAACATTTAAATACCCTTACCTTGTACACAGGCACATGAATCGGCTGTTCAACGGTGACATGAACTGGGTAAGGCTGCGGTATCGGCACCTTCACGTACTGCGGCACAGACACAGCTACCGGGTGAGGAATTGGAACTCCGATCTTCTTCACCACCGTTACGTGGTACGGCTTCGTGTGCTCCGAGTGGGAGTGACCTTCGGGCTGCCATTCCTCTGAGGGTCTGGCGGTGGCGAGGGCTGCCAGGAGGAGGATGGCTGTTGATTTCTGGAAGGTTTGGAGGTGATGTTTTTAAGATGTTTTTTTAGCTAGTTACGATTGTTGTACTTGTTTCGCGTGTGTTCAGTATCTATCCCAATTGTAACGAGTTTTAAACGAATTGAGATTATGAATCAAAAGAAAAATACTAAAAATATAAAAAATATATATTTGTCAATATCTATTCCTGTAATACCTATTACTTATTATTTATTTTAAGAAATATTTTTTTAATAATTTTAGTATCTATTTTTTCTTTGACTTTTTTTGACTGGATAGGTATCCAGTTTAAAAGCAAACCAGATTCTAACTTGAAATGAAATGAAAAGAAATGAAAATGAAATGAAATGAAAAGTGTTTTATTCAAAAATAGGCAATATTCATTACACTTTTTTGATGTCACTTTTTTAATCTAAAACTACTGCCGGTTCACTACCTGTATAGCCGAGAGGAAGAAGACGGCAAGAAACCTTCGGCACAGGGCCCTACGTTATGTGCAATATATATAATATGGTATGTATGCTATATGGTAAATGGTATAGAAAAAAAAGATTTTTAGTACCTATGTCATAACTCCTTATTCCCGATACAAATACGTATCATAAAATTCAATGCAGTGCAAAGTCATTAAGTGTCAATAAATGTTGACGGATGTTCCATAAAATGCAGTTTTAAATTGCACTTTAATGCAATGCTAAGCGAAAGTGATGGGATATGCAAGCTTAGCATTTAGAACTTTCACTTCATAGGAAGTGGGATAAGTGAGATTATGTAATTAGTCTAGCTAGGTAGTGGTAGTCGTAGGTTAAATTACCGACACGTGCGAAGTAAAGTGATCTCTGCCTACCTCGATGGGAGAGAGGCGTGACGGATAGGTATGTTTGTATGTAGGTATGTACATGTTAAATTAACACTATTTTTTACTCTAGGAATTAAATGTAGAACGAGTTTTTAGTTGTAATAAATAATTATAATGATAGAGCGTGAGAAATTCGGATTATTAAAAAAATATGCGACAAAAAATGCTGATTATAAAACACCCAACTTATGACAAAAAAGTTTAAAGTCTGTGACCAATTTAAGTAGCTCACAGTCAATAGCGATTTGCTCCATTAATTTTATAGACCAAACGTTACTTCCGTTACGCATTTTTGTAGTAAAATTAAAAAATAAACTTACAAAAGCGATCATGATGTCGTGTTTGAGTACTGGCGACGTCTTTGTGTTGACTGTTGGAGTCTGCAATCCCCACGAACGTTTTATACTTGGTGAAACGTCCGCACACCTTTCCATTGAGCGATAGGTCCCCCGCATTACGGTACTCAAACGTCAAACGTAACTTTTTTAAAAATGGCGCCCATTGCTGCTCGAACGTAACTTTTTAAATTTGAAGCATAGAGTAAAGAACCAATGGAATTGTAAAAGTCGGAATTCACTCGAGTAAAAGTGATAGTGGGTATTGTAATAGTAGAGTGTTGTAGCTTATTTAGTACGTTGTGGTCTTATTATGATCCAGATGATATATGCTAGGTTTAATTTGGTCATTTCTCTATGGAAGTAATTGTGTTTTATGTAATGGAATATCGAGAGCGATTGTTAACTTGTGTTCTGAATTTGAAAATCTAATTGTTTTTCTGTTATTGGTATTTAGTATTTATTTATTGCAAAAAAGTTACATTTTAATACATTACAGTATAAAATAATAACTACCTTGTAAAGGTATATTTGCTTGAGGGCTTATATTCTAATATTAAACTATTTAAGTAGGTAATCACATTTTAAATAAGTTTGGTATCTTATTACAAAATCTATTTAATTATTTGTATAGGTATCTAAGTACTATACATTTATATCCTAATAACTTATTAGCTTATTACACGTCAGTTATAACACGTCATTTATAACACGTCAGTTGATAGATGGTCGATTGGTCGATGCTACCGTTTGGGTTACTGGCTGATTAGATTTGTCACAACCTAAAACTATGTATTTTTTTACAAATATAAATATATGAACAAATAAATATTGGAAAAAGAAGGGAAAAATCATCATGGGAAAGTTTTTCGTAAAAATACAAATATAGGTACTTATATATTTTTTATTTCCATATAAGGACCTAGCTATATCAATTATCAGATTTGAATAGATTAATCATTCATCAGAATTTGAATTTAGAACTATGTAGTTTTTGCACTCTCTCGCATTTGAACCGCAACTGACGAAACAAACGTCATGGTGTGTGCGACACAGATATCGCTATATGAAGTCGGAATTAGCCGGTTGCTTTACAAAGATCGACGTGCATTCTTTATGGCCCATACTGCGGATCGCGTTTGACAAACCGCGAAGTCTGATGGTCTATGTCTATCTACACATTTCCGGGCGTTGTCATGACGACGTATTGTTTTCCCTCCTGACAGGCAACGATCCGGACACGGCCCGGACACGTTGTCATGACGACGTATTTTTCCCTCCTGACAGGCCACGATCCGGACACGGCCCGGACACGTTGTCATGACGACGTATTTTTTTCCCTCCTGACAGGCCACGGCCCGGATCTGTGTAGATAGACCTTTTAACTGCTAATGCGTGAAAGCCCTTAAACACATTATAAGCAAAATTGATTAAACATCTAACCTGACACGTCAGTTGATAAAATGCCTTATTTTACATAAACACAAGTTACTTTTGAAGCTATAAATTGTAGGCAGCTGTTTTGTCTGTAGGTACCTAATTAGGCGCGACACCTTCGCTTGAATATATGAATATAATTTGGTTGTATGTAGTTTGATTTGTATTACAATAAATGGGCGTAAGTGTTTATTTTTTTGTAAATAGGGATGATGACTACATTCAAAAATTCAAAAAATAATTAGTCCGTCTTTTAGGCTATTAAAAAATCTATGAAACACAATTTTTACCTGATCAAACATATAAATAAATACAAAAATACAGAGCATCAAAGTTACGGAGTGGGGGGTATTGACGTTACTCCTAGGTAAAAATCGTACTTAGGCGTGACGTCACGAGCAACTCTAACCCAGTGTATCTTTGTCATTTTTAGTTTAAGAGAAAAAAGAAAAAATACGTGTCGAATATTTTAAAATAATCTATGTGATGGACTAAAAATTTTTTTTAGTCATTGTGCCTATTGGTGTTAAAAGAGAATGGTTTAAAAAAAGGTTAGTATATTATATTTTTTTCTTGCTAGATACAATATAAAACAATAGCTACGTTCTTAGGCCCAAGTCTTCTAATTTACAGTATTCTAAGATGTGTGTCGGCAGAGTGTCAATGTCATTTTTTGACACTTTGACACAGTGTCAACCATTGTTTAGCAGAATACCAAAAATGTCAAAAAATGTCATTGACACCCTGCCGACCCAAATCTGAGGCAATTTTTATTAAAATTCAATCAGCAAACTTGGCCTCTCTAAAGAAAAATGTCCGCTAAAAGCAAAAATCTGTAGGTTGGTACCAAAAAAAATTTAATTTTCTGCGAAAAATACATAAATGAACGTAATAATACTTACAAAGTAAGAAACACACCTTTTCACAGCTAAGCTACCAGAAAGTAAGTACAAAACTGCATTTAATTACAGCGTATCGATTTCCTCGAATTGATTCGTTCATACATTAATTGAAGATGGCCGATCTGATTAATAAGTCATCGTGTATGGCTGGCTTTATGGAATGCACCTTTGAATTCATCATATTGAAATTGAATGCGAGTTCGAAATTCAAATTTTGAATTCATTTGTTTATTTTTATACAGAAATCAAAAAGTTTTTACTGATCTGTGTTACGAACTTTTTAGTTTCTGTAAAAATTAAAAACAAAAATATTCAAAACTTAAAATTCGAATTCTACACTACCGTTTCAACTTGCAGTTTTTCGAAAAAAGATTGTGAAAGTTAAAATCTATTAAACATCGTACCATCTCTTTCTCTATTGATTCTTAAGCTAATTCTTAAAAACCACCGCTTTTGCTTAAACCACATGAAAAAAAAATAAGAATGATCTATCTATCTAAAAAGATGCAATTAAAAAGTTTTCAATATGTTTTCAAGATGCCCACCCATGTTGTTCTCCCGCTGTTACCAAAATGGCGTCAAAACAACTGTCACAACACAAAAGTAGGAGCTGATTGATTTATTAGGAACCTTGTGTTTGAATTGGTCTAGATCACAAGAACTAACTTGGAACTTATGTTGTATCCGTGCTGGTGAAAAGCAAGTGTCAAGTAATTTTGGGCGAGTTAGTTATGTAACGTAGATGGCTCGCATGTGTGTTTTTGAAATTTTGGGACAATAACTTCTTTATTTTGTTTACTTTTATTTGAAAGCTTTTGAATCAATCGACTTTTTTTATTTTACTCGTTTTAAATTTTAATATTTTTATTTTTAATAGAGATGAAGTTTTTCTTTGTTAAGTAGGTATATGAAAGATTTGGAATTAACCGATTTTTTATAGAATTGAGTTGAGAGTTGAGGTAAGTATTATTAATTTA
The DNA here is from genome assembly GCA_947563765.1 of Anarsia innoxiella. NCBI lineage: Eukaryota > Metazoa > Arthropoda > Insecta > Lepidoptera > Gelechiidae > Anarsia > Anarsia innoxiella. The sequence continues at coordinate 1,331,837 of OX387408.1, read as the reverse complement.
TAAGTACTTTAAAACCAAGCTATTTTAATTAAAAAACTTTTTTTAAACAAAATCCACTTATTGTTAATGGTAGGTATACGCTTGTAAAGGTATCTAGGATTATAGTGATGTAAACTGCAAATTGTAACCTTATGCTCCATACAATAAAGACTATTCTTCTACTTTATTCAAGTAGTTAACAACGCGTTTAAGTCTTTTATATGAAAAATAATTTTCATTGATAATTTCCTGATATTTCTAATAGCATAGATTTGATTGTATATCATAGACATTTGCTATTAGTTTTGTGACAGGCGTTGATGTTGAGACAAATAGAGATAGGTCGCGTCAGTAGTCACTTGATAGTTTTCTGTTAACAGAGTATACCTACTCACTTGATAGTTTTCAGTTTTTTGTATTCTGTTTTTTTTTAGAGTATACTCTGTTAACAGAAAACTATCAAGTGTCTGCCTCCCAAAGTTTTTTTTTTTAATATTATGAAGTCCTTAGAAGGACGTCAGCAGACTTTTAATTCATTTTTATAGGACCTTATCCAGTAGATATACTTAGTACCCACTTGTAGGTACCTAAGCTTTATTTACCGTACCTAAGCACCTACCTTGTTTTTTTATTATGACACGTAGAATGGTAGATAATAATATATAATAAAAAATACATAATATCACCTATCCTGTTACTTTTAAGACGCGTAACCAATAATTTCATCGGTCTACAGCCTCAAAACTATAATACTTATATTTATATAAGCAATGTTTATGATTAAGTCTGTAAACTGTGGTTGTGCCTTAATAAATAAATAAATTTTCTATTAGTAGAAAAAATATATTCTGTTTTTCATGAATAGTAGCAAAATTTTACGCGTTACTTACTTCCCTACAGTTTAATACAGAAATTGATTTGTCTTTGAATTTATTGTAGTATTCGTTCTATTCTATTTCTTATACAACGTGCACAATATAATAAAAGCTCTACAAAATGATAGAGTCAATAAATAATCAATCAAAAATAGGAAATTCTAATAAAATCAGACTCACTATTTTTAGTATCACGTTCTTACTAGTTTGAAGTACTTATCAAAGAAAGAACAGAAGAAAATTGTTGAAAGTGTTTCGTAAAGAAGAAGTTTTCGTTATTTATTTTAAAATCACATCTGAAATAGACAAATGTAACTTTATCAGCTACAAGAAGTTTAAAAACAGGCGAATTTAAAGCCGAGAGTTCATATTTGACCACATTTACGTAGAGTGGTTTTCCCCGGCGCGCCCCTCGCGTGCCAATCGTCACTCGTCGCGACATTTCCCGCGCTTCCGCTTTCCCGCGCGCGCTCCATACGTCACCGCGCGCCGGAGGGAGGCGCCGCCGCCCGTCCGCGCCAATCAACACGTACGCCATGTTGTTACCAGGGCGGGGCCTAAACTACCCGTCTCACTCCTTCACACCCAAAAATCCACACATCCCGCTCACACCATCCAACCTCTCATTGGCGGGAACGCAATTAAGCGCGGGAATTCGAATTCTATTTTCGAAGTAAATGTTTTTTCAGCGCTTGTTTATGGCTTGTAAGGCATTAAGCGGCCGTTTTTAGCGACACCTGTCCATTTTGAGTTGTCTTTTTGGTATGTAACTTTTTGATTCGACAGGGTTGTAAGATGGCGTCCTATAAAATTTACTGGGTGATTTATGGTTGTGAATTAACACGTTCGGTTTGATGCGAGTGTGTGATGGATTTATGAGTTGTGGTGAGATTAATAGGCGATAAATTCACAGGTATGTTTGTATATGATGCAGGTAGGAGGCTACTGGTTTCATCTTTTATGTGCCGAAAGTTTGATGGTCGTGACGTATTGGCTTGGAACATAATATAGGTAGATAAGCCAGTAACTGTATCGAACCTAGAAGTTTTTGAAGCAAGACTGACAGTCATATGTTTACGTAGTTTTGAGAATATTTTCTTACTACTTAGGTTTGTAACTCTTTGGAAATAAATACACTTACAGAAAACTTACAATAGATAACTTAGAAAAAGCTATGTCATGATGAGTGAGAAAGAACCATGACGTTACAACCTTGTTACTACTTGACACGTCCAAAGTAAAACCATTACCTTCTTTCTTCTTTATCAGCCCATATATGTCCCCACCGAGGGGCACGAGCCTACTCTTATACAGAGAGTGATTAGGCCGTAATCCACCACGCTGGCCAAGTGCGGGTTGGCGGATTTCACATACACCTTCGAATTTCTTCTCTAGTGTATGCAGGTATCCTCACGATGTTTTCCTTCACCTACTCATAGCAAAGACCAAACTATTCGTATACTTACTTAGGTAGGTGAATGTAAGTACTATAAATATGTCAAGGATCAACATAAACATTTTAAACATCTATTTTAAGATATAAATACCTACTTAAGTATGTACTTACCTACTTTTATAGCAGCCTTATAGATTTCTGCGAAATAACAAAGTTTAACCGACATATCTACCTAAGTATATAATAATTCAGTTGTCTACACACATCCGGGCCGTGTCCGGGACGGGTCCGTCAAAAAATATCATTCCATACATTTCCTATGGATTCGTTCACACTAGTTGTCATGACGACCTACCACTGTCAAAAAATGTAGGTATGACATTCTTTTGAAGGATAAATTAAAAGTGACAGTTAAGTACTGCTGGTCTCGGATATCTTTGAATATTGGGAGCATACTTTGGTTGATTTCTCCAAGGCAAATGAATGAATTTACTTAATTGCCAATGTCTTTTTTCCCTCAAATAATAACAGGGCTGCTAAATAACTACTCAATTTAGTACCTCGTGGCTAGTTTACGCAACTAAGTAGTGATATAGTATCAAACCACTTATTATGACAAGAGTAAACTGTGGTAGGCAAATTGCGTATGAGTGGTCAACATTTATGGTTGTGTACAGGATGATAGTAATAATTAAATATAAGTAAGTATTAAGGTCTATCTACACAGATTCGGGCCGTGCACGGGACGTGTCCGGGCCGTGGCCCGTCAGGAGGGAAAACAATACGTCGTCATGACAACGTGTGTGAACCAATCCATAGAAAATGTATGGAATGACATTTTTTCCCTGACACGTCCCGGCCACGGCCCGGATTTCTGCTCTTTTACGCCCGTTATTAATAACCTATCCTGATCCGTTTTTACCAAATCGAGATTGAAAAAACAAAACACAATTGTCACTTGTGTACCAAAAACATGTCAAGAACACAATTGTTCAATCTCGATTTGGTAAAAAACGGATCAGGATAGGTTATTAATAACGGGCGTTAGCAAATACCTACACCCAAAAGGAAACTTTTGTCGTGTTGGAAAAATATGAAAGAAAAACCGAAATGGTTGTCTGAAAGGTTGGTTAATCAATCATTTACTGGCTTTTTAAGTTAGCAAGTAAGTATTTAATAAGCTTTGCATTTTTGCATTATAGCCTAGATTCTTTTAGAAACCTAGGAACTGCAACCTAGTGCATACAATGTGAAAATTACTGCAATTATTGTAAATTATACTTGTCAGGTTTAATCGAAAAAAATATATTTATGATCGTGTTTATGAAGTGTTATAAACATAGTTACGTGTAACACGAATGATTTTGTATACCTACTTTATAGTTAGTTATTAGTATTAACTACTTACATTAAATAATGCTAAAGGCTTTAAGTATGCTATGCTGTAGGCTGCCCGCGTCTTCGTACGCATTTAAGGCCAAAACACACCGGATGTGTATGCGTAGACGTATGCGTACCTCTGAGTTGTAATGTATGGAACTGTCACCGCTTGCGTAACGTAGACGTACACGTCGACGTGACGCGTAGCCCGGTGTCACATCGGGTTACACCGTAACTACGCGCGTGGCTACGCCGCTTACGTCTACGTTACGCATACGCATCCGATGTGTTTCGCCTTTATCGTCATATCTTGAGAAACTTACATTATTATGTATTTCGAAATAACTCAAAATATTATAGTCTATGTACTAATTCTGATAGGCAAGTTAATCCGGCCTTATTTATGTATCACAAATTTTATAAATCTGTCATGTGTCGGTACTTTTAAATTGAACCACTATTGAATAGGTATGTAATATTTTGCATATTTAGCACCATAAAAGTCACGCAAAGTTGCCATATTAACCTGATAGGTAGGACTTGAGTATACCCTTTTTATTGCTTAGTCAGTGCTTAATCTTTGCTTAATAGTTTTTAATAGTGGTTATGCATGTATTAATTTCCTAATTTTGAGAGGCTTAAAATGTCAAGGGACTCAGATTTTTATTACTCACTCTAATTTAAGTAGAAATCTTTGCAATCTTGTAAGCGTTTCGTTGACGTGACTCTAGCTTAACTTGAGCTGTTCCGAGCGTGATAAAATTAAGATTCCCGGAATGAGCGGCGTCGTCGGTCTGTCACCAACGGCAAACATTAATCCCGAACGTCGCCGCCATCACATCATTCTACAAATTAATCTCCTTTATTTAAACTTGGAATGGAACGCAAAAATTTACCGCGCGTTTAAATTTTGGCCCTCACCCCGCACGCACGGCGCTTGCGCGGAACTCCCTGACAGATAACACTGCGAAAAGCTTAATCGCTCCCACTTTCACACGTAATTACATTTATATGTCTATAACGTCCGAAACCAAATCATAGTGTTTACTTCTTATTACAGCGTTTACTGGAATGCAATTTACGTTTTGCAAACGTTTTCGCATTTGCTAATTCCAGTTTCGCATAGACGGCTCGCGCGGCTCGACGCGTGATTGACAGGTGAAAGGCCGCGAAATTAGCGAGCCATTCGTTCAGGAACTGAATGCGTTCTGAAGGTGCGCCTCTTTGTGTTCCTTCATTAATGTCGCACTTTACTGTCGCAATTTGAAAATAAATTGTCCGTAAATGCAAACGTTTGATTTGCAAAAATAACACGCTGTGTTTCGCCGGCTATCGAAGTTGCGCAAGTGAATTTGATTTTAGGGTAAAAGTGTTGAATTAGCTTAAATGTTCCATTAGGTGGCGTCAGGGACATATGTTGCGGAGTGGCCACAGATAAGATAGAGCCGTATGTCATAACTTTGAGCTACCGTTTGGCATCCGCTAACAAAGCGAGGATGTGGGGATTAGAAGGCAAACACTGCATGTATGCTGTTATTAAAACGAGGAGTTTGTGTGATAAAGATGTAGAAAAACAGTGAGACAGAGGTAAACGAGATTTAAGATAGCGGCGGAGCTTAGCGAGCGCAAGACGACGCTATCTCGTGTGTGCGCAGCGAGCGGCGGCGCGCACTCGCGTTCCAAACACAAATTCAAAATTTCGATGCCATGAAACAGATGACAAATTCAAGTTTGAATTTCGAACGAAAGACAAACGACTTTATTTTTTTCATTTTATTATAGTCTAATGAAGTCAGTATTCACTTTTAACAACGTTACATTATTCCTTTTATAGACGTGAAGACTTTTAGCGCGCATAAACGGTCAAGCAGGTGTACCTTTCGGTTAGAAATGCAGAAAAAAGGTGTCTGAATGACAAATGCATGTCTAACACGACAAATACATCACGATGACTTAGTCACGTACATTACTGTGTCCACATTCTACTTTTACACTTGACATTTGATATTAAAAAAGATAACTTAAGTTAGATAGATGTGCGTGGAACTTGATACCCCTGACACGTACTAGGGAATAAAAAATGGCACCTAACGCCTCCATTACGTAAATATCACCAGTTATTTTTAACATTGTTGCTTATTCTAGTCATATAACGGTATTTACTAACGTTAATAACTTTATAAACGTTTTTTTTTAAATAAGGATTTGTAAATTGATGGTTAGGCCGTAAAAGGCTGGTTTTAAGGATGGCATCATAAATATGGCGTCTGAGTCAATTTGTTAGAAAATAAAAAAAGTAGAGTATAGTAATTTTATAGTCAGTACTTATCCTTATGTCTTAACTAGATATGTCTCATTATAATTGAAGAAAAATATAACTTAAGGGAATATTTTACCTCGTAATAAATTAAGTTCAAGAATTTATTTACAAGAAGACATCAAAACTGTAAAACGTGTTGCAAGAGAAACTCGTTAAAGTCGCCGCGTTCCAAAACCAAATAATTAACCGAATGAAGGCATCATTTAAAATATTCAAACTTCGAACAATTACCAATAACTGGCCACTCAACTTAACGGCTTATTGTTAAACGCTCGAGGCCGGACATCACTTTCAGAACGCAAACATTACAATTTAAAAATAAAATTGACTTTTGTTCCCCTAAGTTACAGAATAAATTAATTACTGGCTGGAAAATATCATAATAAAAAAAAAAAAAAAAACAATAACAAACTGGCGATAAAACGGCGGCAAAACAGATCGGATTGATACGTCGAATTTGTTTTAAATAAATTGACAGCGGTTTTATGCTAATGGAACGCAACCTTTCGTCAAATTGACGCTTAAAAAAATTCTATCAATCTAATTTCAAATTCTAATTTGACAGGTAAGTTGGTAGCCGAACGCCAAACCTAGCAAAGGATGAAGGGGCTAAATGCATCAGTCTTTGGCATTCGGCTTTATCGCCTTTGCCGATATTTTTTTCTTTTTTGACAGTGTGAGAAAAACACAAGAAACCATTTCAGTGAGTTTTGTATGGGTACTTAAATAAGTAGGTATTACATAAGTATTTTTTCATATGCAAACTTCTTACGCTCGACTCTTTTTAATACAATCATTACCCATCTACTTAATACTTAGCGCATATGCAATAATTATGAGTTATTTTATAAACCTGTTGTAAATAATTAATTACCCATAACTTACTTATAAGTATTAAATACAGATACTTACTTATAATTTAATTAAGATAATTCTTCACTTATTTACATTGCAAAATATATTTCTTCTAACTTTGATGTGATTTTTACCAAACGCCACAAAAGTAATTAGAAAAAAAAATCCACCAATAAATAAATCATTGAAAACTTTTCTAGAACGAACAGAAGACAGCGATGTTCGATTAGCGTTCGACATTTGAAAGAGCAATTCGTATATTTATTTATGGCGCCATAATTTTCTTGTACCGTACAAGATGGCGGCCAAACAGTTAATTAACAAGCATTGTGGGACGTATATTGTTGTTTTTCCAGACTGGATTGGATGTATTGTTTTCTAAGTGAATGAAGTAATGAATGTCTTTATTTGGCGAGGACCGGTAAAGTGATGTTTCCTCTTGGCACCAATTAGTTGGCGTCGTTTTCATTCCAAACTGATTGTGGAAATCTGCATAAAGTTAATACCTTATTGTTGTGTTAGTTTGTTTTGTATGGGTGTTTAGGTAAGAAGGAACCTTGCTATTAGTTTGTTCTTAGCTAACGTCTTTGTAAATAGCGTAGAAATAAACTTTTCCGTAGAAAACAGCTTAATGCTGTCTACACACCAAAGCCGCCAGCATGCCGCCGGCTTTTTGACAGCTGCCATTCGTATGGCGAAAAGCCGCTGCCCTAACCCGGCGGCATGCCGGCGGCTTTGGTGTGTAGATAGCATTACATAAAACTTCAAACTAAAAACAACCAAACCAGAAAAAATAACGATATGATAGCTCAAATAGGTAAGCTGAATTTCTTTACTGTCTGTAAAAAAGGTCGCTTTGTCATAAATTCAGAATCTTTTAGAAAATATTAATAGATCTTCAACTCATTACAGACACTTCAACTTAATCACTGGCGGATTGAAACAAAACCTTTGCCCCTTTTTGAATGAGATTATTTAAAAAAGATTTATTTTCTGTCAGAAAAATTCTGAATATTTTCAAAGTTATACTTAGACAGAACTTCATCAAATTCATTGGGCGATTGAAACAAAATCTTTGCCCCAATTCGCTTTGACTTTAAAAAAGTTTATTTTCTTTAAGAAAAACTCAAGTTCACTGAAGATTAAACTGTATTATCTTTGATCCTTGCCTGTCCTAAATGACCTGAATAAAAAAAGAAAAATTCAGAATTAAAAAAAACTATAGGCAGAACTACATCAAATCCACTGACAGATTGACAGAAACGCTTCGTTTCTGAAGGTCCAATCCTCGAAGGTAAATCGTCGGCAAATTAGCAGTAATTTGGTGTGTGCGCCGTGCAATTAATGTGACAATAATTCAGTATTGCCGTTAGCTGCCTCGACGAAATTACCTCATCGGTGCCCACGCTCGGTTCGTGAATTCAAACTCGGTGTTCATATTTTGGGTTACTAGAAGAGATTTTAGAAGATTTTTTTTGTTAGCCAATAAGATCCCACGGCTGGGAAAAAGCCTACCCCGCGACTTTCCATTTAACACGGTCTCCGGTAGCGACCCGCCATTCGCGTGAAAATGCATCCAGATCTCTCCATCTTTTTCGAGGTCTACCTCGGCGTCTGTGACCATCTAGTGGCGCCCATTCTGTTGTTATTTTATCTTTTTATCCGTAATATCTTTTTAAAAAGATTAAATAACACAAATATTCTGTATTGCGCGAATAGAAAAAATAGGTAATCTGGTAATACAAAGAGTAATCTAAAGAGAAGAGCAATTACTTAGGTAGCAAGATATGGTAGCAATGTCTCGAAGGCAACTTCTTTGTCAGTTTTTTAAAATGATCTTTTATTCTTTGAATAAGTTCTTTGAGTACCCTAAACCGACGGGCATGTATGAGGCGACTGATGAGTGTGGATGAATCGAAAGAGGTGTGTTTGGATCGTAGCAAGTGGAAGGAAGTGGTCTCTGCCTACCCCAATGGGAGAGAGGCGTGACGGATATGTATGTATGTAATAAGTTTAATCACAAGTTTTGAAAGAAATAAAAGTCAGAAGATAATCATCGTGTTGTATTCAGATTTTTACAACAAGTTTACCTATTGCGCGATTACTAGTGCATGTTTTTTCCTATGAAATATTATGAATAAAAATGTATTAATGTTTCATTTTAAAGCAAAGTCAAAATATAACAATAAGTGCCCGTTTTACCACCTACAGATAGCATTTAACTAACAGATAATTAACAGATAACAGATTAAAAAAAAAAAAAAAAATCATAACACATGACGTTTTAGACAGAGACAGGTACAAAATATCCGTCAGATAAATTTTATCCGTAGATGATGAAAAACCCCTAAATACCTTTTCTGACACCTTATCTGCCAGCAACCTAGATAGATAGATATTTATACTTTATTGCACACAAATAGATACAGACAAAACTTAAAACTAAAACATTGTGAAGGCGGCCTTATCACTAAAAGCGATCTCTTCCAGACAACCTTTGGAGAAGGATACGTTTGAGAAGACTGTAGAGTAGAGCGTGGCATAAATAGATAACAATGCTTAAAAATGCCTAAAAACCTACTTATTTACTTAATAGCAATGATTTTTTATAGGTATAGATGTGTTACCTTTATAGTGATTGGCGTTTTAAATCTGTGCCGAACAATGATTACAATGACATTAATGACAGTACCTACTTCAAATCATACTCCAAATGTCTTCAGACTAACTGAGACTAGCTACAAGTTGTCTTAAATAGGTCTATTTACAGTCTTCAAAATGTGCGCGCATATAACATATCTATACCTATAAAAAATCATTGCTTAATAGGTATTTAGTACCTCGTGTTTGAATACTTGATAGTTATTTAAAAAGATGTCCCTTCCACGCAATGTAGCATCAATGTGCAATATTGCAAAATACAAATGATTTGCCATATAAGCACGCACCTACGTGCCACAGAGGGGGGCCCCATCCCGACGACCGCACATAACTGCAATTTCAAATTTAAAAAACGAACATCACAAAATAATTCGCATTTTAAAACATAATATTAAATTGCCTCCGCATATTTGTGCAGAAAAAGGCAGTTTATGATATGAGTATTTAAAAAAAGAACTTTTCGCAATCTCATCGGCACTTGTTTACGACTTTTGAAAAAGGAAACGTTTGTCAAATTTTTGAAATTGGAATAACCTCTTCATTACGAAATTAAAGTCTAACGATAAAATCTAAACCGCATTCTCTTGCATTTTATTACTTTTTTATTACATAATCTAGTCGTATTTAGTAACAAAGTCGAATGAAAACTTTTTGAAGAAATAAAAAAAAAATGAGATCCCTCGTAAAAGAGTTTGTTTTATTACACTTGTAGCTAATATTTTATATTTTATGAAGCGATATTATTAGTGATAACAATTAGTGAGGAAAATTAAAAATTGCATTTTATAGCTTTTTTAATTTACGTGCCAAAATGTGTTACGGCTTATGTAAATTAACAGCCTTTTTGTATCTAATTACGGAGATAATTTAAGAAAAATCATATTTTATATCTTTTTGGATTCCTATGAAACATTAACCTCAGAAAAAAGTTATATGAGTGTCATTAAAATTTCATATTTTTTGCGGATTTTGTGTAATGTAATACCTACTTGTACTTAACACTAATTAAATATTTAAGCATCTTTTTATCACGTTCCTTTAGCCTTATCTTAAAAACCGGCCAAGTGCGTGTCGGACTCGCGCAGGAAGGGTTCCGTACCATTCACTATTGATATCAAGCAAAAAAAACATGTTTGTTGTATGGGAGCCTCCCTTAATTACTATTTTTGGTTACAAACTTTCGTTTTCTCAAAACTTTTAGGAAGTGTTGGTAGTCTACTGTATACTTACGGGCCGAAACGAAGTAAGTAACAGTTACTGAGTAGGGCTTTATGTGTTATCCTACAGAAATTTGCGAACGATACGACATGTGTTTAATACTATTGCTTTTTGCATGGTTATGTATAACTTGGTAGGTAAGTCTATTGTTTTCAGGCTTTGGTGAAGTTGGCGTGGAATAACTCCAGTGGTGGAGAGCACCAGGGGCACAATATGTACAGTTAATTATTATTATTATTGTATTTTTAGTATTTGTTGTTATAGCGGCAATGGTAATACATCATCTGTGAAAATATCAACGCTCTAGCTATAACGATTTATGAAATACAACCTGGTGACAGACAGACAGACGGACAGCCAAGTCCAGTGATAGGGTCTCGTTTTCACACTTTGGGTACGGAACCCTAAAAATGAGCAATAAAAAATAAAATAAATTTAAAAATCGATTCAAAAATCGATTTACGCGGTAAAATGGGTAACTTTACCTAATCAGCCGGTTAGTCACGCTTATGTTTTTATTACCGACGGACAACGCACAGGCTCACAGCCTATAAATCCACAGAATTCTATATTTAAATTATTAAAAAAAGTCATAAAGATACGAATGATACGATTCTGATTCAGGTAGGTACTATAGTCTAGGTGAATTACGAAAAATATTACGTTCAAAGACGCAATAGTATATTTTGATAAATTCTTAATAGGTGAGTAAGTAACGGAACTAAGTAGGTAATTAATGATTTTAATACGAATTGTTTTTTTAAAAGCCGTAACGTAACGTAAAGTTTAATAAAGGAAAAAAACAACCCGTTGGAATCGATTTATTGTAATATGTATTAGGTAAATAGAAAATTCGCTTAGGTAACTCACTTTTAAAAAATCACTTAATTTAACTTGGTAGTTACATTGTTAACTCTGTTACGAGTAACTTTATAAATTTATATTTAAAATTAAAACGCAACAATAAAAAACCCTTAATAAATCCATTAAAAACAACTAAGTTCCTTATACATAGTTACTTTTATATGCATAGTCAATTTTTTATACACTTAGTCATATTTATGTTTATGTTGTATTTGTGTTTATGTAGTCGTAAAAGTAAGTTCCTTATCATACAAAATTTTACAACACAATCTCCACAAATGCATTTTTTCCATCACACCTTATCATAAACCACCCGGCCTATCAATAAAAGGCAATCAAAGGAGGTCCTATTTGAGGTTACGATCGTATCATATACAGCCAATGTTTTTATAATCTAGCAAGACAAATCGACTGCGATTGGGCTATGAAACGAGATGCTCGTTGAATATTAATATACCACAATAAAGCTACCGCCTATCTTATGGTGTCCTGGTACTTTTGATGATAGTGAATGTTACTTAGGTGGTACTTTTTTTTTTTTTTTTACTGTAGGTCTGAAATTGAAGTGCGTTCAGGCTAGTTAATGACGTTTAATGAAAATGTTTTCATTTTATTCAAAAATAGTCAAAATTCATTACACTTTTTTGATGTCACTTTTTTGATCTAAAACTACTGCCGGTTAAACTACTGCCTGTATAGCCGAGATGTTTGCTAGTTACAGTTTTTTTTTAATCAGTTAAGACGTTTTTTATAAGGTACTTTGATATTTTCAAAAATTCTGGACATATACCTACATAGTTACATACATAGATACATATCTGTCACGCCTCTCTCCCATTAGGGTAAGCTTCCCAGTCTGCTCCACTTCTTACATAATACTTAAATCGTTTTTAAGGAATGATTCTTATTCGTGAAGACTAATTAGCATCATCAGAAATCGTTGTTTAACCAGGGGCCCAAGTCTGCTATAAATATATATATTTATAATAGCCTCAGTTATGTGTCAGCATAACGTCAATGGCATTTCTTAACACATCTGGTATTCCGCTAAACAATGGCTTACACTGATTGCGACTATATATATATATATATATAAAAAATTATTTTTATGACATTGACACTCTGCCGACACTAAACAGAGGCTATTTTAAATTAACCGACTTGGGCCCCAGAATAGATGTGGTACCACCGAAGTGACAGACCGGCGGTAAAATCACCACGGTACAAACATAACAACGCCAAAAGTCGTAACCTCAATCATAACGCCGATAAACTTTGACAAAAATTCCACCTTAAGCCGTCCTTTAATTATCCATATATTACAGAAACCGAGCACCAAACTACCTGATAGCAATTATACACGCGCTCACCCACGTCAAAAACGATCCATTCACTGACATTTAGGAGAAAAAAGAGCAATCGCCTCAACTTAAACCTTTTAACAAAACTCGCCGGCGATAATTCAAGCGAAATGTCCAAACTGCATCAAAAAAAAAAGAAATAGATTCCAATTTCGAACATAGAAAGTGTTAGCGACAATAGAATATTGAAAATCTTCAAAATCTTGTTAATAAAGAGTCTAGGGTCCGTCGCGGATGCTCCTTACAATGGTAGAGAAAAAAAAAACGGTATTTGAAAAAAGAACAGCCAGAGAGAAGAAACTTTTTTTTCTCGGATCGCAGCGTGAGATCTTTTTTGGAGGGAATTTGGGATTTGGAACAGGCGTCATGTGCGGATAGGTGTTTTTTTTAATCATGGCGGCCACATGGAGCTTTCGCTGTCTAAGTATTATTATTAGGAATTGATCCGTCAGTTATTAGGAAATCTGCTAAATGGGCGTTGTATTCGAATAGCATCGTTTGAAGTGTCTTTTGTTAAATAATCTTGTTATAAATGTTTGTTTGTTTTATTTTGCGTTTTACAATGAGATTGACTGATGTTTTTTGCGAGTGGAAAATTGTTTTTTGAGAGCGGAAGAGATTGATGAATTAAACTAATCTAGATACTGTGCTAGAAATAAGAAAATTAAAAGTTAATACGAATTTTGATCTTAAAATTCCTCATAAAGAAAATCCGAAAATCATAATGATCTTATATCTAATCTTGTCTTATTTAGACGCTTGTGTCCCAAACTAAGTACCTATAAGTAATGCTGTCTACACACCAAAGCCGCCGGCATGCCGCCGGGTAGCCCGGCGGCTTTTCGTCATACGAATGGCAGCTGCCAAAAAAGCCGGCGGCTTTGGTGTGTAGATACCATTAATTAAATGAATGTAAGTATCTTCTTGGATAGCGGCCTAATCTATCTCTGTAAGAGAGTAGGCTCGTGCCCCTCGGTGGGGACATATATGGGCTGATAACGACGATCACGAAGTAACTACTTATACTTATATTATTAGATATTAGGTAGGTGTAATATCCTTTTATAGAATGATTTTCGTTTTAGAGAATGCATTTCAAGGTAAGCAGAGTTAGGAGGGTGTAGGAGTTGTATTTCAAATAAAACATTTTTTATTCTACGTACGTTATGCCAACAAGTTAAATATAAAGACAAAACGTATCCTAATAAATCACGATGAAATAGATTCGGCGAATGTTTTGATGCTTCTCGCTACCATGATAGGTGATGGTGATCGATGGATTAGAAGGTACGTGGAGCAGGTCATTGGTCACTAGTTTGAAGTGCGTGAGAGTTTGAGTTTGATGAGGTAAAATAAAGTGGAATTGTAGCGTTAGTTTGGAGAAGAAAGTTGTTTATTCGAAAATAGATTTCAATCGAACGTACCTCGATCAAATCGGGGACTTACTTAAGAAAGGCTAAATCAAGAGTACCCTAAACCGACGGGCATGTATGAGACGACTGATAAGTGTGGATGAAGCGAAAGAGGATTGAAGCAAGTGGAAGGAAGAGGTCTCTGCCTACCCCAATGGGAGAGAGGCGTGACGGATATGTTTGTATGTAGATTTCAATTGGTAATTTGATTAAGTTTTAAATTAATGTTATCTACACACCAAAGCCGCCGGCATGCCGTCGGGCTAGGCCAACGGCTTTACATCATACGAATGTCAGCTGTCAAAAAAGACGGGGGCTTTGGTGTGTAGATACCATAAGTTTTTAACCCTTTTATTGAAACTAAGTAGTTATTAAACCTATTCTACTTCTGTCAAGGTTTGTGCAAATAGTAAATGTGAGGATGTTTTTACTCTTTCACACGCAAAAACAACAGAACACTGATTTCATTGAAACTATTTACAATATTGTAGCTTTTACATATAAGAATAATAGGTATATTATATATATAGCATATTTTGAGATATCATGTAACATTTTCCAAGAATTACCATAAATGCGTAGGTACCTACGAAGTCGCGTGCAAACTGTATTACTCTTGTATTCAGATACAAAAACCTCCTCCTTTTTTTGAAGTCGGTTAAGACCTATCATTAAGTTTAAAGATTTACACAAAACTACCTAAAATACACAATAACACTGAAAACCAAAATCAAACGTCATAGTTCTGAAACACGTCGGTCCTATGCGCCCGCGCAGGCCATAGATCATGTGCGTGGCGGGACGCGTGTTGCGATCCCCGATAACGCAGCCGATGAATTATACTTGCCTCGGTTTGATGTATCCGCGATCTAACTTGTTATTGACATAGATTACATTATAGTTTTGTAGGTGCAGATGCGACAGTGAATATAAACATAGATATTTACCTATTAGGCAGTCATTCGCTAAATAATGAACCTAGATTCAGCTATAATTCATACTGGAATAGATTGAATTCTGTTTTCAAAGGCAAATAAACGATATGACACTAGAATTTTACCTATCCTCACGTTGGTAGAGGGGTGGCAATTTGATTTCATTCATATTTATTTATTAAGGCTGCACGCGAGTTTGTCTACGGGTTATATATATTCCATTGTCCAAACTACAATATTGTAAAGTTTCAATAAAATTTGTTCAGTGATTTTCTCATAAAAGACAAATGTTTGTTTGTAAGATGTTTAGCTTCCCATCTATCTATCAAACATTAACATTTACAATTGAAGTAGGAAAATTCCTATAGGATATCAGGTATAGGTATAGAAAAAAAACTGGGTTATCTGCAATGAATTTAATATCATTAGTATTTGCCCCGAACGTGTTTTTTAAGTTGATTAGATCACCATTACAGTATAACGTTTCTTAGAAGACAGTGATTGTATAGTTAAGTGAGATTTTGATCCGTTCAAATACTTTTCAAAGGTTTTGTTTGAAGTAGAAATTAATTGTTGCACAGTCGGTTGCTGAATCGGTCATTAGGCTCACTCCATTAAAGTATTAGAAACAAATCAGGATTTTTAATGGATGAATTTTCTTTTTTTCTAAGGCTTTTGTTCTTAACTTCAGTTGTAACTTACTTATTTCTAAGTATTTCAATTACCTACTTACAACTTGAAAGAAGGTACTTAATTGAAATACTTAAGAAGGTACCTACTTAGATTTTAGATAACCTAACCTAAGAAGTTATTCTGGGATCTAGGTACAAGATACTCTTAGTTATATAACATTAATGTTTTTTTTTTAATAAAATCGTTGTTAGCTAACGCATAATTAACTGGTATAGAATGTCACAATCATTTTGTAATACATTTTTTGTCATTTTAGATAATAGGCTACCAAATTAATTTATTGTAGGACTAAAATATAAACTACCTATAAAAAAAGATCACAATATCAAGACAGACGACTATTCGTGACATACTCAGAAGGCTAACCAGACTACTTATTATCAATATTTAAAACATAACTCAATTTATCAAACATAGACAATCTACAGACAGTAAAAACTCTGCAAAATTTTTGTCTTTTTTTTCAAGATCTTGCCGTTGCTACTATTCAATCTATTATAAATTGAAGGCTCAAAAAATCTAGTGGCGCGCAGTCAAAATAGCATCTTAAAACTATTCATCATTAATCAGGGCTTACCACATTCTATAGAGACATCTGCGAGTGGCCAGCGGCATTCCAACGTGACGTGGCTTCGCGATGACACTTGTCCAAGAAACAAAAAAGGAATTATACGCTTAAAACACAGCTCAAGAAACGTGTCCCGAAAAAACACCCACAAGCTCCTATAAAAGACCTTACCATAGACAAAACAGCGACACTTTTAAAAAGAACTCTCAAACGCTTTCAAACCTTAAAACGCTACGTCATCATAATCAATCACCATTTTAAAATATCGAAAATTATTATATTAATTCCATGGGGCATTATTTGACTAAGCCTTGTAACAATGGCGGGAATGAGTGCCTTGGAAAGCTAAAGAGAGGTTATAAAAAAGTGTGGTAAGGATGACATGTCAATTATGAGAGCATTTTATTGTTTGGACTTGAAGTGGCGGCGGATCATAGACGGCGCGGTGCCTGCGGTCGGCTCAATCATCTGCAACATAACCTCACATTGCGGTTTTATTGTGTAAAAATATGTGTGGTAACGTCAGTCTATAATTTGTTAATATAAAATGGGTTTAGCTTTCACCGCATTGAAGAATTGGGTTAAATAGGCCGGTAATGAACAGAATTTGAGCTGCGATGGCTTAAACTGAGGTACTGAACTGAGAAACTTAAATTGTTAGAATTCATAATTAGATAAAAATGAAATGAAATGTTTATTTAATCTTGTAGGACGAGTTTGATATACATAAGAAGAACACATAAGACGGGTAATTTTTTAAAGTTAAAAAGCTTAGGTATCAGAAAAGAAATAAATCTTAAACATATCAAAACCAAACGTTAATATAAAAGGAAAAATATGACACATTAATACCAGTAACTAGCTACAATTATTTTGAATATGCAAATCGTTGTTTTAAAGCAAAAAAACTGTAATTTTCCAAATAGTTTCCAATTTATACGTCGGTCGTTGAGGTAAGCTACTGTCATGAGGCGATATGCAAATTCGCTGCTAGCCGACAAAGAGGGCGGGGCTTGTGGCCAACATGGTTCCATGTAAAGACCTTAATTACGCACACATAAGTTTACCTATGTTTTTTACATGCCATGGAGAATTAAACTTTGCTAGGGTTAAGCCAGAAATTAAAAAAAAAGCGGACGCGGGAATCAGAAAAGAGATTGATATCTCACGCGTGAAAACTTTTTGGTTGTGATAGTTTTTGAGAGTGAATGGCGTTTTATAACGAACTGGTCATTTTTGCTAAAAAATTGTAAGTGATTGCCATTTTAAAGGAATTCAATTTTTCTTTAAAGTTGGCAAAGGGAGTTATAGACAGAAGTCCGTAATGAAAACTTATTCGGCAAAATTGTTAATTTTAATTGTTGTAAAGACAAATCATAGAAATGGCTTTACTAATTTGATATAAGAAGGATATTTTTATCTTTTTAGGTAAGCATATTGCTTCAAACGATCCTGTCCTTAAATAAAGGCTCTATATTTTAAAGTATATGGTTTATTATGACAAAAATAACATTACCCTCTTCTTTGCCTAATGGATATTGCATACGTGTCGCCACATGTGCAAACCACTAAATCAAATGTGATGTAATTCGAGTGGCAGAAATTAGTTTCGTCAATCGTCGGCGTTCAGTTTCGCAGCCCATAAATATGTTCGACTTTCAAAATATTTCCCGCCATAAGCCGTTGGCGGCAAAAAGTGTCGCAAAAAATAATTCGAAATTTAAACTTAGAATTTGAAACAAGTGTGTTTCGTTTCAAAGAATGATTTTGAGATTAGAAACAGATATTTTGGATAATCTTTTTAATTTTTTGTTTATTTTTTACCTACGTGGTTTTTTGAAGACAGATCCAAAGAAATTGTACTTATTGGTTATGAAGATATTTATTTGCGTTATAGGTAACATTGGTTAATACTCGTAGTATTTTATTTAAGTATTAGGTTTCACACGTCATGGCCAGATTATTTTTAACCCCCGACGCCAAAAGAGGGGTGTTATAAGTTTGACTGTGTGTCTGTCTGTCTGTGGCACTGTAGCTCCTAAATGCGTGGACGGATTTGGATGCGGTTTTTTTTTTCTAGCATACAAATATATTATGAATTTTACTTTCAATCACGAGTACATTTTTGATTTATTTAATTATTGCATTATATAATATATTCATGGGTAATCAAAGGCACCATATTAAACCTCGATATTGAATTAAAAACTACCCAAAAATGGGACATTTCATCTGCCACAACTTCACAAAAATCCATCGAAAATACTCGAAAAGTGAGAACAAGCTAAATACTAAAGTAACCCAACAATTAAGTACTTCTCATTCAATACACACATTAGAACCAATGAGGAAGGAATATAAGGAGTGGTCCCTTTTTTTTTCTTAAACAAATGAGTTTATGACAGCGTGCCAAGGTTGCGCCAATTTTTCTCATAGTTTTCTTGGTAGATGACCTGTCATACGATAAGTAGTACCTACCGTACAAAATGGTAGCCACTTTGCGCCAGATCAGGCACGTAGATCCAGACGGTATGGCACCTCCTCTTATGGTATCTACACACCAAAGCCGCCGGCTTTTTTGACAGCTGCCATTTGTATGACGTAAAGCCGCTGACCTAGCCCGGCGGCATGACGGCGGCTTTGGTGTGTAGATAACATTAGAACCAAGTCTTAAATAAGTCCTTACGTTTAGAAATAACTCGGTAATTACAATACATAAACTTAAAACAGACAATGGGCAGTTAAATATTTCCATCTTAATTTATTTCTTTATTGCTGCTAATATGATATATTTACTAGGTATATTTTATAGCGGTATAACTATTATTATTTTGAAACACGTTTTCGAATAATTCATTGATTTTAATAACTTCATAACAATGAACGTCTAGAATTTGATTATTATAGGTTATAGTGGTAAATTAACCTATTAATATTATAAATGTCAATGTTTGTGCCGATGGATGGATGGATGTTTGTTAGTCTTTCACGCAAAAACCACTGGACAGATTTTGATAAAACTTGGCAATGTTGTTGCTTATACATCAAGATAATACATAAGCTATATTATTTTACGATATCACGATTTTTTTCCAAGATATGACGATTAATGCGTACGAACTCGCGGGCAAGTTTAAGTTTCATAATAATCTTTACACAAGTTTCAATCTACTCAGAATTTTATTCTTAATTATCTTATATACTATTCCACTGCTGGGCAAAAGCCTCTATCTTCATCTGCCATACCTTCGTGTAAGGAATAGCTTATTAAGTTTAAAAATTTAACTTAGCAAAGAAAATTATGACTTTATAAATTGTAACGAAATATTACTTTATTTTACAGTTATTTTTATTATAAACAACATAGCCTCTACGTCTATATTATAATATATCTCTGTAACTTCATTTATTACAGAAGGTAATTATTTAGTTCTTAGAAAATACAATAACCTATTCGTAATATCTATTATATTGACGCTAACTTTTCATCGACAATGTAATTTTACGAGCGTAGATTTTATAGCTATTTATTTATAATTATAATAATTTTGAAATACTTATTTCACTTAAAAACACTAAAAATAACAAAAAATCAAGTAATAATAAGTAAAAAAACCAAAATAAAAAAGTTCAATTTTCTCTACGTAGTTTCGAACCTCATTATGGTTTAGTTCAGCTACTCCCCGCTAGATGGCGCTAGCAGTATCAAATTCTATTTTCGCCGCGCTTGGAAGAGTTCTTAAGAGATTGCGAAGAAACGGTTGTGAAAACGAAATAAATGGCGGAATAGCTTAAATATTGTAGTTAATAATTATTAAAACTAATAAAATTAATGACGAATTGTAAGTTAATCACAAAAATATTCAATATCTAAATATTTTTATCCTTATTTAATTTATTGGTCGCGTTTTTGCTTTTAATAATTATTATTTCTTATTATGAAAGAGACATAGACCATAACGCATACAGACTAAATAAACGATTGTCTATTTTCTAACCTATTCCTTTCTGTGTTTTTAATAGTTTTAAAAAATCTGGCAGCATTGTATGAAGTTTGGTGTTGTTGCAGATAATTTTGTGACAAGAAAAATTTTGAAAGCAAATTATTATGGTTATTAAAATGATATTTATCGGACAACAAATCGTAGGCTTTTATTTAAGAAGGGAGAATTAATTATAATTAAAAGGACGGCACCTACTTGCTCACTTATACTTACCTACAAAGGTATCTAACTAAGTATGCTTTATTTACTTATTAGCTACCTACCTACTATTTACTAATGTGACAACACAACTAAGTATCTGTATATTCAAAAACCCATGGAACTACTTAAAAATACTTACAAAGGTTCCTGTATGCTTTTATTTTACTTATTAGATAGATACTATTTACTTATTAATTTTATCTATCTATGATTTTATTACGCTCCTTGACAACACAACTATCTGTAAATACAAAAATCCATAACTTTAATAACTTAATTTAAAAATTAAATAAACAAACACAAAAATGAAGACATTTTCTTCAGAAATTACACTTGCAACTAGCAAACATTAACTAGACTCCCCATTTATAATAGCACATAATACACATGGAGTGTCAATTTTATTCTTGTAGCTTTAAATATGGATGTATAAGTAACAAAATTATTGCGTTAAGAAAATTGATGACTTAAAGTCTAATGTTTTAATAATTGCAAGTTGAAGCAGATGTGGCATGTAATTTTGTGTCTACATCATCTTACGCATTTATCGTCATATCTCAGAAAAAAATTATGATATCTCAAAATAATATAGCCTATGTGTTATTCTGATGTGTAAGCCACAATATTGCCAAGTTTCATCAAAATCTGTTTAGTCGTTTTTGCGTGAAAGAGTAACAAACATCCATCTACCGGCACAAATATTGACATTTATAATATTAGTAGGCTATAACTAATTTTTTGATACAACTAAATGAAATTACCTACTTAAATCATATTTTAACAGAAAAGGCACACAAAAGGAAAAAGTCTTTCATGATTAGGTAAGTAAGATTGTGAGAAAAGTTTGTGAATTTTAATCCGCATTAATTGGTTACGATATTATGTTTTGGGACACCAAATGATACCTAACAACCAAATAAAAGGCTAACTAAATAAGCAGGTTAATATATTATTTCAACGAAAATATAAAAAAGCGTTTAATTAAATCGATTTATCGATTCACAATCGATTCTTTATGACACATTTTTATTAAAAAGTCATAAAACTTATTTTACTAGACCAATTTGTTTTACTAGAAACATAAGTTCAATAAACGATCAATCTATAAAAATAGTAATAAAATTATTTAGCATTCGATGATAGCGTTATACTTAATTAGTATACCTAACTAATAAAAAGGAATAACTAACAAACTTATAAAAATGTTCTTATAATTAATATTGTGTAATAAAAATGTATGATATTTTATATTCTTAAGCAATTTTACAATTATTTTTTTGTGTAAAAGGTGTTTCAGTTAAGTAGGTACTAAAATAGATAAGTAATTATGTGGTTTATATGTTTCGTTTAGATTTTGTCTCAAAAATACCTACCTAATAAAATGTTTACCGCATTATTGTATTTACAAAAACCTGTTTGTTCCTATTAGTTAAATGGTAAGTGAAAAACCTCAAGATATTGCGAAATTGTAAATAAAACGCTGAGCGACGATGATCAAGTTTCATCAAATCAAATTAATGATGATTTTATGGAAAAATTTAGAATTTTTTATAGAAAAATATCATAATTGTTATTGCCATTACATTTGCAAAAGCCGCAAAAAAATTTTTGCAACTTTAAAAACTTCCAAAGTTTCCAAAGGGGAAACTGGGGTAAATTGCGTATAGTGTTTGCGTGTGTCGCTGACACGGCGGCGGCGGTGTCGGCGCGAACTTCCCACAGCGGGGGGCGGGGGCCGCGCGCATGCGCCCACCAACCAGCACTTGTTATTGTTAATGCAAAATTATTAAACATTCAACCGTTTCAGCCACGACAGAGCGTCGAACCCATCAAAGCGACGTAAGTCTGCAACGATCCACGTAGGTACATCATCATACCATACTAAGTATCGACATCCAACTCACGACGTTCCGACCGAGAGCAACTCAGCTATGTTGATTAGTACAGAACAGAAAATCCGAACGAAGGAAAACTCTCATGTAATTGCCGCAAAAACCGTTGAAAAAACGCGCACGACCATCTGTGTGGAGGTGCGGGCGCGGTGTGCCGGCGGCTGCGCGGGGGGCGGGGCTAGGGCGGGGCGCCACGCCCCCGGCCGCCGCCGCCCGCCGCCGCCCGCCGCCGCGCCAGTGTCCGCCAGACCGCCGAGCGCGCCGGGCCACCCGCTCCCCGCGCCTCGCTCGGCCACGCGCGTCCGTGATCGAATCCAATCCAATCTTCGTAGCATAGTAAGCGACCGTCGCGAGTGCAGTATGACACTAGTGAGCTAGCGGGCCGCTGTGACGGTGTCAAATAATCTTATGTGTATGTGTGCACGTGCAAGTGTGGTGTGTTAGCTTGGGCCCGTGACAAAAAAACGTTCGTGGTGGCCAGCGGAGCCTTGCACCCGGGCTCGGGCCGAGCTTTCATGGCTCAGCCTAGGGTATGTACTGCAGACACCTGTAGGGACACTAAACATCACATATACACACACCTAGCCGGTAGCGATAGGAACAGTGTAGTTGATAGATATCAGCTCGATGATAAGTTAGGCGAAGTGATTGACAGAATAGGTGATAAAAGTCTTAAATCCGATAAAACAGTTCGAAGTAAAGATAAAGATTAAGAAGGTAACGAAAAAGAAGTGTCACGTGTGGTAACAGATGAAAATCTAAAGAAAATCAGAATTAAAACATATGCGGTCGGCGCAGGTACATTCATTAGGCATGCTCCGACACCGGGGAGCTGTTATAACAAGCAGACGCTCGCTGCATACGTAATGGCGGTTTAGAATGCGGTGAACAACCACCGACGCATTACCGGCGATAATGAAAACGAAATGAATGCATTACACTCAATAAAAAGTAAATGATAACGCAGCCATAACGACACGCCGCGTCTTACCGCAACAAGACATTAAAACGCTTGTAAATTTGAAGGTGTAAACTCGCGCTTAGCCAAATCGAGATATGGAAAACAGTGATGTTCAAATGTTCAAGACAAGGTACAAACGGTGCTAAGTCTCCCCAATCTCCCCATATTGAACACCTGACTGAATAAATAGAGTTTGTTGAAATTGGGGACAATAAATGAGATAAAATGGCGTTTCAGCGGGGTGCCTATTGTCCCCATTGCTCTCTTGCGGGCTGTGACGGGACTCAGACGAAATCTGTAGAGTTACAAGCGGCTTTAAACGCACGGTTGGGCACAAAAGAGCCTATCTCGGAAACCAACAATAAAATTCAATTGACAATGACAAGAAAAAAAAACCTTTTTTGGCACCACAAAGGTACCCTAACGGAATTCTTGGGGACAACTTTCTAAAGATTTAGGATCGTATTGTTTTTGTGTTAGAGATATTAAAATGTTGATCCCTCTTTGTTTTGGAACAAGATGGTAGAGACAGACAAAAATGTTAGCTAAAGCATTGTAAAGGTATAAACAGGTAAATTACAAGATAAGACTCTTGACTAGACAATAATTTTGACAAACGTGATAATAAAATAATTAACAACGATAAACACATAAATAAATATTAGCAATCTTTTAAAAATATCAAACAGGAAAGGCGTAAATATTTAGGAAATCAATTCATCAATTTAAAATGTCAATTTGAGTTGTAAAAAGTGGGTTATCAGAGACATTGATTTTGAGTAGAAATTTATTGAGGCCTGCATTACGGTGTTGCTTATACTAAAGCAAATATCATCAGATAAACGTATCTAGGTATAAATACCTATAGATAAACTATCTAGTAGACTTACTGAATTGATAATAAATACTGATATGAAGTATTTGAAAGGAGTATGTCATGTAATAAATCATATAACCGACGGGAACGGCGAATTCAAATTAATTTTACATCCATCTTGATTTCTTTAACTTGAAATTGTTTTATTTCTTATATTATACTTTGATAAAAGACAAATACGGTACTTCAATGTGTCGAGAAAAATATATAACCTACTTACATACCTAGATCTTTTTCCAAATGAATAATGGAATAAATATGCTGTGTATTCTAAAACTGAAATAAAAAAATAGTAGCCTTCTACTTTTCTCGGATTTAAAATTTATAAAACTTTAAAAGATTTTATATATATTTAATGACAAATAGATAAATAAATAACTATGAAGATAATTAGATAATGATAATTTAAATAAAACACTGCATAAAATAGAATAGGTATATTATATGTTCTTAAACTGCCATGACGTCTATCTATGACACCACGTTACTACGTAGACATTTTATAAAATGAAAGATCACATAAAAGTAAAGTTTTAAAACTGATAAATTTACATAAATATTCATATAAAATATTATATTTGCTTAAACTCAGGAAATATTTATATTTATTTAAATATACATTTACGGCGCGAACTTTATCTGTATTGTAATATATTCTAATGGGTCTTGAGTATTTGTTTTGAATACAATAGAAACATACGCAATAAAAATATAAAGTTTTAACTAAAAATTATATATTCATGGTGATAATATAGAAAAAAACAAGTATAGGGAACAGTTATTTTAGTGACAATAATATATCTTTAAGTAAATAATGTTGAAATTTTAAAATGTATGTAATCGGACGATGTTTGTTTCCCGACGGCTCGTTCACTTAACTTTGTCATCTAAAAACTTCTTTTAACATTAATAGCAGCTATAAAATAAATAGTTACTAAATCTAAAAATATAATTGCATCTCATAATTTCCATTTTATTAGCTTCAAAAATGTAGTAACTAGTTATAAAATTATGAACTGCGAAAATAATTAAACAATAACCTATAGTTTATAAAAAGAATCTAATTTTGAATGTTAAGGTATCTAACTAAGAACACACAATTCTTAATTTGAAAAATACTCAAAGAGTTAGTTCTTAATTCAAATTGTAGTCAATTTGTTTTTCTTTTATAAGTCGAGTTAAACAGCCAGTTATAATTAAAAATATAATTATGTATGGTCATGCAGTTGAGGAACAAAAAATGAAAATAGCTCATTTAAAATCTTAGGTTGCTATTTTTGAAAACACGAATTATTAAACAGTTGAACATCTACTTTAAAAATTACATCTAAAGAAATATATTTGTTAATATTTCCGTACTTAAATCTAAAATATGTCAATGATTGAAAAAGATAAATGCATTTGAGAAATTTTGTTTCAAAAATGTAAAGTAGACAACAAAAGCAATTTCATTAAAATAATTCGTAATAATATATACTAATATAGATGCCGAAAGACTTCTTCCTTTTAAAACAGTGAAAAAGCGGTTCATATGATACATTTCTTTCAACAAACTTAAAATATCTAGCGACGTCTTTAGTTATTATGAAAGCAGTACTTACACGTAGTGAAGCGATAGTAGTTTAAAAAAAATAACGTTTAAAAAGTAAACTAATGTTCCAATTTCAAGTATGTTTTTAATTTTGAATACTTATTCCATAAAAGTTAATTCCATATAAATAACATTATATAGATGAGTCTATCTAATACACTTTTTTTTTCAAGCAGCTGAATCGAGCACGAACCTCCTTTGATGAGTCTAATACAATTTTTTTAAAAGCAGCCGTATTGAACCTCCTTCTTTTAGTTAGATACTTTTTAATTTGAAATCGATAAAAAAAAAAAAAGTCAAAATATAAACAAAATAGCCAGGTCAACATCCGTAACTTAATAACAACAAAAATGACAAAATGATATTTGCTCAAGTCTCGTTAAAAATCGTCATATCTCGGTAATATCGTTTTACGATGTGATATCACTATCATTCGAATTCTAATATCGATATGGAGATACTATTCGGGTGGCCCACTAAATAAACAGATAAAACATGTAATGACAAGCTCTGTTTAGTGTTTTCTTGTAACAATTACGATTTTTGTACTTATCTAGATTTTTAATTCGTTATCTGTGTAGGTAGAGACAATTTTTTAAATTGAGAATATACTAAGAGCTACATAATAGACATTTTGTTTTTTTTTAAATTGAAAATGAATAGGTAGCTACATACTTAGTAGAAAATGTTGGTTGAAATAAAGACTTTCCCCATTAATACAAGCGTTTTAAATATAGTCCCAGGACTAATGTCATATTTGACGTTTTGTCTATAGCCGAAACGTTATTTATCTGAGTTTATTCTAGGATTATAAATAAAGCTCGTTTTGTAATAAGGGTTCCTGAGAACATTTAAAAGTTTTAGGTTAGAAAATATTATATTTAAAAAATATATACATTTCCGTATTTCTAATATACGTAAGATTAAAGCCTATGCTCAGCAGTGGGCAGCTATAAGCTAAAATGAATATAATCTAAGATTTAGATCTTGTTTCACCATTTATAGATAAAATTTATCTGGCACATATACTTTAGATACCTGTCTCTGTCTAGTTTTATGAAATAGACATAGGTTTATCTGTCAGCTAAATTTTATCTGTAGGTAGATGGCGAAACGGCCCGTTAGATTTTTGAAAATTAAAAAAAAACGCATCAAAATCCACGCGTGTAGAAGCTTCAGTGCCACAGACACACAGACAGAGGGGTCAAACTTATAACACCCCTCTTTTGGCGTCGGGGGTTAAAAACAGCTAAAAATGAGGAATAAGCGAGTTACATAAATTGCGATCCTATAATAAAGTCAGTACAGTGTTTATTTGCAGTTAATAAAGATTTATAGCATAAGTATTTAATCAGTTACTATCTAAATGTGAATAAAAAATTACTTTATCAGTGCATAAAAGTGATAATACATAGATATTTCGAATGAATTAAAATATAATTCATCTGTCTCAAAATAAAAGACACCAAATTAAATAAAAAAGAATTTGAGAGACGAAATAAAATTATAAACCGATTCCTTATAGAGTTTAACAGTTTATTGTAAGATGATAGTACATAGAGACAGAAAAAAGAGAAGTTATACAAAAGGTACAGCATATTTCTAAAAGAAATTTCGTCATGCAGACCTCACAGAGAGAGAAGTGAAAGCAAGAAGGCAGGATAGTCACTTAATTTACAATAAACAATAAATATAAGTATAAACCTACACATATATCATCGATAAATACACATACATAAATATTATAATTTATAAAAATATATTATGTAGGTAGGTAAATAAATACATAAGTATTACATCAAAATCGAGGCGTCATGTCAGGATAGAGAATTGTGTAGAAAGAGGAGAGAGGTCTAAGCCCAGCAATGGGACACAGACGGCTAAATAAGAATAATAAAAACTGTTAAAATAAATAAATCATAGTATAAAATCAACATAAATTAATAAATTCACGTTTAAATAAATAATTGTTATTCAATAATCATTAAATTAACAATTAAACATTTAGCTTTGCTTATAAAATTATCACTTATTAGGCTGCCCGCGACTTCGTACGCATTAATCGTAATATCTTTAAAAAAAAACATGCTATCTTAAAATAATATAGCCTATGTGTTATTCTGATGTATAAGCTACAATATTGCCAAGTTTCATCAAAATCTGTTCAGTAGTTTCTGCGTGAAAGAGTAAAAAACATCTATCGGCACAAACATTGACATTTATAAAATTAATAAAAGCAAGTACCTAAAGCGCTATAAAAAAGTAATTTACATATTTTTAAAAACAGACGGTAAAAAAAATGGCGTAACAGATTAAGATTGGTTAAAAGATTTAAAAATCAAGCCGATATCAAAATATTTTGGTAGATAATATTTTTATAACCAGATAATGCGATGATTAAAATATACTACATGTATTTGATAAATAAATAAAAAAACGAGTAATTAGTATCACTATACATTCGTTGATAAGACTTTTACAAATAATTTATCTCTAATAATTTCATAACAAAATAAAAAATACATATAAAAAGAAATATATCTATCATAAAAGTTTAAAAAAAAACCGCAAAGAACACAAAACCTACACAGCCAAGTTTTTCGTTTAATAATTCTAAATATAAAAATTGGCAGTTAACATTTTGAAAGTCATCTTGTTTTTTTTTAATAAATCAGCTGATCGGTAGATATATTATTTGACCTATATTATGTTATGAAACTACTAAACCAATAAAGATATTATATTAATGGTACATTTGAATGTGTATTCGTAATGAATATTAAATTTATTATTCGTATATATTTAGTTAGTTTTATTTGTGATTGTGAATATAGTTATTTGTAGAGTCAGTGTAAGTATTTAAAAATTAAACCTACATAAGTAGTAAGATTGATTTAAAAATTGCCGTATTCCTTTAAAACAGATTAAAAATTAAATTAAAGTAACATAAATAAAACATCAAAGTTTATTTTTAAAATTCTAAGCTAAAAATTGCGAGTGTGTCGTACCTAACCTAAACATTAAATACTCTTTCATGAATCTCTTTGGATAAACTGAATTAATTTAAATACCTACAAAAATCAATAAAACTTCTCATACAACCGCCTTGCAGCCAGTAACACATAAAATTAACCGAAAAGAGAAAGAAATAGGAATAAAGTGGCAATAAAAATTTAATACACACAAATAAAAATCGCTTTTATATCACTTTAAAGAAATTTCACCAATAAAACCAAACAAAAAACGTTGACATTTTGTGCGCAATAAAATTTGACCTGTACAATTAATGTTAGTGATACGTTCTATATTTGAAAATTTTAAAAAAATACTTATTCCATCTCCTTAGTTGAAACTAATTTTTGCGCGGCCAAGTACTTAAAGCGAAGTGATTAAAATCAAATAAAAAGTTTTAACCCGTCGGGTATCGTAATGCCATGTGACTCAAAAACGGAATCTTCGAAATAAAACCGCGAAAAAGCTTTTAAAATATAAGATCATCTGATTGCGGTCCGCCATTACGTAGTTTGACGTTTATTTTTTCTAAGATGGCGCCAATGTGCGGGCGTTGCGACTGTCCGTTGCGAACACATTAAACTTATTATTGGCACTTACTTTCGACTGTAAAGATAATGCCAGTATTGTATTGGCAATTCTGTTCACGATAAAACAACTCGATTTTATGCCTCAAGTGTTGAAAAATGCGTTGCCATTAGGTGATGCCGTGCTGGAAGATAACAGGGCAATGCTGCACGCTTTTAATTTTTAGGGCTGGCAATACCGAACCGCGTTAGGCGCTAAAATAGCCTGTTCAGGAAGTTGAGTAGATAATAGAAAATAATTAACTATGTCTAGTTACCGTCGCTTAGATATCGCAAATTACGTTACAAATAATACTTAGATGAGTTTTTTCGTCGAATATTTTAAAAATATATTCAAATTACTAGTATATACCACATTTAAAATATCAAAGGCCAACTCATGTAAAGATTTAACATCGAAACCGCGTCTATTAAAAACAAACGTATTTTTTGTGCGCATGCGTGATCGGCATCATCATTAGTTAAAATTCCTAAAACAACTCAATATGGGAAAAATTGCTTTAACGGCATTCTAAACTCAAATCAACCTCACCTTCCAATTTCAAAATGGTCGCGCCTATCTTCCTTCTAATTTCAAATGTGGAATCCATTCGGTAATAGATAAATGACACTTAAAACGGTCATCGGCTTCGAAGTGACCAGATAAATTAGGTTTGATGAATTATATAACAGTGTACGACAAAATGATATATTAATATAATAAAATAGTGAACCGGGCGGACCGGTCCTCAGACATTACGTTTTAATGCGATATGGTGATCACAAAAATAGCTATTTTTCAACCCGGATTACTTAAAAAGAAAATGGTCGCTCGCTTTCCGGTACGTCACCGGTTTTCGACCATTTTTACCGTGGGTGTAGATTAGCTCTCAAACACATTCAACCCGTTTTTGTTTTTATCGTTAATGGCCTCACGAAGAAAGCTTTAATCAAAACTGAAGATTAAACGCACAAAACAATTTATAATATGTAAATGTTAAAAACGCGTTCCCAATTAACTTTTTTTCGCGTTCCTATGTTCCGATGACAAAAATTTTGCTTGTAGCGAAAATTATTTCGACTGGTCATGAATTTAAATCGAACGTAAATGATTTAATATTCATTCTTAACTAACCGGTTGCTGTAAAACCTGCAGCGAAGTAAAATGCACCAATACACGAGTGATTAATTACATAGTGTTCGCTAGTTATTTAAAGGTATATTAAGAATTCCTCTAATCACCATAAATTGCCTTTTATATATTAATTCTCGCTGCAGCGCGATGAGACTATTCGAAACAAAATTTTTACATAATTCGTACATCAGAATCAATTGGATTCCGTCCGATGGCCGACGCGCTTTATAACTGCTAATTTGTTATTTAAATTCGCTGTTCCATTCCATTTTTGAATTTGGATTTGGTCCGTCGGCTAGTTCCCGCCGCCGGCCGCGGGAGTCGCGGGATCCAGCCAGTCCTTGCCGCGCTCCTCATTGTTTTATTCGTGGCGCGTTCCTTTTTCAATTTGAATATCGCTGTTCATTTTCGAATTGGCTCTTTGTAGACGCGCTTTAATTGCGCACTTTAGATTCAAAGTTAATTCGCGTGCTCGCTAATTTGAGGGTTTATTGTGTATGCGGTCGCCTAACATCCTTTTTAAAGGCGCCCCGCTAGAATTCCTGATAGAACTCATGCTAATACATTGTATAGTTTAATATTAACGTCGGAACGTGACCGATAAATTGCATAATCTTGTCTAGTGGCAGTTATTTGGACAGTATCAAAATATGTTTGGCGGTCGTATATTCATGTCACGCTATTTCTTTCACTGATCAAGCAAAACATCGGCGGTTGTTTATCGGCGATCGGCAAATCCGCCGGCTGACTCCCGAAACGTTGTAATTCTTGTAATACGCCGCCGGGATCTAGATACACATTAAACAATATTAATTGAAGCGGGATGATTCAGCGGAACGCGCTGCAAGGGTTGTACTCGAACAATGCCGCGCTCGAACACTGGCCGGCGAGACTCGAGCCCGTGTTAGCCGAACGCATACGAATTTTAAAATTCCTTTCAAAACCATTTTTCCATCTTTTTTGAAGGGATCTCTTTCGAATCTTTTTCGGGACGCGCGAGACGATAACGAGGTTTGAAATTGGAATCACGCCGGCCGTTACTGGGCTATTTAGCGCGGGCTTTTCGGTGACACTTTTTAGAGTTATGGCCGCTGTAAGATGAATAGTAAGCCGTTACGGGTAATTAGTGCGGCTTATCTGTTAGATTAGCGTTGCATTGGCGCCGCGTTTGAGTTATTTCACTGTATAGGTACTTGGTTTTTATAAGTGAAGGGTTGACGTCGTATTGAGGCTAGTGTGCGGGTGAATTTCAGAGTGTTGTTTTGTTTCGTGCGGTCGGTCACACGGCGTCGGTCGATGACCAAATTATGGGCAAGAACGAGTCCCGCCGGTGGCTGACGATGTCCAATCCACTTGATCCCACCGCGTAAATCTTGATAAAACTCTTTAGTTGAAATTAAGAATATCCACTAAGGTATTTGTCTCGTTCTTAATTGACGGGGATCGGCGGCGTAAATATCTGGCGATCATTATAATTTGTTTCTTAAACGAAAAAAAAAAACAGCCGCAATAATTTAGAATAACATTTAAATTGTGTCTGCATACTCGAGTCGATTCGTTATTTTCGGTTTGAATTAAGAACGTTGAGTGTTTTCATCGTTACCAGCCAGTTACCTACTTTTTTAATTAAGTCGAGATTCATGCGGTACAAAAGACAAGGAATGCGTTCTGAAATGCGTCACTCAGAATTGGATGTAAATAGTCAATCAGTGTGGTGTGGCTAATCTCGCATTCACTCACACAATAGAGGTAACGAACGGACAAACGGACAGACGCGCTAATAAGACGTGCGTGGGCGGCTTTATGTCAACGTTATTTATGATGAGAGACCTTTCTCATTTTTTAAACTTTTTTCTCAGCTGGCAACATTCAGCGTTCGAAAATTCGAATTCGAAGAAATTGAACTTCAGAATTTTTGGCCGCGAAAATGTTTATCCTTGATTTTATTGCTGATTGAAAAGATTTGTCCGTACGGAATACAATTTTAATGATTTTTACCTGTCGAGCTTAAAAGAATCTAATCAGAGAAACGAATATCCTTGTAGGCGTAATAAATCTGCGATTTTATTATTGGCGAGAGGGACATAATTTACTTTAATAAGAGCAAAAAGGAGTTGTGTCGCGTCGAAAGGAAATCGTTATCTAAACGACGTATTTACGTTAAATCTGTGAGACTGTGTCCAGAGAGTGCAGCATACGATAACGGCCTTTATCGGCTAAGGTTCATATGCCAGCTATTGAACCCACTTATTTACTTACAAACATATAAACTAAGTTTCAATTTGTTTATTTTTAATCGCAGGTCTAGGGTTAATAGTCCGTTAAAATTAATTTGATGATTAATCAGTGACTATCCAGATTTATCCGGAAATATGATAACGGCGCGTGAATCAGCTGATTATGTTTAGTTATTGTTACATCTAAAGAGTTCAAATTAAAAATGGAATGGGATGTAAAGCTTTCATTGGCGGCCTTAAAACAAGTGCTAACGTTTCCCCCTCGATACATCGAGCGATAAATCTGGTCGCGAATCGACCGCATCCGTGCGCCGAACATCGCTCACGACTGCTATTTATAAAAACCACCAAGAAAAACACTCTAGCTTACAGAATGAATATTGAAATGTTTTCAAGCTTCAAAGCCGCATGTGACTATGCAGCTGGCCGGCTCACCTTCCAAATTCGAATTTAGAACGGGCCCTACGATATTCAGATTCAAATATAGAACAGTGAAGAGTTGCCAGTAATTAAGGTAGGTGCGCGGAGAGCGCTCGGAACGCCCGCGCGATTGGTTTATTGACACGTGTAGCGTTGCCGCGCGACGCCGCGACACCGCGACACCGCACGATGTCCCCATGCGGATGAGCAAATGGAATAATGGACGTCTGGGCCCGCATCCGGCGCGGGAGTCGGATACAACTCTTGCAGCGCTCTGGATACAATTTTTCAATTAAATCGACCAGACAGAAGATCCCTAATAGGTGTCGTTAAGAAGTCGTGTGCCCGATTTTCGATCTGTCTCCGTAACGAGGCCGTTTTATTAGTATTTATGGACGAGAAACAAACGCACGGAGCATTCTTTGGGTTCTTAAGCTCTTGTATCATGAATGAAGTTGAATTTATGAGTAGCACCCGCTATGGTACTATACTGCTGAGTAGGAGTGGGTGCTGTGCGTGAGGATGTCGGATGGAGGAGAGCGCGTTTCAATTCGGTCGCGTTATAAAGATTTTTCTAAGTTTACGGTCATATTACAGGTCGGAGTCGACGCAGTAAAATCCGACACGAGACTCGCGACCGTCTAACGATGTCTGATTTACCACTATCAATTTAAAATATACATAAAAACACACCTGAATGATTGCTACCTACTCCGTTTTACAGTTTATCGTTTATTGTGCCAAATTTATATGATGTTTTTCTTAGTGATGTTGTGCACTTAAATTCTGTCGAGTGTTGCCTTTGCTGGTAGGGGAATGGGAATTATCATTGTATTTATTATTATTAGGTATTGTGAACTATTCGAATACATTATTCACTGTTTCGAATCGGTTCTGGGGGCACCAGACATGTGAGTGCGTCGCCAGATGACAGGGGAGGCGAGACGGGTGTATGCGGCCGGTGGTGGGTGGGAAAGAGACGGGCGGCTAAGGGTGGCGTTTGTCACGACCCACCCCGCGTCGGTCGCAAGTGACGGCGCTGTCTTCCCCAACCGTCTGCGTTCGAATACCTCGTCCCATTTTATTCGCTTTTTACCTACAAATGTTTCGGAATTTCTATTGCGCGATCCGGTCAGATATGAAATATAGCTATCCATATACCGGAGAGGGAGGGCCTTTCAAATGTTGCTAGCTACAACATTCCTAATATTTCCAAGAAATGTTGCCAAAAAATAGATAAGTATAAGTTTAACCAGAATGTGAATAGATAGCAATTTAGAATCACCTCATAAGGAATGCAGTCTCACAGTAGAAACAGCTTACTCATAGTTACCGCAAAGGAGTTAATTTTTACATTCTCAGAACCAACCTACGCTAATCTTGAAACCACAAGCCGTAAAAAGGTAACCCACGGCTTTATTCCGAGCAAAATTTAAATAACTGAAGCGATTAATATCAGCGAGGTTTAATTACCGCAACAGGGCTCCAAACTCATCAAGGTTTGACGTGATGACTTATCACCGGGCCTCGAACCCACGACACGCGTACCTAACCAACCAAATCACAATTTAGACAAAATAAACGCAAAAACACGCCACTTCCAAAACAACTTATTAAATCGCAAGAGATTCCCAGCGAGAAAAAACCACAAGAATGTCATTTAAAAAAATTAAAACGTACGCTGCTTATTTTTTCGTTATGGCAACCCAAATGGACTAAAGGTTATCTCGAAGGAAAAAGGCGGGACTGAGCGATTCCATTTTTAAAACGTATCATTTAATTTTGGAACCGGCTTTCAAGACGTCAAAAGGTAGTCATTACATATTTTGTGGCCAGGATAGCTTAGCGCCCACAGATTAACTCGACTATTTTTGAAATATAACTTTGACGGGGCCCTTGTCATAGAATTCATTTACAACATCGATATAAATATTGATTGCAGTTTTTGCGCTCGAATGCCTGTTGTCAAAGCAATACGACATCATAATTAAAACATATTCTTTTAAAAAAGTAGGTGTCAATGTGATCATTACAGAATTTTAATTACCCTCATCCTTTCATACGTGATGGAATGCGAACGGGGTACTGACCTAAAAAAAAAATATGGGAAAATATTTTTTATTCGCTGTCCTATGGCTGTTTAGTCTTTATGCCATTAGCTTGTGGGTTGAAAATTTTAAGAGTGACGTTTGTGCGTGCGTTTGTGGAGTTGGCTAGCACATGTAAAGTTGACAACCGCCTACAATGATGACGTCAGCGGCGCGTAAGTGTGTCATGGCGGCGTGTGACCGCGCGGGGTTCTGATTGATTGTGACGGCTCGAAAACACTACCAATCTTTTGTGTTAACCTCTAAAAACATATTGGACACTCCACACTTTAAATACCATAGAGTTATTTATTGATACACTTGTAAAAACTTTAAGTTTTATTATTTTAGTCCCACGGAAAAGTTGGATCTCCAGTTTGATATACGATTACTCGTAAAGTAAGTAATTATTAACTTATTACTGAGTTAATAGTAACCATAGTTACTTATAACTAAGTTAATAGTTACTTACAGCAGAATAATATCAAATACAATACCTTATCTCTATTAAAAACGTAAAAATATAGCAGTTTAATAAATAATAAACATTTTAAGAAGTCTATCTTTATTAAAGCCTAAAGCCTTTCTAGATAAGTGTTTAGTATCAAACTTTATGACTATTTATCTAGATTAAGACAACAAATTCTAGGATCAGCATTACATTGAATATTGATCCTAAACTTTAAGGTTATAAGGACAAAGTTGCTGTCAGTTTGGATTATATAACCGTTCCGTTATACGCTCCGGCTTATGTTTTCCAAGTTGAACTTAATGTTGGTTGTAACGGAACGTAACGTGGGTTGCTTACGACAAACAATTCGAGATATAAGAAGTACTCAATCAAATTGAGAAGGCGGTTTATCAATGTATAAAAAATATATTCTTTTGACGTTAATGGTTTATTTTTGTTGAGACTTTACATTTACAAGTTACAATGTTGTGTAATTTTTTTTTCTTAGTGGCTGAATGGATTTGCGATGTGCGTTTTCTATTAAAATAAGTGATTCAGATATGAATGACAGGTTGATGGAATAAAGACAGAAAGCCTTCTTGGAGCTAGTAAACTTTTCAATACTTGACATTGGCAGAATCCTTCGTGGCCGTTGCCAAAATAGAAAAAAAAAAGAAAAAAAAATGCTTTTGTCTATGTAGAGTCTGATTCTATTTTTTTTAATTTTTACTTAATTAAAATGGAGGTATATTTTACCTATTTTTTAATTCCAAAGAAACAATTTCTTGTAATAAAATTCTATATTTGAATCCAACTAACACCCCAAACTAGAACGTTATATTTTTCATCAGTGCGTGAGTGTTACTATTACTGGCCGTTACGAAAATAGTAAAAAAATAATTTTACGCGCGTTTTTCCGCCGCCATCTTGGAAAATAATATGGCTGTTTTAATTACGGATACAAGTTTAAAACAGTGTTTTGTTATTATTCATTTTTTCTTTAGCCTGCGTATTAATTATAGCTTATTTTTAGTATTTATAGATATCTAATCGTATTTTATCCTTAATAATCCATCTAGAAGTTTTAGTTAGGTAATTATTTTGGAAGATGGATGATCTTTTATAGTTTTAAAATAGATGTCTGTATTTTTCACACCAATATTTTTTTCTTATAATGCCATAGTGTTGGTTAATGATATTATTTAATGTAGAACCAGTTTTCTATCTATTTTTTTACTGCAAATGTTAAAAGGAAATTGATCTTTGGGAAAGAGGCGTGACAGGTATCTATGTATATAGGTATTTATTTAAAAGCAAAGTTATTATTTTTCTAAGCGTCTTTAAAACTAAAATATTTATTTTATTTAACAGTTTATTGTAAGATGATAGTACATAGACACAGAAAAAAAGAGAAGTTATACAAAAGGTACAGCATATTTCTAAAATAAATTTCTTCCTGCAGACTCCACAGAGAGAGAAGTGAAACAAGAAGGCAGGATAGTCACTTAACCTACAATAAACTATATATAGTGTGACTTTAAATTAGTGAACGATAGAAAAGGATATGCATGTACTCGTGATAACAAACAACTTTTACTATGGGACCAAGATAGAAATCGTTCAAAAATTTTTGAACTCCCCATACAAAATGCACCAGCTGATAATATGGGGGATCATTTTTTTTTGTGATTTTGACCTTGGTCCCATAGTAAAAGTTGTTTGTTATCACGAGTACATGCATATCCTTTTCTATCGTTCACTAATTTAAAGTCACTTTGTATATTAATCAATTCTGTAACTTTTTAAAGTCTATATCGTTGTTCAAACGTATTTATAGCAAAGGCGTCACGCGTATACAGCCTCTCCATTGTTTCCAATCTGCTCCAGTAAAAATACCTACTCGGCGCCATTTTCATACCGCACCTCTTACCAACATCTCATTACCATTCCACAACCCAATCAAATCTCTTATCACAACGGTATAACATTGATATTCGTTTGGCTGTTTGTTTTACGAGCTGAATCGATAACTTTGTCGTAATTCATATGTAGACGTCATATTTTGCGAGTGTTATTGCGATGGTATAAGGTTTAGATTTGTGTAATTGTAATGTTCACATGTGTTGTTGGTAGTTAAGTAAATTATGATTTAAAACTGACTTTTACAATCGTGATTACTGTTGTTCTTTAGTAATTAGAGGAAAGAGGTAATACAGTCAAGAGGTACTTAAAATATTAATACCCTTGATTGTTCAAGACAATTAAAAAAAAAACAAACACAACAATCATTTAAGGTTGCCTGGAAGTTATTGCTAACTAGCAATAAGGCCGCCTGTTGCTTCTTATATTCTTGTTTGTGTCTGTATCTTATATCTTTTGTGCAATAAAGAATATTTGTATTGTATTGTATTAACATTGCCGTTATAATATTCGCGTGGATTTACGAAAACTACTCAACCGATTTTGATAAAACTTTTATCTACTAAGATGTTTTATTTAACCTAAAACTTACGCAATAAATGAATGAATAAAATAGATTATAATTAAATTATAAATATCTATAATAATTCATTTGTAAACATAAACCAACAGCGGTTAATCTACGAACAAAAGTCATATAAAAATAGATTAATAAAATTATATATCACATTTTTATATTTAATAACATTTATCAATATAGACAGTTATCATCCTAATAATATTATAAATGTCAATGTTTGTGCCGATGGATGGATGTTTGTTACTCTTTCACGCAAAAACTACGAAACAGATTTTGATGAAACTTGGCAATATTGTAGCTTATACATCAGAATAACACATAGGCAATATTATTTAGAGATATTTCGTGTTTTTTCAAAGATATGACGATAAATGCGTACGCAGTTGCGGGCAGCCACTAGTTTTTTATAAAGTCAACATTGTCATCAAGCTATAAAATACATAAATATTAGAATGAATCTAATTATAATATAATTTTAGTGTTTTATAAACGGTCCATAAATTATCTTATTAATCTTATAAATGTCAATGATTGTGCATGCCTGTGAAGATTTGTCACAGTTCCACGGAAAAACCACTGAACAGATTTTGATGAAACTTTACAATATTGTAGTTTGTATTTGAGAATAACATAAGAGTTATATTATTTTAAGATATATATGTAAATTTTCTCATATCTTGGAAAATAATCATGACCTCTTAAAATAATATAGCCTCTGTGTTATTCTGATGTGCAAGCTTCTATTGCCAAGTTTCATCAAAATTTGTTCAGTAGTTTTTACGTGATGAAGTAACAAACATCCATCCATCGACACAAACATTGACATAATAATATAATTAGGATATAGTAAATTGTTCTTTTTAAATACTTAACTCTATTTTAAAGTCTTTTATCGCCTTAGGTAGCATTTTATTACTATTTTACTAGTTTCTAAACGATTTAGACTAATACTAGGTATCCTAATAGACCTAGAATGAGTGTAGGTAAGGTAATTGTTTAGTATTTATGAAAATCTAGATAAAAATAAGTACTAAAGTTAAGACCTAAAAGTACATAACTGTTTACATAAATGCGTTGTTTTTATTATTTGTCAATAAATGTAATTATATATAATTTTGTATATAATTGCTTAGTTCCTTCTTTATGTATATGAAAACTTTTTTATTATAGTTAGGAAGAACACTGAAAATTTTATACGAAAACATTCCTACTAATATTATTAATGTTTATTTTTGAATGGATTGATGGATGTTTGTTACCCTCAACCAAGAACTACTGAACAGATTTCGATGAAACTTAGCAATATTGTGGCTTGCACATCAGAATAACAATAACGCTATATTATTTCTCAATATCATGATTTTTTTACAAGATATGACCACAAATGCGTTTGAAGTCGCGGGTAGCCTCTAGTTTTTAAATAAATTTGCTACATACATAATATTATAATTTATAAAAATATATAAAACGTCAAAATTTAATAAAATCTTCATGGTTATATTAAAAAAAAACACATATGCTAATAACACTTAACATTACCTGCCTACAATACCTAAGCTATAATTTAAGTAATACCTAGACTAGACAGGGAGCAAACGTTAGGGTGCCTTGATTACTAGCTTCTAGTACTTTAGGTCCTAAGTGATCATTTTAATACCTAGTGGTTTGGAACTTTGAATTATTTCTATGAGTTAGGGTCCAAATTACTAGTTATATTATCGTTACGGTTAGTAATTTTCTGAAACTGTATGTTTAGAGAACTACTATAGATACGACTGAGGTTTTGCTTACCATTTGACGTGTAGGTATATGTTTTTTTTTATCGAATAACATTTTTTTATTGACCAAAGGATAAGCATTGCTATCCAAAGAGGTAATGCTGCTTGTTATATCCATTTCTATCGTTCACTAATTTAAAGTCACCTTATATAAACAATACAATACAAATATTCTTTATTGCACAAAAGATATAAGGTACAGACACAAACAAGAATATAAGAAGCAACAGGCGGCCTTATTGCTAGGTAGCAATATCTTCCAGGTAACCTTAGGGTAAGAAATAGCAAAAACCTAAACCTTATATACTTAAACGCAATAAATAGAGCATATTTTCTATCAAAATGTTCTTAAATACATACATACATACATATCCGTCACGCCTCTCTCCCATTGGGGTAGGCAGAGACTACTTCCTTCCACTTGCTTTGATCCAAACACACCTCTTTCGCTTCATCCACACTCATCAGTCGCCTCATACATGCTCGTCGGTTTAGGGTACTCTTGATTTGGCCTTTCTTTAGTAAGTTCTCGATAAAATACATTCTCAATAAAATCTTTTAACCCTTATCTTCCTATAGAACTTTTAACATACCACACATATTTACGTATATAAGTACTTCGAGCAGATGTGTATTCGGCCATCAAAGTCCATGATTTGCAACTTTGAACTGTCTATCATTATCTTTGTACCGAAGTAGAGGTTTTATATACTTAAGTATAGTGCTATGATTTAAGGTTATGTTTGTGTTTTTAGGTTAGGATTTTGTAAAGGTGTTTTTTATGATAGTTTTAAAGAAAAACGGCGGTAAAAGTAAGAAAAAAAGTAAAAATTAATACGAAAGATGGCAAAGGTTGCTTAGGAAATAAAAAAAGAATTTCTTCGTGTTTAGGTATTGAATTATTAGTTAGATAGGTAATAATAGGTACCTACCTACGTATTACATACATATCCGTCACGTCTCTCTCCCATTGAGGCAGGTTAGGCAGAGACCACTACCTTCCACTTGCCACGATCCAAACACACTTCTTTCTCTTCACCCTTTCTCATAATTCCGTCTCATAGCGCCACCCCATAAGCTTCTCAAGTCGAAGCAGTTCCGTGTACGTCAGAGGCCCAGAGGTCTTCAACCGTTTACCCACAACAATGCGGGAAGCAAAATCCTCTTTTGTGTTTAAAAGTAAGCTACAAAGCTGGCTCCTTGCTCATAATTTTTATTCTTATAAGGACTTTTTGAAGTTGCCATTATTATTATAAAAATATGTTACTTACTCTTTACAGTAAGTAAATTACCATTTTTACATGTATTACTTATTTTAAAAATAACCGTTGTATCGAAATGCGCTTTGACTTGTAACGATATGTTATTAATAAATTATCTTTATCTTTAATTTGTTTTGCCAAAAAACCTAGGTATTACTTAAATTTGGTAATGAACTATCTTTGCATGTTATCTCTCGGGATAACACACAATTGTTAAAAAGTAAAATGCCTACCTATACAGGG
The DNA here is from genome assembly GCA_947563765.1 of Anarsia innoxiella. Taxonomy (NCBI): domain Eukaryota; kingdom Metazoa; phylum Arthropoda; class Insecta; order Lepidoptera; family Gelechiidae; genus Anarsia; species Anarsia innoxiella. Next base: position 1,290,103 of record OX387408.1, on the reverse strand, counting down.
TGTAACAGAAAGGGGGTATAATGTCGAAACACAGCGATAGTCCTCATAAAACTGAACAACTTTCCCCAAGGAACATGGTCGTAATGTAACTCGAAAAAAAAATTTCGTCGACCCATACTAAATCTCCGATTAACTGATCGAGTAAGTATGGGCGATCTAAATTTTTTTTTCGAGTTACGACCCATGTTTCTTGGAGAAAGTTGTTCAGGTTCATAGGGACTATCGCTGTATTTCGGTTTTATACCCCCTTTCTCTTACACCCTGTGTACGTATAGTTTTAAATACATATTATAAATCATGATAAAAATATACCTTTATTCTCCAACTAAGATACTTACTAATCAATATTTAAAATCAAAACTCAAAGTACAATCTCATGTTTAAGTTAAATAACTTAAAAGCTAAGACAAAAGCTCTCAGCTGTCAGTTTAAAATGCACTCCCTTATGTTAAAAGCTCAACTTAAAAGCTCTGAGTTAATTGACGGATGGATAATGATCAGATGACTTAACTATTTTATGAATATTCAGTGCTTTTGTGCGCGAGTCCGACTCGCACTTGGCCGGGTTTTTATAGGATTTTTAATTGTAGGCAATAAGTTGACGGGAAAAAAGTATAGGATATTAAAATGTTTAAATTATAGTGTGCGAAGGTAATAAAATAAAAATAAAGATGCAATAGAACATTTTTCTTTAAACCTTTTTTCGTAACGAGTGTCACTACAAAATACTTATTAGCAATGATATTATATTATACTAGGTGCAGATATGTCATATGCGCACCTATTTTGAAGACTGTAAATTGACCTAACTATGACAACAACAAGAGAGAAAGAGCGATTGATTTTGACGCGAGAGCGATAAGGATGCGAGACATAGATTAGTTTTGAAGCATATTAAAGTGCTGTCATCACTCTGTCATTTTAATCATTTTTCGGCACATATTTACAATGTCAATTACTATGAAGGTAACATATCTATACCTATAAAATATCATTGCTTATTAGCAAGTGTCAATGAATAAGTGCTCGTTTCAGCCTGCGGATAAACTTTAACTGCTAGATAAAATAAAATCAATTTCATAAAACATGACGTTTAAACAGTGACAGTTATAAAATATCTGTCAGATAAAATTATTATCCGTAGATGGTGAAATTAGCCTCCTAAGGCAGTCAGAAATCACATTCACTATCTGTCAGTTAATATCTATCACGCATATTATATCTCTCCCATCGGAGTAAGCAAAGACCACTTCGCTACACTTGCTACGATACAAACACACTTCTTTCGCTTCATACAAATTCATTATGGTTTTAGTATTGATAATTATGATACGTAGAGCCTTAAAGCGAATAAGCGGTAAAATCCGATCCGATTAAATTAAATCTTAAAATAATTTATAGAATGTTCACATACATAGTACTATAAGTATAGAGGTACATGAAACCCCGTTGGGGCACAGTCAATATGAGAAAGTAATTAAGTAGGTACCATAGAAATAGTCCTCAAATATATTTCGGATCGGATAAGAATCGAATATAGTGCGTAATGGTATTTACACACCAAAGCCGCCGGCTTTTTTGACAGCTGCACATTCGTATGACGTAAAGTCGCCGGCCTAGATCGGAGGCATGTCGCCGGCTTTGGTGTGTAAGCATAACCGCTCTTTCAGTGACGACATTTATATTAATAAATTCTTTTTTAATTCCAGTACGACGAAAGCCTTCACGGCGGGGGCTACATGGAAGGCGGCGCGATGTACCATGAGCATCGGCTGGCGCACGCGCACCTCCCCCCCGTGCACTACCCGCCCCCCGCAGCGCCCGCTCATGCACTGCCGGGCGAACCGCTAGTCCACAAACGCGACAAGGATGCTATTTACGGGTGAGTGATGGGTAACGTGTGGTTTTATTTTCAAATGAAAATGTATTTAATCTTGTAGGACGAGTTTGACATCACATAATGCTATCTACACACCAAAGCTGCCGGCATGCCACCACTCTAGGCCGGCGGCATTACGTCATACGAATGGCAGCTGTCAAAAAAGCCGGCGGCGTTGGTGTGTCGATACCATAAGATGGGCAAGTTAATGCGCAAGAGTGCAGTTTTCCCCAGAGAAGAATCTGGCAAGAAACTCTGTTGGGTTGCTCTTTTGATATGGTATCTTGTAGTTTGAGTCACTTTACCATGCATGGGTGTAACAGAAAGGGGGTATAATGTCGAAACACAGCGAAAGTCCTCATGAAACTGAACAAGTTTCCCCAAAGAACATGGGTATTAACTCGAAAAAAAAAATTCGCCAAAATTTTTTTTCGATTTACGACCCTTGTTACTTAGGGAAAGCTGTTCAGTTTCATGAGGACTATCGCTGTGTTTCGGCATTATACCCCCTTTCTGTTACACCCTGTTCATCCCCAATTATACCCTTAAAACACCAATAACCTATTCGAAATACAACCATAACAATCAACTAACTTCACACAGTTCCATCCGTTCCTATCTTCATTGTTGTATAAAATTTAGTGCAATTAGATAGAGATAAGAGACATAGGCGTGACCTCTCACTCTTGTTTATGTGATCTTGGTATTATCTGATTTAAAGTTGTGAAGTTTGGCTTCTGTCTGTACGGTTTGTTTGATAGCGGGACTCAAAAACGTTTTGTGGGTAATAATCTGCATCTATCTACTTTCTACTAATATTATAAATGTCAATGTTTGTGCCGATGGATGTTAGATACTCTTTCAGGCTAAAACCACTGAAAAGATTTTGGTGAAATTTTACAATATTGTAGCTTGTGTCAGAATAACACATTGCCTATATTGTTTGTAGAGATTTTGTGTTCTGGTGCAGAAAAGGACTGGTAGAACAAGGAGGTTTTTGCCCAGCAGTGGGATAAAATAGGCTATAATATACTACCTATAGCTATGTCCCATTTGAAGCAGTAACATACATGCATATTCGTCATGCCTCTCTCCCATCAAGTAAACAGAGACTTACTTCCGCTTGCTACGATCCAAACACACTTCTTCCGCTTCATCAACATTCATCAGTCGCCTCATACATGCACGTCGATTTACTCTTGACTTGGCCTTTCTTTAGCAAATCCCCGATTTGATCGAGAAACGTACCTTAAGTAGTAAAGTTGTAGAAAAAGAAACCTATTTTTTACTCATTCATCCTACCGCAAGGTGCGACAAACAAACAAACAAATTAAAAATATTAACACTAAATAATGAAGTAAAAAGGTTAAAGCCTTCTTAATCACAATTATTTGCTTGAACTTTGTAGAGTCGTCCACTCAAGTACGTAATTAAAGTACAATCTATCATAAACGTTACGCCTGCAGTGTTAACTGAAGGTACTAAGCTTTTTTGTTGATCGTACAGGTGGGCATAGAAAGGAACCCAATGTAAGGTATCTACTTAAACAGGAAATGAAGAATATTAGAGAAATTGTTATTTATTTATTTAATAGTTTATTGTAAGAAGACACAGAAACAGAAAAATAGAGAAATGCAAAACACACCTACAGCATATTTGTTATTTTTTCGAATACGTTTTCTAATGTTAGGTCTTAGGTTAGGCCAAGAGTACTCTAAACCAAGAACCTACATGTATGAGAAGATTGATGAATGTGGATGAAGCGAAAGAGGTATGTTTGGATCTAGGATCGTTGCAAGTGGAGGGAAGTGGTCTCTGCCTACCTCGAAGGGAAAGAGGCGTGATAGATAGGTAAGTAGTTATTTCTTAACAATATTGTAAAGTTTCATTCAAATCTGTTCAGTTGATTTAACCTGAAAGAGTAACAAAGTGTAACAAAAAGCAGTGGTCTCTGCCTAACCAGATGAGAAAGAGTCGTGACAGATATGTATGTATGTATTTTTATACTTATGTTTTTAAAATATTATGTTTTTCGACAAAGATCACAATATTTTTTTTTTAAAGCTGTTTTTTTAATACCATCCTGTATAAACCTCTATAAAGCACATTTCACACGCGGCTGATTATACAACACTACAAGTATGCGTAGTCGCATAGATAATCATCTTTCTACAATAAAAGTAAATGGAAGGAATATATTAATTTTATGAGACCAATGCCTTTCTATGCTTCAGTTGGTTTACATGTTAATTGTATTGCGAAAACAAAAATAAAGTATGTTTTATTTTGAATATTTAGGTTAGTTTATACAGAGTGTCCTTTTTTTGTTTGGTGAGATTTCGGGGGTCAATGACCTTTTTTGACATACATACATACATATCCGTCACGCCTCTCTCCCATTGGGGTAGGCAGAGACCACTTCCTTCCACTTGCTTCAATCCAAACACACCTCTTTCGCTTCATCCACACTCATCAGTCGCCTCATACATGCCCGTCGTTTTAGAGTTCTCTTGATTTGGCCTTTCTGGAGTACCTAAGTCCCCGTATACTGATAAAAACTAAAAAATAATAATTGGCCAAATTAAGAACCTCCTCAATTTTTTATTTTTGTTTGAAGTCGGTTAAAAACAATTCTAAACACAAAAAAAAGTATTTGCATTCCTTATAGCCGGCTGGTTTTTTTTTGTAGTCATAAAATAGTGGTCATAAAGGCAGGTGTAAGCATGCGGAAGTTATCACTACCATCAAATGAATTTGCATATGTGTTCTAAGCTTAACTTAATTAGTACAAGTTGATGTTTGAGTTGTTTGAATTGTTCTTAAAAGGCAATGGACTTTTTAGATTATATTATGGATATTATTGGTTAATATAAAAAAAGGTTTAAAAATTGTGTATTTTTTTCCTAAATAGGTACTTAAGTATATTATACCTACGTATGTACCTAACTCTAATCTATGTACTTACCGTATGTATATCTGTCACTCACGCCTTTCTTCCAGCGGGGTAGGCAGAGACCACTTCCCTCCACTTGCTACGATCCAAGCACACCTAAATTATTCGACTTTCTTAAACATATATTTTTTAAATATACATCAGTTACAAGACTCTAAAAAACTGTGTTCACAAATAAAAAAAAATTGTAATTAGTCTCAATTGATAATTATTATTTAAAACTAAGGTTATTCATATATTTTTGTTCAGGTACTTGAACAAAACTATATGAATACCTACTTCAGTTTATTGTTAAAAAGCTCTACAAGAGTTGTTTAAAAGCTCCTTGTGAGACCTCACCCCGTTTGGCAGTCGGTGATATCAAGATGCGCACGCGCTTCTAATCTGTTCACATCTGACACGCGAGGTCACACTCACTGTCGCATCTCGCCATCTTTTGTTTTTTATAACAACCTTTTCTATCAAATCTCCTTTTTGAAAATCTTCATTGTTCTTTTTTTAAATTGAGTGCTGAATTAAAATCTCTTTTGAGATAACTTTAATTCAGTTGATTAGGTTTTGTTTTTTTTTACAGTGTTTTTGTGTTTTCTGGCCTAGCATTCTTGTTTTTAGTCCATATATAATATATAAAAATAAACATAACAATATTTATAGTTATTGAATTTCAGTCTGTTTATAAATAGAAAGAGTAAAAGTTAATTAAAATCAAAAGGAGGGAGGCTTTTGCCCAGCAGTGGGACGTGACAGGCTGACTGTATCTATATACCTATCCAATAAACACTAAGCGGCAAAACACACGGTGAAACGCAATTGAAACGAAACGTTTCAAACTAGTTGCGTCGTGTGTGGTTTTCTAAGGAAGTCTATAGCAGAAACTTCGATGCAACTCAAAAGTAACTAGCAGTTTCAGTTGCGTTGCAGTTGCGTTTTACCGTGTGTTCTTGGTCTACGAGACACTACTACCCACTACTAGAAACTGGTAGACACTCAATACTCAATCATTTATTGCACTCCACAGGTTTTTACAGATCTTATAAACAACTTAAAGTACCAAATGTGGACCCTGATTAGGGCCCGGCAAATTGTGTAGCAAAGCTACGAACTTAAAACTAAAATGAGATCAGTTACAACAATATTGTAATTACTTGATAAATAGACACTAATAAACACCACTAGACATAATATCAAACATAACTAACCCCCCATTTCACATTCCAGGCACCCCCTCTTTCCCCTACTCGCACTAATCTTCGAAAAGTGCGAGCTAGCGACGTGCACGCCGCGGGACCCCGGCGTTGCTGGTGGCGACGTCTGCTCCTCAGAGTCCTTTAACGAGGACATCGCTGTTTTCAGCAAACAGGTATGTGTAGGACTTAAAGATAAATATAATTTATTTGTATAAAATGGTACAGAAGTTGTTCATTACATTTCAATACAACTCTCTACATTCTGCCTTCTAGACATACAGAATAAGATTAATAGGGATGATGACTACATTCAAAAATTAAAAAAATAATTAGTCCGTCTTTTAGGCTATAAAAAAATATTTATAACACATTTTTTACCTGATCAAATACATAAATAAATACAAAGATACAGAGCATCAAAGTTACGGAATGGGGATTGACGTCACTCCTCGGTTAAAATCGTACTGAGGCTTGACGTCACGAGCAACTTTAACCCAGTGTATCTATGTCATTTTGAGTTAAAGAGGAAAAAGAAAAAATACGTGTCGAATATTTTAAAATAATTTATGTGATGGACTAAAATATTTTTATTTAGTCATCATGCCTATTAATTGATTAGTTACTTGTGTGCGGGAATAGTTAGGGTTTTAAGACGTTCTAGTTTTGAGAGTGTTCTTACATGTAAGTTGGTTGTAGGTAATCATTCTTTGGCTTACGAAAGAACTTTGAAAATTGTTACATGTGAACATTTTCAAAGTTCTATATCTCCGAGAGTATATCACTTTCGACATTTGTCCAAAATACTTAATGTTTTATAATATTTTTCTCTATCGATTGACGTAAGTTTTATCAGTGGCCGCCAACTTTTTTTTCTCCATACTAGCTCGAATAGGGGATGTGTAGTGTAATTGATAGAGAAAATTTTTACTATACCAATATGTTGGATGCTATTATAAGCCAATTATTATACATAAAAGGAAAAGTTTCATTATATACTTAAACACGCACGCATTATCATTGATTGCAACTATAAATTGAAAGTAAAAACTGCAAAGCTAGCGTAAAAAAACAATAATTAAAAAAAGCAAAAGTAAAACCGATGAAACCCTTTCCAAGAATTACATTTCATTTCCACCGCAGCGTCGAAAAAAAGGGCGCGAAATACACGAAAAATCCGTTCGTAATAAAAATCCATGGTTCCCAATACCATTGCATATACAAAACCCATTCAGCCTCCAACGAAAATTACACTCAAAAGAGAATTCCGAACGGAATAACTTTGTCCGCGCACCTGCTTCCATTACCCATCAGAATTAAAAAGTAAAAAAAGCGCGCGAAAGCATTCGAATATTAAAATGTCGCGCGCAAAATGGCCACTCGTAAATCAGTAGCCGCAATTTCTTCGGCATAATGCTTTAATAACTATAAAGTGTAATTAGTAACGGTAAATCTGAATCGATTGGATTGAAGGCGTTTGATATCGATTGTTTACGCGGTCGCCGGTCGCGCTATTTGCCGAGAGAGATTCAATCCGGAATGCTTGTTCAGACGCAAATTTGATCGTAAACTAAATTAACTCTTGCATCGGTCAACAATCGATTCGATGCGTTTTTATTATTAATTTTCGAAAACCTACTCTCCACGTGCATCGAACACCAAAAAAAAAAAACTTTTCGTGTCGTGAAAATAAAAGTTTAAAATTCTATTTTCAAAACCTTCCGAGTGATTTATGGCGCATTAAGGAGTAGAAACAGATTTGGGTCTTTTCAGCCATGTCCGGTGAAACAAAAAAGTGTCCCATAGATAAAAAAAAACATGGCCGGTTCTTGGAAGGGCCGTATTTATCTACCACCGGTATTAAAGCAGGAATATTTTATAGAAAGCGGTCGTAAGTATAGCGTTTAACTCGTACTTCATTACGCGGTCCGAGTAATAACATGACGGGGCAAATCAACATAGTATTAACACCTATTATTTGGACAACAAAAAACTCTAAATGGAGTCATTTTATAACAATTCGGCTCGAAAACAGGTAATCTGACGAACTAACAATCAAAGGCTGTATTTTTTACCAATTTATAAATTATAATACCGCAATTGCATTGTTGGTTTTCCATTTTTTTTCAACAATAGGCACAATAAGCGTTGACATGTTGCGGTGGAGGGTTTAAAAAATAAACGTCTTCACTGCAAAGAGGTTTTATATCAAAATATCAATTTCGACGTCGGAAGTGACTTTGTAACAGCGTACACTGATATTAAATTTCACTTTTGAACTGGTATTAATAATATTGACTTGTTATCAGTCAAAGACTTCATTGTAAGTTGATTATTGAAATTAAATGAGTATTTATAGAAGTTTATTATGCAGTTATGGCCTTTGACTTGACAGATAATGGAGGGCAGATAACTTCAAGTGTCATAGAACTGACCATTGTTTATTTACAACTTTGTATTACTGTTTTTATATCAATTATATTAAAAAAAAAAAATCGGTATCAGTGAAACGGATAGCGTAATAAAAGTGTATCATGCGAGTAGGTTGTTAAATGTCACGTTTATCATGTATTTAGACAAGTAACGGTTACGCGGTTTTAATTACGGCTATAAACGGTATATCGGATACGGTGGCACGTGAAATCGGCACAGAATAGATAAATAACTCTTAATCTATCGTCATAAAGATTATTTTACAATATCGATTCTTACTGAAATTCTTTCTTCTTTTATTCTTCTTTTTGGGTCCAGCTGAAACTCAGTTGTTGCGACTTTCAGTCACAGCAGTATGCTGAGCTGGATAACCTTTTCGGTATCTATGTAATTTGCCTGGTGTTAAGTAAAATATTGTACCTTGAGTGATGCTGAATAAAGCTTTTTTTATTCTATTTTATTCTATTCTACTGATAAAATAAAGAATATGTTTGGGTTTTTTCTATAGATATATGAATCGAACAGTAAGTATGATAATTTCATTATTTTATTGAGATATATTAGCTACTATCATTGAAATAGTTCTAGAACTCTAGGTAGGTACTATATGTTATTGCAAATAAATGCTACAAATATTGTTTTAACACGTTATTCAAGAGAATACGCTAGGACGTCAAAACAAGACTAAAAACTGATAGAAAAGACTAATACCATAGGCCTAGCTTTAAAAAAAACCAGACAGTTCGCCTCACTGTCTGCTCTTAACCGCCGTCCATAACTCATCGGCACACGAAATAAATCATAAACGGTAAAGTGTTTATTTTCAACGTCCTTAATATGTTATAAATTTATTTAAGTGGCGTGGTGCGATTGTAGTGATTGATAGAGTGTTCTCAGCCTACCCGCGATACCAAGTGTTGATGCCGAGTGACAGTTTAGATTCCCGCTCTTTTTGCTGACTGACGCGCCGTTTATGTAACACTAACCTAATTTAAATTCAAACGCGTTCGAAAATCGAATTCGGCATTTGTTTTTGTCTATGAAATTGCGGACTAATTGCATTGTTTGTTACGCATGCCGTTTATTGTAATAACATTTCGTAATTAAAGAGAATTTAGTTTAAAAAATAGTTGATTAACTGCAATAAGAAAGCATTAAATGTGAATAAAAGTTTATGCGATTTAACAGCGTTCGTTTAGCCGTAATAACGACACGCGGCAGCGAGTAAGCAAAGTTCTACGCACCCATGAGCAGTCAAATGACGCTTGACGTGACCTTTCCTAAAAAAACAACGTCTTATTAGTTTTAATTTATGAAATGCTAAAGGGAAAATTGCAAACCATAGAGAATAACTGAAGATGATGTTTCATTGCATAATGACAAGTAATTATAATATAATTGCTGGTATTTTAATTGACGATTGTTAGGGGAGCAAACAGCATCGACGGTGAATCGATCCGTGGCAATTACTCGGTTTACGCTCGTAAATCTTTATAGAAAAAACTGCTGTTTAGTTGATTTTAATTCGATTGACAATGAGAAAATGATTAAATTGACAAAAGCAAACAAAAAGCGCGGCGTTACTTATTTTCGCACTTGAGCCGTCATTGTTAGTTGACAGTAAAAACAAAATGGCGTCATTAATAATGAAGTTAAAAGAAAGTAAAGATAACTCGACATATCTTAATTACGGTAAAATAGAAACGCTGTTCAGTAGTATTGCGCGAAGCATGTGCGTTTTTCATCGCAGTTCTCAAGCAAAGTAATTACGGAAGATGATTCTAAACGACACTCATTGGCAATTATGAGTGTTTTCTGCGATTGCTCTACGCTACCTACTTGGTGTTCATAATAGGCAATTGTGGAGGAAGTGTAATGAGATTCCAATAACTTTATTACAGAGCTCGTACATTTGTTAACCTTGGGTCCTTGAACTTTGCACCGAGGTTTTCCCATTCGTATTTTTATTGCGAAATGAAGTTGTTTGTTATGGAAATTATTCATTTTCCTTTTGTTTTTGATTAGTTGGTGTTACTCACATAATCATCATTTGTTTTCTTATAGTAATATAACATTTTAAATAGATAATGTTGTTAAAGATACGGGATTATTAGTATCAGTTTCGAATTCCAGGAAATATAGAACTTTCTCTCTAAAAGCAATGATCTTGACGGAACGAAATGAAAGTTTTAAAATGGTAAATACTTGAAACTGTGCGATTCGTGACTTTGCTTTGCATCAGCCCTCCATCCATACTTCCGATTCTTGCCCGTTTCAAATGTCAAAGATAAATAGATACGTTTAAAAGTACTTTATAAAGTACGTATTCGTTCTATATCAGATAATATCAAAATAATAGCTCAACAAAAAGTGTAAAGTCGATATGAGTGATGCGAAAGTGTTCCTGACTTGATACTAACTACAGAGGACGTAGCAACCGCAATTAAAAAACCTATCATTAAACCATTCCTTTTTATCGGTTGGAAAAATACATACGCAATAAAATGTCGATCAGTTAAAAAGTAATAAATTTTAAAGTAAGTATCTACCGCCGTAAACAGCGTAGTTTTCTTAACATTAATAACCAGCGTGTTTGTAATTACATAGAGTGAGTAGCGCCGGGGCAAAAACATAGTCGCAACGGATGAGTGCGCGCATCCGTGGAGATGATCTATTTGTAGATATCTCTCATGATTTACATTGCGTTCTGTGATTCAGTGTCTGGTGAGGGGGGGGCGGTGAACTTGGTGTCTACCAACATGGAACGTATGTCCTCTGTGTGGACGTTTAGGATCTAAGAATCTTAATTTAGAGAGCAGAAAATCAAACGAGTTTCAAAAGTAGCATAGATCTAGTTAAGAAACCACGATGCGATACAAAGAGTAAGTGCAATGTCTCGAACTGCTCCAGTATCTTTACAATTGCATATATCAAAAGACATCGACCCTGAGAAAGCTGTCAGCCGGAGCATCGACTCCTGCGCCATTATCCCGCGTCTCAATGCCATTGATATTTGTTTACATCTGTCTACGTTTCGTTTAACACAGTAATTGTCAATTGTCATGGGATTTGGACGCGCAATTTAACCTCTTTGTCACCGTGATCCAATTCAGCGTTTCGCGCCGAAATAAAATAAATAATGGCGGATCGGTCCGCGGACGGTCGCGCAGCTGCGCGGGCGCACACCGCGCAATATTCATTAGCCGCGCGCGATAGAGTGGAACCGCGATACGATACGTTTTTTGTCTCTCACTCGCACGCAGCACTTGCATTTTTTTTCGACAACGCATCGGCGATTTCGTTTTATCGTCCCCATCGAGTGGTTTTTGCCGTTCGGAATTCCTTACGCATCTTGTTTCGGGTTCGTTTGTGGATAAAGATTGTAGATACTCTCGGTTTCTTTGCCCACTTACGTGGGAAAGGTGCGTTTTGTTGGTGGAAATCTCTGATCTCGAAACACCTATTCGTTTGGACGCACTGGAGCGGTGAAATTAACTTCTAACCGCGTTTTATTTTCTTAAACATTATTCACATGCTTTGTTATTATAACTTCTTCATGATTAATTAATATAAAGTAGTAAAGACGGAAATTATTGTAAACAAACGAATGACTAAACAAAGAGTGCATTATGGATGCAGTGGTCACTATGAACTTACGATACGCCGACCGAGGTTAACGTATTCTTATCATGAAATGAACATAAACCCGCATGAGGTACAAAGCTGGTATACGAGCTCGTGATTATGAGAATTTGCTCTAACCTTTACGTACTGATTGAGGCCCAGTTGTTCCATGCGATAGCGTGCGCCACTCAATTAACGTTTGACACGCCGACGGACTGTCGCGTTTTTGTCCGCTTAAAATGGCATTAATATGCCGATGGATTGAACATTGAGTCAACACTTCGTCAGATGTCAGCGTTCTACATTTAAGCTGATTTTATTCAATCTAGTATCCAAATACATCAAAAATATGCACCTTACAAAACGTAACACAAAAATAAATAAATAAATTGAGCGCGGTAACGAGGTCACCGCATCGGGAATTTATCTCTAGATTTTGAAATGTAATAATTCACGGAAGGGACGTTCGTAATTCAAATTCATCAGAGGGTTCGACATTTGAATACGCCAATCGTATTGCGGTGCGACGTGATTGGTCAGCGTCTTTTCGGCGGGATAGGGGTGTTTTATTTTTAATTTATTTTTTTTAGTAAAATCTTTTTGCATCCGGTCTTATTTGTTACTGGCATAGTCTAGTACCTAAATATTCTTCTTTTATAGAAAAGTAGGTATAATACGCGTATTGCTGATGTGGCAAAAACAGCTGCCAGGCTGAAGTGTAATTGGGCCGGCCACGTCTGCCGCATGCCAGAAGACTTATGGGTTAAAAAAGCTACCCACCAATGGGTACCAACTGCCAAACGGCGTCGCGGCAGACCACGAAAAAGGTGGCGGGACGAGCTAGATACCTTCTTAAGTACCTGGGCGGAGGATGCTCGAGTCAGAAAATCATGGCGGATGAGGTGTGAGGCCTTTGCCCAGCAGTGGGACACGAGCGGCTAAATTAGATTAGGTATAATACAAGTAGTATTATGTTATTGTGCACTTTTAGTACCTGTCGTCAAAATTTTGTCCAACAAGAAGCAACCTAAATACTACACTTTTACATTAACACCATTCAAGATTCCTGTCGTCATAACTTCCGTTGAAGTAATTCCACCAAAAGTCCTCACAATCAATTAAGCTTACAGAAGTCCAGCTTTTAACTTAAAAGCTCTGGGTACCGATTAGCAGACCGTTTTGGGTAGTCACAAAAAGCTCGAGCAAGCCGGCGCAGCTATGGCGCGCTTTTTGCGCGTGCGTCAACGCGCGACAAAAATGGCGGCCAAATGAGTATTAATTCTCGCCGCTTAATAATGACATAAATACACTAGGTGCGCGTCTGTGGGTATAGGGTGATGTGGTTTATGAAGCTATTTTATATTTTCTTTTAAAATCATAAGACTGTAAAGTTAAAATAATGGGCCAAAATCACGAAAACTAAATTAAACAAGTTCATAAGTCACGCCTGTTTCGTGTCTAAATTCGTGTCTAAATTTTTTGCCTCAAAATTTTTAAAAATTAAAACTACAGATACAGTCGGCTTGTCATGCCCCTAAGGCCTCCTTTACTTAGGCTTGTTGTTCTGATGTGCAAGTTACAATATAACAAAGTTTCATCAAAATCAGTTCAGTGGTTTTAGCATGAAAGACTAACAAACATCCTCACATGATCACATTCATCAATCGGCATAAAAATTGACATTTATAATATAAGTAAGATAACTCAATTTTCTAACACCCTGTATAAATACAGGGTGTAATTACAAAAGAGACAGCGCATTCCTTGCGACACGTCGTCTGTCCCGATCGACCGCGTGCCTGTTGCCGTTTGACGGGTCCAGGTTCGAAGCCAGACCCGGTACTATTTTATATACATACATACTTACCTACTATAGCTACTAATATTATAAATGACAATGTTTGTGCCGATGGATGTGAGGATGTTTGGTCTCTTTCACGCAAAAACCACTGAACAGATTTCGATGAAACTTTACAATTTTGTAGCTCGCACATCAGAGTAACTCATAAGTAATAACACACATAGAACATCATTATAAGAATAGAATAAAAAGATATTTTGTACATTTTCCAAGCGAAAGCTCGTAGAAAACTGCCAATTAAATTTAACTTCCTATAAAAAAGGTATAGGTATGACGCTAAAAATAAATACCTACACATTCATTATGTATTTGACAGCAGAGCAGCCCTTGTGAAACAAACCAGTATAGATTGACCTTTACCTATCATAATCATGTTCGGAAAATACTATAGGAAGACGGCTCAAAGAACTCTGGTCATTTCGCTTCAAAAACACCAGCATAACTCGAGCTTTGCTTTTCGTAAAACTCTATTAAACGAGGGGTCAAGAAATTTTGGTCATTGCAAGGGCTAACAAAAATATCTTGAGCTCCAGTTTTTAAAGAAGCAGTTTCTAAGGGTGGTTCTTTATAAAATGGTTTGTAAATAAGGGTGTGGGCACCAGTCAGGACCAGCTGACGTGGATTAGGGTGTTTTTACCTACAAACATAAGGGTACGATTTAGTACCTATTTGTGTTTCGGGAAATAGGTACCTTTCTTTGGGCATTGTAGGTATGTGTATGGGGTTGTTTTAATCGTTTGGTTTAAAATGATATGAATTTATTTATCTTTGATTTTTGTCTATGGTCTATACTTACTTGATATTAATTTTCATATTTTAAAAAGTTAAAAATAGTTTTGATCGATGGATGTTTGTTACTCTTTCACGCTAAAACTACTGAACAGATTTTGATGAAACTTGGCAATATTGTTGCTTATACATCAGAATAATACATAGGCTATATAATTTATAAATATAGCATATTTTCTTCAAGATATGACGAATAAATGCGAACGAAGTCGCGGGCAGCATCTAGTCATGAATAAAAATAGCTCTAAGTTTTTATTCCGCAATCATTTCATTAAAAAAAAAGCCACCACAAATTATATACCAACCTTTCATTAGATACAAAATTGCAGGGGTAGTAAACCTTAGGTCGCGTTGAAATATTCAGTCTGGAAGGCTTGCAACCCCTTTGACAGCTTGATTGTATCTTTCCAGAATTATTTAAGGATTTCAGCGAAGTCTGAGTATTAGGTTAAATTGTACTTTTGAATTAAAGCGAGGGTAAATATAAGTACTAGGTGAACAAATTGTTGGTTTGCAAATTGTAGTGAAATTGATCAACGTTTTAATGGCTAGGGGTAGAGAGAGGGTGGATTGTGCATTTAGGTAATAAGATAGGAATTGTTGATAAAAAATTAAAGTAATTTAATAAGGCTTGGCTTAGAAAATATCATATTTTAAAACATGATAATTTAAAGATAAGGCTTGATTTAGAAAATATCATATTTTAAAATGGGCATGATGACTAAAAAAATTTTTTTTAGTCCATCACATAAACAGACATACCCACATACATTAGCACATTTGCATTAGTGCTTAATTTAAAGATAAGGCTTTGTTTAGAAACACATTTAAATTATAGTTCTAGGACTAATGTAATTTTTTGACGTTTTGTCTATGAGCGAAACGTCATTTATCCGAGTTTATTCTAGGCAATGATATTATATAATATATACTATGTGCAGATATAGACCTATTTAAGACAACTCATAGTCAGTTAGTCTGAAGACATTTGGAGTATGATTTGAAGTGCTGTCATTAATGTCATTGTAATCATTGTTCGGCACAGATTTAAAACGCCAATCACTATAAAGGTAACATATCTGTACCTATAAAAAAATCATTGATTCTAGGACTATAAATAAAACTCGTTTTGTAATAAGGGGGATAAAGTAAAATTACGAATACTCATTATATACAAAAAAAAACCGCCGAACTGAGAATTACTTCTTTTGTTTCGTTTACACAAACGTGATTTTGGGACTGTTTCTAGATTGAAGTTAATTAAAAATAGGTATTTTTTTACACCAAACTTTGTTACTTCTAGTCTTATCTAGCCACTTCTATCCCACTGCTAGGCAAAAACTTCTCTCCTCATCCGCCTTGACTCTGTCTCGAAATTTTTTATTAATAAAAACCAGGTGAAAACAGCTGTAATACGTCGTATTATTGAAAAATTATGCCAAAAAATCAGCCCCCCATAGAAGGGTCCCATTGAAAGCATTAACTTCTAAAATTATATTAACAAAAGGGTAGGCACATCGTACCCGCAGATCCGTTATTAAACATTGCACCATTACACTTTAATTTCCACCCCGCTGGGATTTAGGGGAGGGGGGGATTAAAAAAGATAACTGTGTTTTTTTACAAGTCGTTTTTGGTTTAGAGCTGTTCTGGATAAAAATTTTGGATGGAATGATGTTGGAAAAAAATGTTGATGATATCTGACTATTAATAATTTTGAGTTTTTCTTTTGGAATTCATTTAAAAAAATGACTGATTAATATAATAAATGTTTATTTAAATATGTTATTATTTATTTAAAAATGCATTTAAAAATATAAAATAACATATGAATTTTAATAGTTACTTATTCTCATTGACATATTCTTAAAGGTAAATAAACAAATGCATTGACATTTGAATACGGAACCCTAAAATAAAAAAATAGGGGTGTCCTATCACACATATTCAAAATATGCGTTGTTTATTTTCGTTCAAATACTTGAATAATCATATTTTTAGGGTTGCAACACTCATATTCATTTTATTATATTCATAATGTTGCTATTATCAAAAACTCAAGTACCTACCTACCTAGATATTTTTGTATTTATTTATTTAATTTATTTAACAGTTTATTGTAAGATAGTACATAGAGACAGAAAAAAAGAGAAGTTATACAAAAGGTACAGCATATTTCTACCAGAAATTTCTCCCCCCCTTTTGTGTGTTAAAAAAAACTTTCTTTGTTTAAAATTGATTATTTTCGTGTTGAAAAACACTTTTTGGTGATGTTTATTTTGTAAATGGAGCGCGTATGAGTGCACTTGGGTATTGTAAACAGAGTTTATGAATAACTTGCTTGTTTGTTTATTTGCAGACATGAGATGTTTAGGGGTTGAACTTTTTGAGGTTATGCGTTCGAAATTTGAATCTGTAAGGAGTTTATAATATTATTTTTAATTCAAAGAGTTTGTACGAACTCTGTAATGTTGAAAAATTCGAATCTGTAAGGAGTTTATAATACTTATGATTTTTAATTCAAAGAGTTTGTAATACGCTTGTGTAATAAAAATTGGCAAGAATGATATTTGAATTTGAAAAAGGAAGTGGTGTTAACTGACTTCCAACTGAAAACAATCAAATAAAAAAAGAAAGATGGTTCTTATTGGCGGGGTATCCAATATGATTCTAATATACAAGGTGACTTTTAATAAGTGAACGGTAGAAAAGGATATGCATGTACTCGTGATAACAAACAACTTTTACTATGGGACCAAGTTTGAAATTTTAAAATCAAACTCTCCATACAAAATGTACTAGCTGATAGTAATATAAGCTGATAGAACATAGATGGTGTAAGGGAGAAAAAATGATTTGAAATTTGGTCCCATAGTAAAAGTTGTTTGTTATCACGAGTAAGTACATGCATATCCTTTTCTTTCGTTCGCTAATTAAAAGTCACCCTGTATACCTAAGTACTTATAGGACATTATGGTCACGTAGAATAGAAAGCTTCATTCAATAGCCTATAATGTCTAAAACAATATTAACTACAAAAATATTCTTCTCTATCAATACGTAGGTAAAAAAGTAAACAGTCGCCAGATTTTCACGAAAAATAAAACTCAGAGTTCATTGACCCACTTTAAAATAGAATAGGTATAATAAAACACGCTCGGATATATAAAAAGAGAATAACGTAACCTTAATACAACATTCAATACTAAAATACTATAATATTCTACTGTTGTGAGTAGCTAAAGAAAACAATAATATTTTATTACAAAGATTATAGTTCACGCCGTTACATTTCACGCGAAGCTAATAAAAAAAAAACAAAAATAATATCTCTTGGCTGAATACATCTTTAAGCATTGAGCATTCTTGAGTTTAAAAAAAAAACAAACATCTGTCTTTTTATATATTTTTTGGCGCTTAATCCAAGGGTCATTTTTAAACGCGTGTTTGTTCGACAATGGTTTGAAAAAAATATTAATTCCGCCATTTAAATTCATACGCCATTTTCTATTCTGTGTAGATAGAATTTATCAAATAAGTAGAGCGATGAATTAGATTTTTTTTGGAGATGATTTCGTTTTTTTCGAGCCTTTTTGTTAAATTATTACAGTTTGCTTTTTTAACGGTTGAAATAAGATAGAATAGGTATACAAACCACCACGAAGTTAGTCAATAGTTGTAAAAAACGCTCATTAAGTTAGCAATTCATTAAACATCATGCCTGCCGTCTTATTCTGATTTTTGACAATGTAATGGAGGATTAGCTTAAATGGTCATCTTGCAACCGCCTATTTTATTACGCCTTATAAAAATTTGTTCAGAAATATAAATGATTGTTTATGGACAACCAAGTCTCTCAGGGTTGGCTCTCAACCCAAGTCTGCTAAACAATATTTACATTTCACAGTTGTGTGTCGGCAGAGTGTCAAATTGTCAATGTCATTTTTGACACATTTGGTCGCAATCAGTGTTAGCCATTGTTTCGCAGAATACCTACCAAATGTGTCAAAAAATGCCATTGACACTCTGCCAAATTAGCAGTCTTAGCTCACTCAACATATCATCTTATTAAGTAAGATTGTAAACCCATTTCTAACCAAGTTATCTATGGTTATAAAATAATTAATATCTTAATAGTTAATCGGAATATATCAGCTTAATTAAGTTTATGGCGTCGAGGTAGTACAGTTAAGAGGCCGGTTTTTTTAACCGTTCAGTTAAAATGTGCGAAAATATTGTTAAGTTTTATGGCACAGGCTGTAATGAGTATGATACCTTATTTGATGGTTTAAAGTGCCTCGAAGAAGTTTTTCACTGATTATTATATCTTTATTCTTAAGTAATTTCCTCTTGAATGGATGTGGTCGAGTTTTTTTATGGAAAGACTGTTTATTGCGCTGATGTAAAACCGACACGAGATAATAGCTTGACACTCTGCTGCCACACAACTGAGGCTATTTTAAATTAGCAGACTTTGGAGTCTGTCTCCTAGAATTTCTGTTAAAAGTAAAATAAAAGATTTCTTTTCCAAAATTCGAACATCGAATAACCTAATTCGACGAAGATTATAGGTACGGTCTTTAGTTTCAAACACTCATTTTTGAAAATGGAACTCTCTTGTCATTTGTTTTTCTCTAAGGTTTGTTATTTAACTTTTTTACTGTAAGAAAAGAGTTTTAAATAAAAAAACCCTCTCTTAAGTTTTAAATTCCATTCGCTAGGTAAAAATTGATTCGCAATAATATTCAATTTCATTTGGAAAAACAAATTGCATAAATCAATCGAAATACAGAAAGAAATAATAGAAATAAACCCAAGAAAAGCGCAGTTAACCCCTCAGCTGCCGGGGGGTCATTTCTGCCCACTGCGTTATTTGTCGCAGATCAATCAAGATTACCAACTAACGCGTTAACCCTTCGATGCCATGATTAGGGGTTAGTGCAGTGAAATTAGTTTTTCGCAACTTCTGGGGTTATTAAATCAAATAAGTGTTATCGAATGAAATTAAGTTGTTTGTTTTGCGGAATCGTTCTGTTTTAAATTTGATTGTTGGTGGATGTTTAAACCAGGGGTTCTGTAGGTATGATTAAAATAACTAAAAAATGGAGATGATTTAAGAAGTTAAAATTAATTATTTATATATAAGTGCACTGGCGAAGTAACCTATTTTAATTTTTGTTGTTTTGATTGATCATGATATTTTAGTTACTAACTTAGTTTTATTAGTTAAATATTTTTGTTACTTAATTGGGTAACTTAAGTCTAAGATTTCAAAACACACCTCAAACACCTTTGCCGTAACATATTAAGAAAATCCCCGAAACGCTCCGAAAATCCACGAAACTCTCCGAATGAGCTGTGTATAACAAAGACACCATTTAGCGAAGTGGCCCAGAGTGAGACATTACGCACCTTTATTACCTCCCTAATTCTTAACCCTCGCTTAATGGTCGAAAAACTGACCTCCAGGGCCGAAACGACTCCCAAGAGAACACTTACCAACTATCATACGATTTGAACCACGAGACAAATGCACATTGGACGCAGAACCGATCGATTTCGGACAGAAATTGAAAAAAAAAACGAAATGTTAAACTGACAATGTTGTCGAATGTAAACACCTCATTACAGCTCATTACGAGACAAATGTCGAGTTGTCAGCCAAAAACTTTGATATGTCATTTATGGTAATAACACACCCGGACAAAAATTATACGTTAGTGGCGACTGTCAAAACCGAATCACGCCTCCTTTTTGTGGATTAATAAATCAAGCAGAGTCCGTTAGTGACAAAAGTGGCATCAAAAATTACAGGTCACAAATCGTCACAGACCAGCGCCATAAATCAACTGGGATTCTTTAGAAAAAAAAAACAAACTAAGCAAATACCCGGCCCTTCTACCTGCCTTGATGCCCTCGTATCTTTTGAATACTTTTCTTGCATTAAAATAAAATTTCTGAACGCACGGATTCCGGGACAAAAAACGCACGAAAAACGCTCCTTTCATTCCGCCTCTCGTTCTTACTCGTTGTTTTCTTTCTCGCTCTAATGGGGAAGATGCTTCACAATAAAACTGAAGCGTCACTTCGACATTTTTGTTCTGGATTTAGATACAATGTGTATAACTTTAGTTAGGCGTAAGGTTTAGTTCAAGGGCTTTCTTACTCCAAATAAACTTTCCACTAGGAACCTATAGAGATGGAAGTGTCTAAAAAAACAAATAGTTAAAGCACAGTGGCACGGTGCGTGTTACTGACGAGGCTTGAAGCAAACCGTAAAATATTTATAAATTCCTGTTAGTTACGTTATGAATAATTTGGGAGCATTTACATATTTACGGGCCTGGGGACACGAACAGTGCAAACAAAAGACTCGTCCTCGGGCCTCTAAGTTCTTTTAATACCAACATAGACCCAAACAAAATTTAAACAACTAAACCTCATTTTATAGACCATGGTTTATGGCCACAATATTCAGTAGGAGCCATTTTGTTAAGAATATTTATGGCATTTTTTGTACGCCTTAAGGAGAAATGACTGATATTCGACGTTTACAAGTGTACCATAAAGACATTTGTTCATTACGTCCCTTTATGGCGGGCTGTAAAGTGAGCGAAATAAATATATTCGCACGTCGTTCTGTCAAAACAGGTGATTAAAAAGCTCGGTCGCGTCGCCAAAACAATCGCGCCCTCGCTCCCCCCGCTCCTCCGCCAGCGACCGCTTCGCACGCGCACACTATAAATAAAAATTTCATAACAGAAACGTTCCATATTAATACACTATAATTTAAATTTCGAACTACTTCAGTAGCGGTCGGTCGACCGGAATTTTTTTAGGATAAAAATTTGAAAAAACAGTCACCTGCGCGCCGAACGCCATAAAAAGTTATTAAATAGGAGGCGACTTAACTAAATTACAAAACTCGACCTTTGCGCATTATAGAATAATTTACCATTAAAGATTGTAACAAGTGCGTGCGATTTTAAATCATATGTCAGCGGGTGACAAGCGTCAAAATGGCTCGCGTCGATCAATTTATTAAAAGTCTGAGGAGATCGATCGGCGGGCATCTTAGGTAGCCTCTCGGTGCTTTATTTTATCTTATAAATAGATTTTTTATTACAAATTACAGGGTACCACGTTTGGTAGCGATTTTGATGCCGTCGCGGCCCGCTACCTTGTAGTCATAACCGCCGTTTAACATTTCATTATATTATGCACTTTAATTTGTGCTAAATAGAGTTTAATCTTCATTGGGGAGCTGTGAAGATTCCTGGATGGAAAGACTTGACGAATTTAATGAAGGGTTCTGTAATTTTTTCCGTCGTCCAGGTAGCGAGGTAACTGTGCTTGAGATACCAACGCAACAGTTCTAAAATCAAATTCGATTACATAGAGTATTTGAGGGAATTGTGTGTCCACACGCGTTCTTACTCCCTTATTTCGTTCACAAAGGGCTTACATGAAGGCATTTATTCAATTACACAAACAATACGTACTATTCTGCCTGAAAGTGCACAAAAGAGGGACAATAAAAGACTCAGGTAGATATTATGAATAGAGCAACGATTGTCAGCGTACAAAGATTTTGGGACGAGTCAAAAGTCTCCACACTGCACAGTGTTTATTTTTACGAGACATTTCGGACAAAACTCTTTTATTACATTTTTTTTTGTAAATAGAACACTCGGTGTGGCAGTTCGTATCGATGAATCGATTAAAAGTGGAATAAAAAGCGTTGGCATAGCTCGCCGTCATAAAATGGAGTTTGTGTTTGTATCGACACCTACCATTTTGTCATCGACAGCGTTTTTTGTAGCTATATGAAATATAATGGCGATATTAACTGCGCGATCGAATGACTATGTTTCTGTTTTGAATGATGGCTATTCCGTTCTTGATTGCGTTTATTATGATCATCATTATTAATTTAGAAAATAGATAAATTCCCATTGTGATTTTCATGTAATTTATTATTAAGTAAGCAAACGGACGGCAGAGAATAGAGAAGAGTGGCGCAGACTCCACCGACAAGAGCGACGCTCTTAAATTTATGATGATGATGAAGCAAATATACTTATTGTCATTTTTATGTAACAAGTGCTTTATTTATTACGGAAACTATGTGTGCAGCTTCAAAAACAACTTACATACATACATATCTGTAACGCCTCTCTCCCATCGAGGTAGGCAGAGACCACTTGCCAGATTAAACACAAAAATTACCCGTTTCCACCCAAGACGTAGATCGTCGATCGCATGCCTTATTAGCATTTAATTCGTAGTGTCCAAAAGTGGGGGCTTCATGGGTCGCTGCCCCCCAAAATGAGGGACTTCCTCGCCCGAGGGTGGGGGAGGGGCCTAATTTATGTGTTTGCTACATTTTTGGCGTTTGTATTGGTTGATGGTTTTGAGGGTTTCGGATACCATTTTGCTGTATGTAGACTGAATTATAGGTGAATTAAATTTGGTTTTAGAAAGGATGTTTACTAGAGGGTTTCTTTATCCATTTATTTATTTAAAACTAGAGCCTGCCCCCGACTTTGTACTTGGAAAAAATACTTGATATCTCAAAATTATTAAGCTTATGTGTTATTCTGATGTTTAAGCTACAATATTGCCAAGTTTCAATAAAATCTATTCAGCAGTTTTTGCGTAAAAGAGTAACAAACATCCATCCATCGGCACAAACATTGACATTTATAATATTTGTAGGATAAATATAGTAACAGACTGCAGATTATAACATTAAATCAAAATAGCATTCATAATTGTAAATATAAAATCTGAGAATCAAGATTTTCTGCGATATTAAGTTTATCCTCGGCCTAATTTATTATTTTTTATGTATGGCAACATTGTTGTTTGTTGTCTTTGGTGTGCAGTACAATAAAGCACGGTCCAAAAGTTCCCGTTTGCTAATTTCATTAAAATCCCAAAAATCGATACAATAGGCCCTATAACTAGAGAAACATATATATTTTTTTACAATTTATTAACAAAAAAAACCTCTTGTTACGAACAAAAACAAAAGCGTTCCCTATTCTACACCAACCGGTTAATAAGAAACTGTTTTTGCGTTCATTTTCTTGATATTCTCATAAAAGGCGGGATCGGCGAACGCTTATCGGATACGATCAGTTTTTGAAATGTCAACTGCAAAAAACAGAACACCTAGTTAATTCTTAAGATCAAAATGAGCGACCTGTTTGAAGCATTGCCATTTTCGTATTTTTTTTAAAGTTTGGCTGGTCGTTATTGCGTTTGGACCACTGTGCGAAACTAAACCTGGGGGCTTAGCACGGCGTGCCGCGACAATTATCTCACGCATGCTGTCCTTATCACATTTAAAACTATGGAAAGAGACGTAAGCATGACAAACCCATGACAATGTCTTGTCACGGAGTGTATGCTAAGCTAGCTGGGCAGAGGAAGCTCGAGACAGAAAGTCATGGCGAATGAGAAAAGAGGCCTTTGCCCAGCAGTGGGACACTAACGACTAAAATGTGATTAGTAGGAATTTACCTCATTTGATATCGAAAATATGATGGAAAATGCGAACGTCGTATCATAGCCACCGTACATAGGCCATCAGTAATGACTCTCAAATGATAGCCATTACATGGTAGGCGTAAGGCTTCTGGTATTCTACATTAACGTCATAGTGTGATTACTGTACGGTGTATGTGTTTTTTTACTTGGGTATGTAGTGTTAGTTTGATGTGAAGTAAGATAGATTTGGTGTTCTATATGTGTTTGAAACGCCAATGATGAACAGTGGGTTGGGTTGGATGTTTCGGGGACATTTTTGGAACAAAAAATTGTGTTTTTGAGTACTTTTATAAAAATTAAAAAGTACATACCTATTTACGCATTAGAAAATAATATCTTGTTAAAATTTAGAAATGTCATATTTCCAGTTCAAAAGAATTAAGAAAAAAATGCGATAACTTAGAAAATTAAATGATATCTCTTAACTCGTTTCGAAAAAGTCTAACTTAAGCATTTGCATTAAATTGCATAATTGCTTGCATTAAATATTTAATATCTACTTAGATACTTTATAAGATCCTAGTTACAATTAAAATAACCGATCAAAACCGCTTTAAACTGCCAATATCCGGTAAAAGGCAGAATCATATCGCGAATATACATCAAAACAAAAGGTAAACGTCAATTATAGTTAATAATCAATAAGTCTTAAGCGACATTTATGAGTTCGATAATAATCGCTTTTATATACATTTTAATGGCACTCGTTAATAAAGGTCATACGAATACATAACTTAACTCAAAGAGTAAAGGTTGTAATTTGCTTGACGATTTACGGTGACGAGTTAAAATGATGGTGATGTTTTAATTGCATTTGAATTTAGAACTTTGCTTGAAAATTAAGTTTTGAATTTAGAAAAATATCGATACATACAAACTTGTTAAAAAATTACAATAGGCAGTATAAGTGTAAATGACATGCATTTTCAAAGTAAAAAAAACATAATTAAGGTAAATAAAAGTCATCTCTTCTATAATCAAAGTAAACGAAGAAAGAACTATACTTATTTACAAATAAAAATGACAGTTATGTCATGTAATACTGCTCGTAATTTGAGGTTACTGTCAAGGTCGCACAGTGGTCTCGTTAAATAAACATTGAGAACAAACATATGTTAATTTATTTATTTATTTACATGTAAAAGTATAATAATTTAATAAAAATCAATGGCTCGTTCCGCTGCAATACAGCAAAAACGTTTTAATTATCTCTTAAGTTTTATATTTCAATTAAAAACACGAAGGAAGTAAGTTTGCATTTTTACTTCGTTTAAAACGTTTTTTTTAAACAATTTTCATTTCGCTCTATCGTAACTCTAGTTTTTAGTTCAAGCTACTTTTTTTTTAAATAATGGCTGAGTACTATACCGTGTTAAGCCGAAGTAATGATCGACTAGAATCATTATAGTTATTACATAATTAATTCATTAATTAACTAGTAAAATTTAGTAACTAAAAATGGTAATTACATATTATGGAGTTGGTGTCAAGTGTATAACGTTTTTGAGAAAAGAAAAAAGTATAAAATAGTTTAAAAATCCGACTTGTATTCATGATAGTATCGCATTTCCGGTCAAGTTAGGTTTATGTCGAAAAAAGTGTTTCTTAAGTATGCTCAAAGATTATGATGCAGAACTTTAATTGTACTTTAACAACAAAAAAAAACTTTTGTTTTTGTTTACAGCTGATTTATAGATTGTTTTTTTAAATATGCCAAATAATAGTTAATAAATGAATTAACGTTTGTCGACTTTGGTACCTATATTATGATAATATTTCTTACTTACTGTACTGTGTTATAATAGCTTATTGTATAGTTATTGACATTGTTTTTTTATTATTAATCATATATTTTTCATTCTTACGACTGATTAGAAAAAGGCGACAGTGCTCACGAAATTCACACTCATTTTGATTGTTTATTTACAAAATGAATCGCCCTCTGAAAACAATAGCTTGGAAATTATTAAATACTGGTTGTCGGTTCTGCGTCAAACTCTACGATGCGTGTGCGCAGCCAACCGCGCGAGCATTTTATTAGCCACGTACAAGCATTACGACCCGGCAGCGCCCGTCATTAATCTACAGCCAACTACTCAACTTATAACAATACTATATAAAACCAATTTGTTTTTGAGTGTATGTAATTACATTTCTAACCTATTTTTTTTCTGTTCACAGATACGTCAAGAAAAACCTTATTACATAGCGGACCCCGAGGTCGACTCATTAGTAAGTATACTTTACAACCACAAAGATAATGTCCAAGAAGATTTTAATACGTCATAAAATAGTCAATCTTTATAGTTCACCACTCAACCGACCAAATTTACGATTTGATTAGTTAAAGACCTGTCCAAAATTAAATAGGTACCTTATTCTTGGAATAACAAAATGGAAATAAAAAGAAAAACATGTATATTGTCACTCATAAAAAGCTGAATCGCACGGTGTGCCTCCCGCGGCTAGGTCCGGACAAAAAGTGAAATAATAAAAACATGGCGGCCACCCACGGCTCCCGTTCGACACGGGTACTTAACCGATTTTTAACAAATAAAATCTAAGGCATTACGAATTGGTGGGCAGCTCGCCCTTGGTTCAAGAGTCCCTCTTTGAGTTTCGGGAGTACATTTTATCAAGTTGTGCCGTCAACCGAGTAATCACTGCTTTCCCATCTTCTGTATTTTGGAAGCCATTAATGATTGTTAGTTAAATGGCATGTACATCCTCCTTTGCTGCTATTAAGCTATGTAAATCGTTTTATTTAAAATCTAAGTAGAGTAAAAGCTTAAGATAGGTTTATGACTGCTTCACCTACTAAAATTATAAATGTCAATGATGTGAGGAGGTCTGTTGCTCTTTCATGCAAAAACCACTTAACAGATTTTGATGCAACTTTTCAATATTTTACGTCACACATCAGAATAACACATAAGTTATATTATTTTAAAGATTAGGAGTGAATTTTCGAAAATATGACGAAAAACGCTAACAAAGTTGCGAACATCCTCTAGCATAGTAAAATTTCTCAAAAAAAATTATCCATATAAAAAAAAACTTTAAAACAGAATTACAACCTAAATAAAAAGACTCCAACCAAAAATGCTTTCAAAAATAAATCAAACCAAAAACTAGTGAAAACAGGTAGCATGTCCCCATAAACAAAGATGTCAGGATTCACCTCAGTTGATAAGCACCATTGATGCAGTCAGGCCCTAAGACAGGAGATAAGCAACGCAAACAAACGGGCGACATCCGGTGTAAGCAAACTTACTAAAATAGGTAAATTATAAAAAGTCGTGTTTTTGTCCCATCTTGTGACATGTGGTACCACTGTGCGGTGCATATGTTTAAGTTTCGTGCCCTTTTATAATATGAACGGCTTTTTAAATGAAAAGAGGGAATTGAGGACTAAAACTTAGCTTTAAAGATTCAGTAGGTAGCTTAGGCAGTCAAGAAACTTGTTCTAAGTTTTTAAATATTATATGGAAGCTACTTAAAATCTATTTTGTTACATCTTTATTAAAAAATAAAAACAATACGCAAACGCAATAGGTTTTAAACGCTCGATATCACAATGTTTTACATAAAAAAGGATGTTTTTTTACTTTTTGAAGTCCTTCGTAACTTACAGTCTAACGACAAAAACTTTTTAAAAAAAATTGATAATAACACTTTGAATTAATAAAAAAAGAAAATAAATTGGTTGACATATCTCTTATCAAAAATTTCTTTTGCACATTTAGCCAGCATTCGTGCATCTTATGACCCACAGTGCATTCAAAAAGTTTTGCTTACGTAAATTATATTTTTAACACTGACTAACAAAAGAGCCATTGAAACGAAGCAATTCAGGTCCTGAATGGAGGTCGCAATTTTTATAATTAACATGGCGATACTTAAGGAAGGCAGAATGAGTGGGTGACCATATGCCATGTGTAATTGTAGCTTGTTAAAAAGTTAATGTGTGGTATGAAGTATATTGAAATTGTATTTAGTACAATGGGCAGTCAAATAAAGTGGAATAAAGGTTTTTAATAGAGGTGGGCCGAGTACTCGGTTTATACTCGGTACTCGGCGTACTCGGCACTTTTTTCACTACTCGTAATCGGCCGAATAACTCGGTTAAAATGCCGAGTACTCGGTGCAAATAAATCTACCTTGCGTATTGGATCTGCTTGTTAGATCATAGTTTAGTTCCTTCTAATGATGCATATTTAGTACTTTGCCCGCAGGAGCAATGTTATAAGCTGCTATTATCATAATTATTGAGAAGAAAATGTCATAAACAGTGCTTTGTCTATATATTTTTTCCTACTTGATGCGCGTTTATTAGTTTCATTCGAATAATAAATTCGCGGGATGCGGAGGAAGTGTCAAACACCATTAACACCACTCGCTCCCAAACTTGTTCGAGTACAATTCTACCTACTTCAAGTTAACCGAGTAACTCGGCCGAGTACTCGGCTCGGTAAACTTTAAACCGAGTAATACTCGGTTACTCGGTAAAACTGGTACTCGGCCCACCACTAGTTTTTAACTTACATGAAGTTGTTAAAAATTGGATGTGTTGTTGTGGACACGTCAAAAATGACAGTTGGATTAAAAAAACAGGCGAATTGAGAATCACCTTTTTGATTGAAGTCGGTTAATAAGACATACAATTGTTTATTTCGCTGATGAATACAATATTTTTTATAAACCTACCAATGAAATCTAAATTAATTACTAGAGTCTGGCTAACGAAAGTAGATACTGGATTTTTTTGCAAACTTTTTATATGACAACACTAAAGTGTTCCTACCATCGGATATTTACCCTACAAATTGGGGTATTTTAAACAGAAAGTACTTAGGAACAATTAATTCCAAAAAGGCATTTTTAAAACAAACTCATTTTTAACATTTTATAAAATGAGTTTTAAAAATTCGTACGTGTGCTAAAATTGTATTCATCAAAAATAAGTATCGTATGTACGTGTTGGATCATTTCAAGAGCAACACTAAGTCTTAAGTTGGTCTAATAAATAGCTTTATTAATTAGGTACACTATTTACTAGAGAAAAACTTGGCAATTTTATTCTAAAGAAATTTATTTTCACCTGTTTTCCGAAAGATTTGGTAAAATCAGAATCAGTATATGGTATCCCTATCTCTGACGCAACAAGATGGCGTGTTGTTGATGTTTCGTTGTGGTTGACTTTAGGGTAGCTATACTGATATTTTTTAAATTTGCCGCGCTTTTTCAGTATCAGCTTTCATTAGCCAGACTCTACAGGAACTTAATAATAAGGGCCCCAAGTCTGCTTAACTTACAATAGCCTCTGTTGTGTGTCGGCAGAGTGTCAATGGCATTTTTTGACACATTCAGTATTCTTTACTCATTGGTTTACACTGACCAAATGTGTCAAAAAATGACATTGACACTTTTATTAACACTCTGCCCTCACAGAACTGAGGCTACTTTAAATTTGCAGATTTGGGCCGAAATCTGTTTGAACCTTTACTACTATCTTCTACATACATACATACATACATATCCGTCACGCCACTCTCCCATTGGGGTAGGCAGAAACCACTTCCTTCCACTTGCTACGATCCAAACACACTTCTTTCGCTTCATCCACACTCTTCAGTAGTCACTATCTTCTAATTTCTAACTTGTCACTAAACACGACAGTAACCTATTTAACTAGTGATAATTCCTAAATAAGTTTAGAATCCACTCACTCCCCTTTCAACAAACAGTTCAATGGCTGAGTACATAGTAAAGCATATTTTTATCTGCGGCTGTATGCGTTGTAGGCCTGTGTCAACTAGTGCCTACGTAAACAAGGGTGCCACATTTAATTCATATTTAGAATGTATTCTGGCCTTCTGGTTTTTGAATTTAGAAATTTAGAAGAGTATTAGATAAAAAAAAACAAATGAATGAAGACGGAATGTTTCTTGCCTTCTGGTTTTTGAATTTGGACTAAGAAAGTTATTTAGAAAGAAAAAACAAATGAATGAAGATTTAAGCGAAAAATAAGCTAAAATTAACTAAAAGTGACACTAGAAAATGAAAAATAGGACACAAAAAGTGTTCTGGGGTCTTAGCACGGCATGCAGCGACAATTATGTCACGTCATGCTGTCCTTATCACATTTGAAACTATAGACAGAGACGTAAGCGTGACAAACGCATGACAACGTCTTGTCACGGAGTGCATGCTAAGCTAGCTGGAGTGACAAAATCAAGGTGACTCTATAAAATTTAAAGTCCTTTACTGTTAGAATTTTACAGGTAGTCTGGTAGAGATCACTCTTAGTGATAAGGAGGCTTTTGCGCACATTTTTTACACTAGTAAACAACTAACACACACACACCCACACTAGTAACACACACAGTTAAACTAGTAACAATCAAATATTCTTTGTTTTTCATTTTCTATGCGTGCTCTAAAGTATTCATATCTACCTATATTCTTTAAAATAATAATCTAAGCTATCACATTGACTTCAAGCTCCATAAACCAAAAAAAATCTTTATTGAACTTCAAACTTTATTTGTCAACTCAAAACCTACTAATTGCACTCGGGTTTGTTTATGAACGCTACCACGAGTATTTGGTAGGTTTAACGCCAAAAGGCTGTCACGGACAAACACAGATGTGACGTGAGCAAACAGCCTCCTGACTTAAAAAAAAATGGATGACAAACATTTTTTTTTATAACAGGACGAAGCATTAGAAAATTTATCCTAATAATACATATTATAAATGTCAATGTTTGTGCCGATGGATAAATGGATGTTTGTGACTTCATCAAGTAAAAACTACTGAACAGATTTTAATGAAATTTTACATTAATTTAGCTTGGACATCAGAGTAACACATAGGCTATATTATTTTGGGATATCATGATTTTTTCCCAAGATATGACTATAAATCCGTACGAAGTCGCGTGACAGCCTTATTTTATAAAGGTTTATCTACACAGATCCGGGCCGTGCCCGGGACGTGTCCGGGCCGTGGCCCGGCAGGAGGGAAAACAATACGTCGTCATGACAACGTGTGTGAACGAATCCATAGAAAATGTATGGAATGATATTTTTTCACTGACACGGCCCGAACACGTCCCGGGCACGGCCCGAATGTATCAAGATAGACCTTTAAGGTGCTAATTTTGTCTCCAAATGTAAATAATATCTACTATAAATGTCCAAAGTGTGAAAATTATCAAGAGAGATTGATCATAAAGTCGTAATGAGGGCATAAACCATGATTATGATGCGTGTAAAGATACGGTTTCAACTCGAAAGAAATCATAAACTGATTTTGATGGTGATTCATTTTGTTAAATGCAATGTTGCGTATGTGTTTTAGAGATAACGAAAGGACTTATCTTTAGTTTAATAAGGTTCCTTAAAGATTAGTACCTACCAAAGAAATATATTTCAGCGAAACCTTTTGTAAGTGTCTTATAAATCAAACTATAGGTATGTTTTTTAAAACTAATAATTACGTCATAAATTAAATAGATTTTTGGTATCTGGAGTAAAAAAGCCTTAAAAAAATCATATAAAATCTATATTCAAATTACGATTACAGAATATGCTTTTAGTTTGATTACACTAAGAAAATAGGAAAACGGAAAAGAGGGAGACAATGAAGGACTTACATAGATCAAATTAAAGAAGGAATAGAAGTTTTGCCGTATCAGGTGCTCAAAAGGACGACAGAAAACAGAGCAGAGCGGCATAGACTCCACCGACAAGAGCGACGCTCTTAAATTATGACGATGAAGAAAATACCAGCTGTTTTCTAATTTCAAAATACTATAATTGTTCAGTAGCTTTTACATGAAATAATAACAAACATCCTCATATTCATCGGCACAAACGTTGACGTTTTATACTTACTCTAATCTAATAGTAATAGGAAAATAGAATAATCACTCCAATAATTCTTTCCATACTCTATCCCGTACCATGATGGCACGACCACCTCGCCGTGTCGCCGTATCGAATCGTACCAAATGGGTCAATACTAGTAATTTATGTTGGTTTTACAAAACTGAACGAATTCAAGCAAATAATGTCACTTGAACAGCCTTTAGGAATTTTTAACTGTTTTAAATCTATTGTTATGTTTGTAAATGTTAGAGTGTTGAGTGATAAATCGACAAAAATAAGGTGATGTTTTACGTATTACAAAAAGGGTTCTTTTTTTACTTTTTACTGGAATTAATTTGATAAAAATTGCCACACGTTGGCCATATTTTAAATTGAGAATTAAGACGATATTTGTTAACTGAAAAAAACTGTATACTTACCATTTAATCTTCGTCTAATGATTGCATGATGCAAATCTAAAATGACGCCATTTTTGTTTTCTGAAAAAAAAAAAAGAATTACCCATCTATGGCGGTTTAAAAAATAACAACACCTATCTATGGTTCATATAGATGCAATCAGAATTTTGAATCGATACCTATCTGTACCTAATGTTTTTTTAATAGTAGTTGATTTGTTTCTAAGTGCTTACTACTGGTCAGATGCTGGCCGTTTGAATTTTGATTTATGAAGCTTTGTTTCAAAAAGCGAACGGATTTCGAAATTGGAACGGATGAGATTTTGAATAAATACGTTATCACATGAATTTGTTTATTTGAAACTTTGATGCTACGTGTGTTTATATAAATGAGGTCTCTAATAGGGATGATGACTACATTCAAAAATTCAAAAAATAATTAGTCCGTCTTTTAGGCTATTAAAAACTATTTGAAACACATTTTTTACCTGATCAAATACATAAATAAATACAAAGATACAGAGCATCAAAGTTACGGAGTGGGGGGTTTTTACGTCACCATTGAGTAAAAATCGTACTCAAACGTGACGTCACGAGCAACTTTAACCCAGTGTAACTTTGTCATTTTTGGTTTAAGAGAAAAAATAAAAAATACGTGTCGATTATTTTAAAATAATCTATGTGACAGACAAAAAAAAATTTTTTCGTCATCATGCCTATTGTCTTTTACCGATACGTATAAACGTGTAATTATTTTTTAAGATACAAATTATTTGGGTGTTTGTGTAGATAAAAGTTTTAATATCTAATAACTCTAGAAATTGATAGATTTATATTGAAATGTTTTTTTTTTCTTTTCACAGATGGTGCAAGCAATACAAGTACTCCGGTTTCACTTATTAGAATTAGAAAAAGTAAGTATTTTTTTAATTTATAACAATCAACTATAATAGGTTAAGTAGGTATAAAAAGATTTTGTCACGATAAGTATATAGGATGACTTTAAATTAGTGAATGATAGAAAAGGATATGCATGTACACGTGATAACAAACAACTTTTACTATGGGACCAAGGTTGAAATCATTCAAAAAATTTTGAACTCCCCATACAAAATGCATCAGCTTATAGTATGGGGGAACAATTTTTTTTATTGATTTCGAACTTGGCCTCATAGCAAAAGTTGTTTTTTTATCACGAGTACATGCATATCCTTTTATGTCGTTCATTAATTTAAAGTCACCCTATATACATTTTTTGTTAAAGAAATCATCTTTGGGCTATTGTTTCTTAAGAGGAAACTCATCTATTCTCATTTCAGTAGTAACTATTAAGTTCTCTGTGTTTTTAGCCTCTTTTTTGTTTAGGTTCTGTATCATTGTATATTCTTTCAAGTGTCATTATTTTTGGTGGTGTTAAAAGTCATAAGTTTGGACTATGTATCATCATAATTTTCTTTCAAGATGGTATTGAGTTTTTTTTAATACCTAAGTATCATAAGTCCTGAAGCATTATTCTTGGAAGATCTGAACTACTTACCACATTACCTTACAAAATCACCAATAATTTCCACTAAACTTTATCACATAAAAACTCTTTGCTTAAAAAAGCTTAAAACCTTTTTGGTCGGTCCAAAGAACCAGTTTTAAAAAATATCACCTAACGTCAGAACATAATATCGTCTCGATTATGAGTACTCGATCCTGAATCGAGATATGGAATCGATCTTGCGATACACGCAACGAGACGCACGCACAGGTTGAGTGAAGTACGCTTATTGGACGTAGCTTTATTTATTTATTTAATTTATTTTAATAATTTTATCGATAATGACACAATATAAAGATTTATTCAGTTATTTAGGGGGTACGTGTTTAAATTAAGTAAGATAGTACCCAAAACCAGTTAGGCTATCCTAGTTTGAGGACCAAACTAGGATAGCTTAACTGGTTGAGAGACCCTGCACTATGGGTGACCAGGTCTTTCGTGAATTACACCTTAGTTACCAGGACGATATTTAACAGTTTATTGTAAGATGATAGTACATAGATGCAGAAAAAAGGAGAAGTTATACAAAAAGAGATTTATGTAGTTCATTGCAAAAAAAATACAGATAGGCAGGTACTTTTGCAGACACATTACAAATGTACAGCTTTCGTTTTTTAGCTAATAAGGTGTTTTTTTTTCCTTGTTAGGTTAGTCATCGTTTTTAGTTTTATTGGATTGCTGCAAGATTTTCTTTTTGTGAATGTTATTACAAAATCATTATTAGCGCATTATTATTATTAATTATTATTAGCGCTCCTTGTTGAGAACAATAGAGAATAGAAGAGGAAAGATGATAGGGCACTTGATACGACACGACGATTTTTTAAAGAACATCATTGTAGGAAAGATTGAGGGTAAGAGAGGAAGAGGAAGACCAAGACGTACTTACTTCACTCAAGTGAAAGAGAGGATTGGCGTCGTGTCGTATCAGGAAGTGAAATTGCTGGCAGAGGAAAGACAAAGATGGCGTTTACTCCACCGACAAGAGCCTGGCTCTTAAATAAATGATGATAATGATGATTACAAAATCTTCTTCTTTGAATCTTCTTGGACTCTATTTTGATGTAGAAGGAGTGATAGATATCTGCTAGTGATTTTAATTTAGGGTCTCCTTTTAAAAGCTATGATAGAAGTATCTAAATTCTTCTTTCTGATGCTGGTCTTAGTAGGACCTTAAGCATTCAGTAACCCGTTAATCAATTTATTCAACCAGTTCAAATCCTGTTCCAAATATGAAATTCGTATTTTGAAAACGTAACTATTTAGCGCGTCAGGTGTGTGAATGACGCAGGCGCAGTCCCTGTTCCCCCTTATCTCCCATTTCGGCGGTTCCGTTCGTATTTCGAAACCGGTTGCGATTTCTTGCGTGTGTCGCGTCTCGGATTCGCGCCATTATACTCGCGATGGACTCTTAACGGTAACACGACAGGACGTTCGCTTTTTACTAGACCCAATCAAGTCTGACAATTTGCGAGCCGCCATTAATTGGAAGCATAAAATTCAAATACCTCTCGCTTCGGAAATTAATTCTACTTATCAATATTATCAGTATTACAGTCACGTTTCTTAGAAACTCGTTCAATATCTCGAGAAATGAGATATTCCATCCGCTCACAGATTCCATAAATATGGCGTCACATACAAGCCGGTAAAGTGAAAAAAGTTTGGTTAACAAAAAGGTCTGTAACGAGATAACGTGTAATGCGATACCTCTGTACGAATCACTGGCTGGAGGGCAAGATAAAGGCCATTTAAAAAAATAAAAATAATGCCGGTTCGAAATTCAAAATATCGAGTTGAAGCCGGGGGGCGATTGTAGAAATCGCTCGATAATACCTGTAGATCGATTTAATTTGCTCCAATCGCTGTGAGGCTGTAGAAAGTGCAGCGTTCGCTTGCATGGGAAATGAAATATTATAATTTTATATCTTAGATTATTGTAATACCTATCTTGTGTCTTAGAACTTGTTTGAATTCAGGAAGTAAGTATGTTATTCACTAGGAAGTCTTTTAAAGTCTAGATATACCTTAGCATTCCCACAGTCGTCTACCTGTCTCCGGTACCGAAAAACACATTTTTTTTCGCCTCACATCCTATACACGTCGAGTTCTATCTCGTCTAAGGTTTTTGTCGAATAAAAGTAAAGAAAAAAACACCGTTAGTTGGATTCATTTCCGCCTCACTTCACTCCGTCCACAGGTGATGCTTTTTTAAAGCTTAAATAATAATTAAAAATAAAAACGCCTCGGGCCCGACTCGAACTCACAATGAGATCTCGTTAAGTGCATTTTTTTTTCTTTCTTTCAAATATAATTGCTGTTTTTACCGAACTTAAAAAAAGTTAACTTAATAAAACCTTTTTTGAGAACGTTGTCATTTTATTTCGAAAATAGAACAACGGTTTCTAAATTCGAACGATTTAACATTAGAATATCCAATAACGTATTTTGATTTATGTTTTTTAATATTTTTAAGTATGGCCGCTGGCAGTCACATTGCCTCATCACGGTCGTGCGATCGTTGCTGTGATTGGTCGTCATTCGGGCGTTTTTTTTTAATGGATTTTGTTCCCTAATTACGTTATGTAGTCGCTTGGATTCCATCGGTAATGTAGGGGTTAAGGTTTTCCTTTTTTGAATCCTTTTGTAGCGGCCAGTGCGTTCCATTCTGGGATGTGTTCGGATACATTCCGTGGTTGGTAAAAGGTGTTATCTAAAAATACTATATTTGTATTGGCATTTTTATTTTATTTTAAACCAGTATTTAAACTCTTGGATATTACTACTGGCAGAGTAAAAAAAAAGATTTCCGTACCTATTTTTCACACTTAAAATAGGCTCTATAGACTAACAAAAACATAACCTGCAAATATTCAACGCAATTACTTAAAAAAACATACACGTTAAAAATCCAATAAAAAACCAAAAAAACCGTAATTAAAACCGAAAAATTCGAAATTCGAAAACCAAAAACGGTTACTTTTTCATATTTTGTTCCAAAACTCGTAAACGTTATCTATACGGTGTGGCTAAGTGATTTACGATGTAGGTTAGATTTGTTGGTTTTACGGGGCCGAGACTCGAACCCAGGACCCTTTATGACGTCACTTTACAACTTTTATACAACACACTAATTTCGTGTCTGAATTATGCTTTAGTTACGCGACATGACTTTTTTTGTGTTTTAATTTCATTTTTGGATTCTGTTTGTTTTGGTTAAGTGGTTTGATTTTCATTTGTTTTGTTATGTTTTATGCAATTGTAATTAAACAATAATGCTTGACACAGACAGGGGCCCAAATCTGCTAATTAAAAAATAGCTACAATTTTATTGTGTGTCGGCAGAATGTCAATTGTATTTTTTGACACATTTTGTATTCTGATAAACAATGGCTTCCACTGATTACGTCCGTATGTGTCAATAAAATGACATTGACACTCTCATCATCATCATCATGTCAGCTTATGC
The DNA here is from genome assembly GCA_947563765.1 of Anarsia innoxiella. Classification (NCBI taxonomy): domain Eukaryota; kingdom Metazoa; phylum Arthropoda; class Insecta; order Lepidoptera; family Gelechiidae; genus Anarsia; species Anarsia innoxiella. Next base: position 1,252,518 of record OX387408.1, on the reverse strand, counting down.
ACGTCCGCTGCTGGACAAAAGCCTTCCCCAAGGATCTCCACAACGACCGGTCTTGCGCTGCCCACATCCAACGGCTTCCATTGGATCCAACATTGACACTCTGCCGACACAACTGAGAATATTTTAAATAAGCAAACTTGGGCCCCTGATCCAACAAAGTACGCAACGAATATGCTATCTAAGTCATACACATAATTAGGTTCAAAATTGTCTTTCCTGTTCCTCATGATTAAACACATTGGAGCATCTAATCCTCAAAATGTTTGCATTGCACAGGCCAAAACATCGGGCACAGATTATGCAGATATAAATTAAGTTCAGAAATTAGCATCCAATGTCCTTAACTTTCAGGAACAGGAGAGACATTTTTTGTTTTCTGTGTCTGTATGACCCATCTGCACCCTAGAAATAATATGATTAGAAACACACTTGTCATACGCAACTTAGGACAGCGTTTCGTTACAAGGTGTAACAGAAAGGGGGTATAATGCCGAAACACAGCGATAGTCCTCATAAAACTGAACAACTTTCCCCAAGGAACATGGGTCGTAACTCGACAAAAAATTTTGGATCGCCCATACTTGCTCGATCAGCTGATCGGAGATTTTGTATGGGGAGGCGAATTTATTTTTGTGCCCATGTTTCTTGGGGAAAGTTGTTCAGTTTCATGAGGACTATCGCTGTGTTTCGGCATTATACCTTCTTTGTGTTACCCCTTGCATAGAGCAGATATTATGTTGCATTGCGAACGTGGGATCTGTCTGTTTTCTAGCTTAATTTTTTTTTTTAAATAAGCTACATTACAAACACACCTGTTGACTTTTTTTGTTGTTTACGTCTTGTTTTAATAGAAGGGAATGATAGCAATTACTTAGAACAAACAATTTAATTATTGTTTACAAGTGAACGAATACATTTGACATCAAATGTCAAAACATGACAGTTTTGAATTCCGACAATCATGACACATGACACGACATAACTGAAAAAAATATGGCCGCAAAAATATACTGTCGAATTTAGAAACCTCTTCTTTTTTTGAAGTCGGTTAAAAATATAGAATCATAAATACAGGTTTTTAGATTTTCTAGATCTCAACTTAAAACCTAAGCCCTTAAAATCTAGGTATTAAAAAACAGGCGCGAACCAATCCAGCTCATTTGAATGCCAGACCGGTTAAAAACAAAATAAAAATAAAATCGACCAAACCTGACTCGATCAGAAATGTCGGCCAAATATGCGCCGGCGCACATAACTCCCTATATTATATATGCCCTGTGGGAATTTACATATAACCAACATTATAGAGTTTGAAATGTTACGGTTAGGTACTTTCGCTTATTTTTTTTTGTTATGGATACGTTTAAAAATGGAATAAGTTATTGCGCCAATAAAAAAAAAACAAAAGACGCTCAGTTTTTATATTTTTAAAATAACTAAATAAGACAAAAAATTGAACATGAAATCTCTTTGGCTGTTCCAAATATGCAATCAATAGGATAAATAAAAAAAACAATTCTATCTTCGGCTAGATTAACAAACTTCATCTCAACCCAATTACTTTTCACTCAGCAAAAAAAAGAATATTACAAACGCGTCAGATACGCGTCAACCCTTTTAGCGAGGAATTGGCCGTGGCTTATTGCCAGCCCACGCTATTGGCACAAGACATCATCAAATAACCTCCTTTCAAACTCGTATAGCGCTTTCAGGCATCAAGATTCACGACACTTCAAGAATTTGTCAACAAAATGATATAAATAATTAAATTAAAAATAATTCTTGACTATATCAAAGGTATTCTTTAATGGCACGAAAGAAAATAGTTCTTTATCGAAATAAAAAAAAGAAATAAAACTCGTTGGATATAAAATAAAAGCGCGGGAATTTAAAGACGGACAGCCATCGAGACCTCATACGTCACAAACCTGCCTCCATTATATCACATTTCATTCCAAATTTAAATAAAAAGTATTCGTTTAGAAACACTCCATATCTCAATCCGTGAGTCTCCCATTCCAAATTTAAATTTCTGGAAAGAGTTTGATGTTCGAAACGATAATCGCTTCAAGTCGAGACTTGGAATGCCGAAATATCTCATTAAAGGCATTACCTGTTTACAAAAACGACGTATCGACTAAATATTTCCACGATATAATAACTCTTCGGTTCAAGGATATAAAGCTTAAGTTGTCGTGCGAGGACTCGAAGTAAATCCTTTACGATTTAAAGAGGGAACAGTTCCAAATTTGAATCTCCGAAGAGTTACGATGTCAAATCTTTAGTCGCTGTCACTAAATCGAAAATAGTACCGGCGTCGGTCACAGGATTAGACTCGATTTAATTTTATTTCGGCCGATGTGTTTACTCTGTCATACTGAGCTTATAAAAGCGCTCTCAATCAAGATTTTGACATTGACAGCGCAATGCTCGGACTCCGCCGCATCTAACCGCCACAGTTTATCCGCTAGTATCAATAAAATTCACACAACCATAAATATGAATTTCAACAGCCGAGTCGGTTGTAAAATTCAAATTATGATAAACAAACTACAATATTTGACCACGAACGACGCGTGCGCTTTACAACCGAGTGTATAATTTTGAAAAAGCTGTCGATTAGGAAATTTGTATCCCGAAGACATAATTAGCTGTCAACGGCGGGTAGCGCTGTTTCCGCTTCCGGCGCTCTGTTCTATTTTCAAATCCGCTAAGACGATTGGAGCCCTGCGTGTTCCTCGGAGTTCGATTTTTGAATTTTTTCGTCGCCCAGCCCCGCTCCACCTGCCGCCGTTTATTACTTTTCACCGTGTAAATGCTATCTAAAAATTTCGTTAGTCTTTTTATTGCCTTATGTTAATTTCTAAGCTAATTATGCCTATGAAAATTTATAAGGCTGGCGCACAAAATTAATACGCGCCCGGCGGGGGTCGTATTTTATCGAATGAAACAAAAAAAAATTGGGTTTCGTGCCGTTTTTACGATTCATTTTGAGTTTTTAGGAGTGTGCGTACGACAGTTGGCTTGCGACCGGACTGAATGTATTCTCTTTGTTTCTATTGTGGTGTTTTTGTGCGAGCTTTTGTATGGAGATATTGGTGTAAAGGTCGCGTATGCTTGTGATGCTTGTTTGGGTAAGACCGACAGTTATGATGTTGGTGAACTCGCGTACTGTTACCGAGTTTCTTTTTTGTGACTTCAAGTTTCTGCGACACAATGAGAATGCGGTTTTGGGACTTGTTACGTGCTTATCCTCGTTTCCAATGATCTGTTGAGCTTGTGAGGGCTTCGTCATTGCGATTGTTTTATTATTCATTGTTTTGACTCTTAGGTCTTTGTGTTTTTGCCAGTGCCTTGAGGCCTTTTTTATTTAACTGGATAGGCTTCCATTCTTGCAATACCTTCAGGTATCAAGGTATCTTCTTGAAGCAGAATTCCTACCATAGGATCATTGGAAGACTTTAGTCAGAGACGAGAAACCGAAGGTTTATCCTTTGCTGGAGAATCTGTCCTAGCTATGCAGGACAGTCAATCCATAACGCCACAAGTTGTATGATGATGACGATAATGTCCTTCCAAACGTGTCCATCGACGGCAACATCCTTAGCTAGTGTTAGGGCTCTTGCGTGGGCGCATGCATGACTTACAAAATTAAAGGTTCTAACAAGTTCTATAAACACGATATCATCTACTCCAAACATTTCTGTATCATCAAAATTCTAACGTTTTCTCTTCTTTCCCAGGTACACGAGCTGTGCGACAATTTCTGCCACCGCTACATCAGTTGCTTGAAAGGCAAGATGCCTATCGACCTGGTGATCGACGAGCGAGAGTCCGCCAGGCCTCCTGATGCGAATGGGGAACGTTCAGCGCCAGACAGCAGCCACGACGGAGCGTCTACCCCCGATGTAGTGAGTACCCCCTATTCTAAACCCCATCTCATCTCGAGGCGCGATCCCCAGCTGGCACCCAATTCTACCACGAGCTATCTCGTGCACCCCTGTTCTTAGTTTGGCCATTGCAAAAACGAAGTACGAAAGGGGGTGCTCGCAATTTAGTTTTTAATTCCCGCCTCCCTCGCTTTCTCTTGTGATGATTTTCTACCATCTCTCTGCTGGATATCTTTGGGAAACTGATGAAATCGTGATGGTAATTCTTCATTGCCATCTTCTGATGAAAAGTTTATTGAAAACCTTTCTAAAACCTATATGGTGTTGAATTTTAGTAGGTTATTGCAGCAACGAGCGATTTCAACATTTTCCCAAAGTATGCAACTTTCCACTTTGAATATTTTTTTAAATACATTGACAATAATATACAATCTGTTCCTTCAGTTCTACAAACTTGAAAGTCAATGTAAAGATTATTCAAAGTGAAGAGTAACACACCAATTTTTTATATCTGTCTCAGTAATTTTGGAATGATTGAAAGAGATAGACTTACGGGTGTTATGCCTTTTCGGAAAGAGAACAATTTTTATGAAAAAAAGTAAAGAAACGGCTATAAATATAGCTGATTGTTTATTAGTCTTATTTGGTTGTCGACTCAGTAATTTGCTGAAGGCAATCTCTAATGCTTTATCGGGTTTTTCAAACAAAGTGACGTCATACGATTTCTAGACCGTCATTTGTTTGAGAAATTCGATGGTGCAAAGCCTCAGGCTATTCAATTTACCAATCAGAAGATCCGAAGTAAATTCCAAGCGATCTGATTGGCCGCTCCTAAAATAGTTCTCTTTTCGAATTTAGTTGATGTAAAATGAGAGATTGTTGAGGATCAACGTTCCGTAGTTTGTAAACGGAACAGCTAACGGTTTTTCTGAGGACTCGCGAGAGTTTTAAGAGAAACCGTAAGTAAATTCCTTTAGATCAAATCTTCGTTTTTGCAATTGGCCAACTCCTAGCACTGTACGAATGAAAAGAGTTTTTCATTTAAAAAGTTTTAATTTGATTCCAAAATTTCATATCACAAGACGTTACAGTGAAGGGGTGTTTTAAATGGGTGCAACGTTTCAACGGTTAACTACCGTTTCGGGAAAATACGAGTCGAAGTTTCGCGACTAAAGCCGGTTACTCATTAGCGGGCTGTAACCTGTAACCGTAGGATGCACTGTAATCAAAAAACTATAGTGTGTACGCTCGCAGCAGGTTCGAGAACCATCAGCGAATGTAAACACTATATTTTTGGTTACACCGCATAAAACGGTTACAGTTACACCTCGCTTATGAATAACCCGGCTTAAGAGGCGACATAGTGAGTCTAAAGAACACACGCGCCTGTGTTCCGCATTATTTTGCACCGGAATTTATGTATACGATTAAAAAAAAAACATGCGTATAACGTTAAATACTAATTGTAATATGTGTATACTAATAAATTTAAGTTAATCACAATCCAGAGCGTGAAATAACATACCAGATGACAGCTATGCGTTTCTGAGCTTAGAATAAAACCTAATTAGTGTATTAAAAAAAAAAAACTATTGGAAAACGAAGTATACGTAAAAACACAACTTTACCTTGCCTAAGTGAGATGTTAAGAATTAATTAAGGATTTTAAATTATTGTTTTAAAGGTGGTAGATGCTAGTGTTATATTTTGGCTAGTAAATGAAACAATATACGTAATACTAGGTAACAGTTACTTTATGGCAGGTAGACAACACTATTTAGTTAGTTGAAAAAATACGTACGCAGTATACGCTAGGTGTAATTCATGTCCGAGTTTCGAAGCCATTTTATATAGTTGTCATATTAATTGACATTGGCAGGATCATTGTTGCCATAAAAAAAATAGTTGTCATATTTATAGTCTATACTTCGATAAATAGGCATTATTTTGGGGGAAAATCTTGGTACAAAAACATTAAATTTTTTTATTGAAAAATGAAGTAAATAAAGGGAAATAAATATAAATAATTTTTGAGGCAGTTGAGGCACGAATAATAAGAAAATAAAAAAATGGACGTCAAATTTTAATCTTTTATTTTATAGACTATACGGGCATTATTTTGGGGAAAAACTTGGTACAAAAACATTAAAATTTCTTATTAAAAAATGAAGTAAATAAAGGGATAATATAAATGATTTTTGAAGCATAAACGAATTTTAAATAAATAAAAAATGGACGTCAAATTTTAATCTTATAATTTTCTGAGTAATATAACCTAAGTAAAGTCAAAATTATATAACAACTGAATAGATATGGCTAGATATCGGATATAATAATTATATTATATGTGCGTTCTATAAATAGAGTACTAGTTGCTTCTACAGATTAAAAAATAAATAAAAATAAAGTTAGTCGTGCATTGTGTTCCGGATGCAAGTTTCCCATCTTTCTCTAAATAGTATAGGGTTGGGGTAATTTTGGAAATGGGGTAAGAATTTAACTTGTGATTTTCTTTACAATTACATTGGGGCAAGAAACAATATTAATTCAAATTGAATATAAATTAAAATATTTGAGGAAATATATTAATCATGGCTTAAAAGACGAACGACGACGTCTTCTGTCGAATAAGAAAAATTGCCATTTCTGCTTTTTATAGAGATATTTTGATAATAAAGCTCAATTTAAAACAAATAGGTTTTTCTGTAAAAAAAGCCGTTATAAAAATGTCTACCTTTTCAAGAAGAGAATACATTATTTAAATCAAAAAGTCTTGTTAAAATACTATTTATTAATTTGAAAACATCAAAAATAAAAATAAAATCTATTCAATCGAAAATAATAAGATGAATAATTACCCCATTTCAAAACTTACCCTAGCAACTAAGATAATTAGGTTCATTGCTGTATTTTTGTACACTGCATAAATAGTTAATGTTTTAATGTTGGGCTTAAATTCTTAAATTAAATCATTTGCTTCGTGTGACGTTTATCTATTAAGTAAATAGGTTTATGAGTACATAATTTCCTATTTATTTATACTTATCACAGTTTTTGAGTCTGCTAATAGAAAAAGTAAATTCGTATCGCAATTGATAGGTAATATTAGGTTGGGGAAAAAGTTTCTTCGTATTTTATATGAAAATTCAAAAAGTTTTTTTTTATAGTTTATTTACATTTGACTAAAGTATGTAGGTGCCATTTTGTTCCATAACTTTTTTCCATCTTGTTGGTAGTGACATGATCCCATTGCTGTAAAAATTTTGAGGCTTCTGATCGAAAAACTGCGACAAGTGGTTTTGGCAGTCCTCTCGTGATGTTAACCTGACACTGCCTAAGGAATTCTGCAGAGACCGAAACAGATGAAAATCTGAAGGTGCAAGGTCAGGACTATACGGCGGATGCATTAATACCTCCCAGCCAAACTCTCGTAATTTTTGCTGAGTGGCTAAAGATGTGTGAGGTCTAGCGTTGTCATGGTGAAAAACCACACCCCTTCTGTTGATCAATTCTGGCCGCTTTCTCTCAATTTTTTGCTTCAATCTCATCAATTGTTCGCAATACAGTTCTGAATCGATGGTTCTGCCTGGCGGTAACAGCTCATAATGAATGATGCCCTTCCAATCCCACCATACACACAGCATTACCTTGTTGCGAGTTAACCCGGGTTTTGCCACAGTCTGTGAAGCTTAACCGGCCTTTGACCACGATCTTTTTCGCACGTTCTTGTCGTATGTGATCCACTTTTCATCACCAGTTATCAGCTTTTTCAAAAATGGTTCGGTTTCATTACGTCGTAATAAAGAATCACAAATGAGTACACGGTTCATTAGGTTTCTTTCAGTGAGCTCATGAGGCACCCAAATATCGAGCTTTTTAGTGTACCCAGCTTTATTCAAATGAGTCAAAACCGTTTTGTGGTCAATTGCCAGTTCTTCAGCTACATCGTAACTACTAATATGCCGATCTTGCTCCACTTTTTCAAAAATGGCATCAATTTTGTCCGTAACAGGGCGACCAGAGCGAGATGCATCTTTGATATCAAAATTTCCGGCTTGAAAACGCTTAAACCAAACTTGCGCTACTCTCACAGATACTGCATTAGGTCCATAATTATCACAAATTTTTTTCGCGGCTTGAGTTGCATTTTTACCTTTTTTATAGTAAAATTTTAAAATGTATCGAATTTCTTCTTTAGATTCACTCATTTTAACAACAACAATAACAAATGAAAATCACACAAATTCCTAATTTGAATTTGGAAGTGCCTTCTTTAAAATTAAAACTTTTTAATGATACCAAAACCAGCCAGATACAAATGGCATAGCCAAAGAGATTTTAATACAAGTTCATACATACTATATGCGAAAAGACTTTTTCCCCAAACTATTATATTAAAAAAAAAAACAGTTTTCTAATGACAAAATCATAAATAATACGAAAAACTTTAAAACATCGGTTTAATCGTATAGCATTTGATCGAAACTGAGGAAAAGTTAAGGCAAAGTATTTAAAATTAAAATGAAGGATTCAGTATAAAGATGACGTCACAGATTTGCACATTTTTGGGGATCTTTGTTTAGTAAGTAGTAAATGGATAATTTTGGCGTTGAGACTGATTGTTTTGTTTGTGTTATATATTATTTCTCGCATTGTTAAAGGAAGCCATACTTTTTTAAGGCGCGTACTCATTAGCGGGGTGTAACTGTAACTTTTGTATGCCCTGTAACCAAAAAAACATAGCGTGTGCATTCGCAGTTCGAGAAACAGTAGCGAACAATACACGCTATGTCTTTTTATGGTTACAATTCGACAGGTACGGTTACACCTCGCTTATAAGTACGCGTTTCAACTAATTTAAGCGAACTCCCTTCTCAAACGGGATTTTTATTAACTAAAAAAAAACTAGTTATTTTTTTCTGTATATGAGTTTTTAACATAAATGTAGTTGGATCGTGTTTAAGTTAGGTTTTAGATAAGTACTAGGTTTCTTAAAATGTCAGAAACTTATTTTCTCCTTAAATCTAACTCGTAATTGTATAATATTGCTATTTGGTGTACGTCCATCTTGTATGTCAATGTGATTAATTTTAATAATTTTATTTTTTAAACGGATTAAACAATAAACATGTTCTGTTTGAAATTAATCTGGCATTTTGTTTTTTATATCCAGAAAAATACTTTAAAAAATATTAAGTAGCGAATATAAATTACAATTTAAAAAGTACCTAAATGAAAGTTAACTAACGGATAGAACAAAAACATTTTATAAAATAGCAAAATAAAAAAGAAAAAAATTCCAAGCGTAATATCACATTTTTATCATGTCGCAGTTTTCCATAAACCGGGGATCCCCCGGCGCGGAGGGAAATCCAGGAAAATTGTTTCTTTACGGCACCCCGCGCGCTAATCTTTTCTGCCTTTCGGAAATCTTTATAAAAAAGAAAACATGTTGGAATTTCACGGGGTATTTCTGCGACAGTTTGATATTTTTATTTATTTTTTATAGTCTGCCATTGACGGGTGACGGGAGGGAGCGGGTGTTAAGAAAATGAGTTGGGGTTCGAATAATTGATGTAAACTCTTTGTGGTATTATTTGTTTATCGAACAGATGTTTTTGATCGGCGTGATTGTGATGTTTAGGGTTCAAAAAACTTCATCAATTTCAGTATTTTACCCCAAAACGAGTTTTATTTAAAGTTTTAGAACTAACTCTAATGTCACATAATAAATGATGTTTTGGCTATAGGCACAGATTACCTAATAGTTACTACGTAACAGATACTTCACTCAGAAGAAAATGTCCAATACCTACTGCTTTAACAGTGCGCAATAGCCCAACTGTCACGTCATATACCGCACTGCATGCTAAAATATGCCTAAATACTCAAGCGTATAGTTGTGATTGCTGTGCACCGCGCGAACCCGTAAAAATCGCGGGGCTGCCTCTTCGATAAAATTAAATTAACTAAACGTTTTGTGACTATGTTTTTGAAAACTATGAATATGTTCCGACTTATATGGAGCAGTTTTAAATTCTATCGTTTTTAATATATTTATTTTTAACATTTTTTTATTTTTAATGTTTTCTTATCTTTCTAAATTCTCGGTTATTATTATTTTTGTTATTAAAATAAGTACTTAATTATTAAAAATTATAAAACATTAAAAACAAATAAAAAAACGAATGGAACTATCAAAGTTTGAACAACGTGCGAGCGCTTCTCTTTGACAACCGCGCTTCGCTTGGTCCGCAAGCGGCCCGCTGAGCGGTAGGTATTTATAGCGCGCAAGTACATAGAGTGACGGAGGCCTGCTATAGGTTCGTAAGAAATAGACGTTTCAAACTAGTTGCGTCGTGTGTGGTTTTCTAATGGAGTCTATAGCAGAAAATGCAACTCAAAAGTAACTAGCAGTTTCAGTTGCGTTTCCCCGTGTGTTCTGGGTCTAAGTCAAGAGTACCCTAAACTTACGTTAGTAACTATTTAGTCATTTGTGCCTAAACTGACGTGCATGTGGTGACTGATGAATGAGGAAGAAGTGAAGTAAATGTGTTTGGATCGTAGCAAGTGGAGGGAAGGTCTCTGTCTACCAAAGAGGCGTATAATGCTATCTACACACCAAAGACGGCGGCTTTACGTCAGCGTAATGGCAGTTGTCAAAAAAGCCGGCGGCTTTGGTGTGTACATACCATCAGATATGTATGTAGGTATGTATGTCCAGCAGAATCACCAAACACAAGCTGATATAATATATGTCCCTTAGTCTTAAAATACCCCAAACTTACGAGGAATCCGAGACGAATTGTCGCACAAATCCGGAATTTTATTATTTTATTATATCATCCCATACATTATTCATTTTGCTGAACTGACTGAAGTGCGGTTATTGCCAATATGTTATCTAATGTTATTGAGACGTACAGACATTACGTTTTCATTTCGTATTAGTGATTGTTGTGATTGTCCCTTTTCTGGATTTTTTATGAGTTCTTTGTTTTTTTCTGTAGTGAAAAATTACGGAATTATAGTAATTCAATATAGTTAATGGATTTATGAGTGTTTATTTATTTATTTAACAGTTTATTGTAAGATGATAGTATTACACAGAGACAGAAAAAGGGAAGTTATACAAAAGGTTACAGCATATTTCTGCAGACCCCACAAAGAGAGAATATTGTACTGTTTTACTTTTGATTTTAAGTTTCAACGAGTACATTCGTATTAAAAATCTATTTAAGTTTAGATTTTTTCTAAAAAAGTAAATGTTTAAGGGCTTTTTCAAACTTAGCGTTTCGTAGGCGGTCGTTTTCAGCAAACGCGCTTACACGCGCTTCAAAAACGTCAACGGGCGTACGTACGAGCAAAAAACGCGCGATTACGCGTGTACATGCGCTTATAAAACGCTCATCTGAAAACGGCCTGAGTAGATTGATTTTGTATTAAAGGCCAAAACACACCGGATGCGTATGCGTTGCGTATGCGTAGACGTATGCGTACCTCTGAGTTGAAATGTATGGAATGTATGGGTGTGTTTTGGCCTTTAGGTAGTATGCTGAAAAACAGAAAAAAATGCTTTAAGATACGTCATACATTACCTCGACTGAATCTAACCCAAAATTTTCAAAATCGAAACTATACATCCAAAGACCTTTCTAAATAATCCTTCACGCTATTCCCACACAGGGTGGACAGTGTAATAACACGCTAAGACCAGGATTTGCGGGGGTGATTCGTCACGAGCCGGCTGTCATCAACGGGGGTTAAAAAAAACGTGATCGGCATGAATATATTGTTATTACACCCTCCTTAATATTGAATAAACAGACCTACTGGATAATGTATGGATTAAAAGTTGTGGTGGTGTAGGTATTGTCTATGGGAGAGTTAAAATAAAAGTGGAAGGAAGTGGTCTCTGCCTACCCCAATGGGAGAGAGGCGTGACGGATATGATGATGACGATGATGAGTTAAAATAATCTAACATAACCTTTTTATATAAAAAAAACGGACTGCGTTTAATAAAAACGCATTATATAAAATTTTAGTGTATTTAGTGTCACTCTTATTGTAAATACGAATCTAACGACACCTCTCAAGCTGTAGAGCGCGCCAAAGAATTATACATACATACATACTTGCGAAAAACATAACCCTGCTTCTGGCGCGCAACGAGTTGGGTTATGATAGTTGAGTCATTATGACAATGATTTTTTTACGAGAGGAATTTACCCATATAGTAGGTAATTAGATATTTTCTTTAAGCATAGGTATATTTTAAAAAGTATTGAGTATACTATAGTATAGTTATGCGAGTATAACAAGACCACATGCATAGTACCAAGTACCAACAGCAAGTAATACAGTACTAATTTAAAATGAATCAATTAGAGAGAGAGAGAGAGAGAGAGATTTATTGAAGTATTCCACTCGCTAACCACAAACAGGGCCGAACATAGACGAGTCGAGTTAAACTTAAATTTACTATGTAATAAAGTAGTTGAGACAGTCTTAGATTGGTCTCGATTCGAACCGAGAATCCAACTAATATTATAAATGTCAATGTTTCTGCTGATGTGAGGATATTTGTTGCTCTTTCACGCAAAAACTACTGAACTGATTTTAATGAGTCTTTATAATATTGTAGATTGCAGTCCGGGTAACATTATAGGCTTTATTATTCTGAGATAAATGTGTACAGAATCGATGTAGGAAGTGAAATTCTTAATGACGTCACTGAGCTTATGCAATTTCTTGTAAAGAAAAAAAAACAAGTGAAGATCAAATGCAACAAAAAAAGTGCAAACAAAGATAACTAAATAGTGTCACAGACAATTCAAAATTGGACTTTAAAACATAACTGACATTAACACAGTCTGATAACATCTAATTTAGAACATTATTGAAGTTGCTAATCTTGTTGAAGCGTTAAAACAATTAAGAATCTAGTTTACTATCAACTCTCACCTTTTTGACCAGAATTAGGTGCACTAAACTGAACCTAGACTAAACTAACCTAAAACTTACGACTTAACATTATCTCTAACAACTTTTCCATCAACAAAGTTAACCTAATAGTGCCTAAAAGCATCTCAGGATTTAAACCTGTCAATTTTGGCGCCAAAACAGCAAAAGGACGCCGCCTGTCGCTCGTAAACCGTCGCTTTTAAATCTAGAACGAGCGGCCATTGGTCGGAGGCTGACCAATCAGAAAGCTCAGACGAATTTTATGAGCACTCATTGGCTGTAGAGTAGTTCACTTATTTACGAGTTGTAAGGTTTGCTCGCAAAATTTTCTATTAATAAATTAATCGTTAATGTTCTGTAATTTATGTTCATTATGTCTTATGTAATTATTTCCTTTATTACATCTAGTATTATTATTCTGAGAGCTTAGAAATATCCTACATATTTAAGAATAACACAGAATAGCAAAAACTTAGAGAAATAATTTTTCTTTCGTTTTAAGAAAAGCGCGTTCGTTTTAAAAAACGAAACAAAATTTACCTTTGAGTGTAGAATATATAAGGAGGAGCCATGCCTACCGTCTGGATCTGCGTGCCTGGTCAGGCGCAAAATGGCTACTTTTTGTATAGTACTTCTTAAGGTTTGACCGGTCATCTACCAAGAAAACTTTGAGAAAACTTGGCGCAACCTTGGCACGCTGTCATAAACTCATTTGTATATGAAAAAAAAATGGGCCCACTCCTTATTTTCCTTCCTCATTGAAATTTACTTACTCTTCATTTGTTTTACAGACAAATTCCGTCTTCAAATTCGAATTTCCCACCGAAAAAATAAATTCAATATTCGAACTGCCAGAAAAGATTTATAAATAGGCGCAACCAAGGAGGTTGCGTTTAATTTTTTCGTTTTCCAAATAAACTGCCCGCTGTGTTCTCTTTTGATATGGCGCGTTCCATTTGCGGACCGCGGGGTGCCAATGTCTTCATCATAAGGACAAATTGTTTCCTTATTTAATGGAATATACGAAAGATTATAGATTACAGATTTGTCTTTGACGTTTGATTGGGATTATTTTGAAAAAGGAAGTACATAATTAAAAGGCTACTAAATTTAAAAGAGGGTGATTATCTACAGTAGAAAATCAAGGAAAAGGGACTTATTTTTCTTAATCTTTCACATCCCAGAAAAAAAGAACAATAGAAAATCTATTGTGTCTGGGTTTATAATGGGTCAGTCGGACGTGAGAGGTTAAAATGGCTACTGCGAATGGCATACATTTGACAAAGGTGTCTTCGGTGTGACATGGCGTCAAATCATTCTAGAATTTTACTCATCTCGTGTCTACAAGCGAAGGAATAACAATGTTAAATGAATTATATTATTTATCGAAGACCACACATACAAACACTGAAAATAAAAGAAAGTCTTTATTACTAACACATAAAATAACCTCAAAATCTGATGTCATCTTACCATATGGTAGAATTACAAGCAATTCGTTAGTGGGTCACTGCTGGCACTCACAAACTGCAAGAGTTCACTTGACACCTTATCTTTATCACCACTCTGCGATCCCAGTTCCCTATTTAAATCTTGCGCAAGTTTCTCATTCACAAGATTTTACTTGAGACTTGATTCGTATCAGCTTGTATAGAATCCAAGTGTCAAGTTCACTCTTGCCCGGTATAAAGCACGGAATGGGTTCCGTATCGAATGACGTGGGCATTATGACCAAAGGATCCTTGTTATTCGATACTTAAATAAGGGATTGCGTCATGTTTTGACAAAATAAGTGATTCATGAATTTTATGGTGAGGTCCTGTGTCTTGAGAAGCAGGAAAAGCTCTTTTTAGGTAGGTAGAGCTTTAGGGAGCTTTGACAGTAACGACATAGCCTTCTGCGAAATAATCTACGAGTACCTATGTTATTCTGATGTGTAAGCTAGTCAAGAGCACCCTAAACGTGCATGTTTGGGGCGACTGATGAATGTGGATGAAGCGAAAGAAGTGTGTTTTGATAGACAAGTGGAGAGAAGTGGTCTCTACCTACCTTGAAGGGAGAGAGGCGTAACAGATAATGTATGTATGTCAGCTAGAACTTCGTAAGGTACAAAAATTTACAGTTACTTATAAATAAACATTGTAGACTAAGGGCCCGTGTCACCACTTCCAGATAAAATTTAACTGGCAGATATTTAATAGCTGTCTTTATCTAAAACTTTATGTTTTATGAAAAAGACATAGGGTTTCGTCATCATCGCCATCAGCCCATATATGTCCCCACCGAGGGGCACGAGCCTACTCTCGTACAGAGAGTGATTAGGACGTAATTCACCACGCTGGCCAAGTGCGGGTTTATCTGTCAGTTAAAATTTATCTATACATGGTGAAACAGCCCTAAATTGGTGTAAAAGGCTATAAATATACGAATATTCTAAAGAAAAAAAAACTATAACTATAATTCCACCTCCACAACATGAGATGGAGGGGCGCCCTCTGCCCTCCCGCGGCGCTATTTGTTGGAAAACCACAGATTTCCTCCCTAGGGACTTTCATTTCCGACGGACATGTATTGTTGCCCATTAGCAAAGGAATGAAGAACTATCCTCTGTATTTTCTGTGTAAGGGGATGTATGATTGCATTGGTTTCATTGAGAGTAGTTAAAAATGTGTATGAAACAATCCTATAACGCTGAGTCAGAACCTCTTCGCTGTCACAGTACACGATATGAAGCAATCACACATCACAATTTTGTAACTATGTTCACCTTATTTTATCATTAAGTGTGCTTGTAATCAATTGAATTTACTGTTAACTGTTATTTATGTACTGTGCAGTGAATAAATGATCTATCCATCTATCTATATATCTATCTATAATAAATGTGAGGATATTTGTTACTCTTTCAAAGGATGTCTGTCAAAAACTACTGAATTTGATGAAGCTTGGCTATATTGTGGCTTATTGATCAGAATAACACATACCTACACGCACGAAGTCGCGGGCAGCATCTAATAATACCTACTGGCTAAATTTCCTTTACAACTTTTAGATTCTTTCATATTTAGGTGTACTGTTACATAATGAGTATCAGCTGATTAATAGAAAAAAAACCGGATATAAATAAAAAACTAAGTTAGGTTATAATAACGAAGGCACTGTAGGTAGTATAATTCTAATTTCAAATTCATAATAATACAGATAACCAATGTTATCTTAACTACAAACCAGTAATTCTTGAATGAAGAGAAACTCCAAACATGAATTGAAATCAAATCAATTTTTTAACGATCCCATCAGAACAACCGCTATGCTTCTGCCTAATTAAAAAAAAAATAAAAAAAAAACAAGCTCGCAGCTACAGTAACACCAGAAGTGGAAATAGCGCGGACCAAATCAAAAATTCGAATAAAATTTTTATTTTTTTAATTGCCCCCGATCGGCTTCCGTAAAAGCAGATCCACACATTTACTAATTAGCGATTGGTCACGCGGCCGCGGACCAACGGAGCAATTTGAATTCGGAACGGTTGCCGATATTCTTTACTTAAATTCGAAGATTTGAATTCTCGGAACCGTAGACAATCGTTTTATTTCTTTTTAAACGTTCGTTTTGAAGAGTTTCTCAACCAAAAAGTTTGGTTGTTCAATTTGAGTGTGTTGATTAAAATTGATTAAGAGGGAGTATGTAAGTAAGACTTAAGTGTGTTTAAGTAGTAAAACTGACATGTCAATCTTACTGTCAAAGTCAACAATGGAGAATTCTAAATCAAACATGTCACGGTTAAACTGGCCAACGACACTAAATAAAGAGATGTCGTCATTCCAATTAAAAAAAATTATGCCCCTTAATAAGTGACAATTCCTAACGAATGTGTGCATGCGCATGATTTTTATTTCACACGTTCCTTGCGCTATTGAATGTAAAATCTTACTTACAAACACCACTTTAAAAGTATCGACACAAAGTTCAGTTTAGTAAAATCTTTCGAGGTTTTACGACTATTTTTATTGACGCTTAGCCCCGACACTCATGTGTGGTGTTACATTTAAGAAGATCATATAAAGTAAAGCAACTCATTGAAGAAGAGACTGTATCAATGTGTAACAAGGTATCTTTTGACTTGTCAAAGTAATGGATGCGTTCAGAAATCAGGCAGTAATGCAGTCGAAGATGAACGAAGTACAAGTACCCATCAAATTTTAATTGTGCGTAAAAATAATAATCAATGAGGCGACTACCGCTAGAGTTTCGCGAACGCAAATAGAAACGGTTTCCGAACGCAACTCATTTAGAATTTCGAACGCGTTCGGATTTAAATTTTTAGACGGTCATTGAGTTTTTGCAGACTTTAAGGACGTTTTGTGGCAATGAAACGGATTTTGTTTTTTCTGCAGAATTTTAAAAAAGGAACTCTTTTTCAAGATGGATTCTTTTGCATTGATATTCCTAACAGCTATTTTTATATCTAAGTAATTTATTAACTAAAACTAGAGGCTGCCCGCGACTTCGTACGCATTATCGTCATATCCTGGAAAAAATCACGATATCTTAAAATAAAATAGCCTATGTGTCATTCCAATGTATAAACTACAATATTGCCAAGTTTCATCAAAATCCGTTCTGTAGTTTTTGCGTGAAAGAGTAACAAATATCCATCGATTGGCAAAGACATTGACATTTATAATATAAGTAGGACATGTCAGTGATTGAACATTATTTTTATATCAGTCATTTATTAAGGACGATAGAGATGTAAAGGCTTAATGAATATTTCATTCGTTTTTTCTCAACACATATTAACGCAAATTGCAAACTTATGTATTACCATTTGCTCTATACTGTTATGGTCAGTTATTTGAAGGATTTCTTATAGTTTTTTGCGTTTTTGTTGTGAATCTACATTATCTATGACAGATAGATTACACGGAAGTTATCTACGGGCATATTTCATTATCTACTGATAAAATTTAACTGACAGATAAACCTATGTCTATTTCATAAAACATGACGTTTAAGACAGAGACAGGTATAAAATATCTGTCAGATAAATTTTATCTGTAAGTGAAACAGGCCTTAGGGCTCTCTAGTAACATGCTTTGTTTTCATCAAAATTTTTTAAGTACTTAATTTCAAGATGTTTGTAGTGACTATCCTGCCTTCATGCAATCACTTCTCTCTCTGTGGGGTCTGCAGGAAGAAATTTCTTTTAGAAATATGCTGTACCTTTTGTATAACTTCTCTTTTTTTCTGTATCTTTGTGCTATCATCTTACAATAAACTGTTAAATAAATAAATAAATAAATGTTTTTTGTCAAAATTTTCTGCAATAGCGGTCAGTGAAGAGTTACAGTGGCCTCTTCCTTTTCGTTCATTTTCGAACCGTCCATAGTCGAATATTGATTCTGACCCCTCCTTAGATTAACATCTTTGGAAACAAGAGGTCAATTAATTTGGTCACAGACCATGCTACACTCGAGAGCAATGAACCCGGGTCGGGTAAACAAAAAACTAAAATATCTCGACAACTAAGAATCCTAGTCTTATGAAATAAAATGTGTTTAAGAGACCAATAAATACTTGTTAAATTAAAATATAACACTTCTGAGTTACTTCTATATTAATGTCATAACAATGAAATCTTCGTTTGCGGATTTTGGTAAGTATATAGCATGCCAAATATCGAATGGAAGCACGAGGAGGCAATGCGAAATGTTAAAATTCAAGAAAATGCTTGTTGTTTAAAAAAATATTGTTTTACATTTTAGTTTTAAAGTTAGATCATCAGTTTTTTTCTTTACGTAATATTCTGTTATTAAAATGTTGTGACTCATAAATGTTATGACTTACATTGAAGGAGTATAAAATTGTCTATTAAACACAATTTATTTAATTAAGCTATCATTCTTGGATCGCGAGTTTTTTTAATTCTTTAGTGACCCGGATTCGTTGCTGTCGAGTGTATCCATAGCCAACAATATTGCTTCTGACCTCTAATCACGTTAACATCTTTGGCAACAAGAGGTCAATAAATTTGGTCACAAAACGCGTTTCCCCCAAAAACATAATCATCAAGTTTAATAACAATCTCTTTTCAGTCTTCAACATCCGTCATAGCTAATTGAATTCTGAATCCACATTCAATTTCATTGGCAATAACATTTTATGATGAATGTTTGTTTAACAGATCTAACTTGAGACTTGGAAAGTATACGTGGTGTTAGAAATGAAGAGTCGAGATAATTCTTGTGTGGTAAATCGTTAGTGTTGTATGAAAGTTTGTTTAACAGATTTGACTTGGGACTTTGAAAGTATTTGTGGTAATAGAAATGAAGAGTCAAGATAATTCTTGTGTGTTTAATCGTTAGCACTCAAACGGACAAGAAACGCTAATACTGTTTGATTGTTGCTCCTAAACTTTATAGGAGTTAGATTGGTATTTGAATTAGGTTTTTGGGTGTAATTCGTGCCTGAACGCTTTATAAACGAAAAAAAAACATTAAATTGCAAGAATTTGGTTGAAACATTGGAGCAAAATGGTAAAAGAAAACAAAAGAGGATCGTTTGTTGGTTATTTAAAATCAGAATAATCAATTGATCGATCCTATTTGTAATAGAATCTAAGATATCGACTAATCCATTGATTAATGAAAATCGATCGATTAATGTAGGTAAATCAAAATCGAGGAAAGACTAAGACACTGAACTATTACAACATTACAGAAGCTTATTCGAATAACTTCAAAAATATCTTCAAAATGATTCTAAATTCAAAATCAGTTCCAGCTAACCCCCAAGTACTTGAAGTCTCAGTTATTTCTATACACGCCCGCTGCCAGTTTTGAGCCAGGAATGTCTCCACAGTCCACACGTGCCGAGATGATAATAATAAAATGGTGGCGTATTATTTATTTATAGTGTGTCTCGCGGCTGTCGCTCGTCTGTCTGCTTCTGATATTATATATGTAAGGACGCTATGCTTCTTTGTCTCGTTTAGGTGTTCTCTTGTAAATTTATTAGTTTTGTTAGATTTGATGGGGAGTTAAGGAAAGGAAAAGTTAGGAGTATCCGTGAATGTATGAGGCGACTGATGAATGTGGATGAAGCGAAGGAAGTGTGTTCGGATTGTAACCAGTGGACGGAAGTGGTCTCTGTTTTCCCCGATGGGAGAGAGGCTTGACAGATGGATGTATGAAGGGAGAGAGCCATCTCTCTATGTTTCAAAAATCTATCGTTTCTAAAGACCTGACATTCTGCTCTTGCTAAAAATAGCAATTGAATGTATCCAATAATTATAAAAGCATATTGAATAGACTGTTGTGTGTGGTCATGGTTTCAAATCGATCTTTCATTACATCGATATATGCTAACAGATTGATCTCAATCTGTTTTTACCAAACATTTTGCGATGCGTCTTCATTATTGCTGGTTGAATATTTGCAATTGATGCAAACATTGTATTAGTTAAGTTATCTTCATCTTTACATACGTTTTTAGGATTCCGTAGGTATCCAAAAGGTGAAAACGGGACCCTAATACTGAGACTTGGCTGTCCGTCTGTCTGTCTGTCTGTCTGTTCGTCCGTCTGTCCGTCTGTCCGTCTGTCACTAGGCTGTATTACATAAACCGTTATAGCTAGAGCGTTCAAATTTTCACAGAGGATGTATTACATTACCATTGCCGCTATAACAACTAATACTAAAAATATAATAATAATAATAATTAAGGGGGCTCCCATACAACAAACAGCATTTTTTTGCCTTTTTTGCTCAATATCAATAAAGGCTAGACATTTATTATTAGACTATTGTTAACCTAGTGAATGGTACGGAACCCTACGTGTGCGAGTCTGACTCGCAATTGGCCGGTTTTAATCTTTGTTACAACTTACACTACAAAACGCAATAATAACAACCTTACAATTTTATCTTTTAAATATCTAGTAACACTAATTAAAACCTGCTTCTTAATTAAGTGTTTTTGTATTTTATTGAGCTCTCATAAGATTAACCCTTGTTGCAAAAAGCAAATGCATCATTAAACGATTATCTAGATGACTCAAACCATGGGATTGACCTGCTCTTCTGTCAAGCTGTCTCTATTTGGCATAATAATTGTTGAAATGTTAATTTTAATGTATGTACCTATCTAAGTGTTTTTGTCTAAGAATTTGTAATATCAAATTTGAACAGAGCAACCCAACAGAGTTTCTTGCTAGATTCTTCTCTGGATAAAACTGCACTCTTGCGAATCTAGCAGCATTAACTTTAAAAAAAGACCCGTCTTATGTGATGTCAAACTCGTCCTACAAGATTAAATAAATTTTCATTTCATTTCAAACCTATAGCTGTCACTATCATTGTCTAATTTTAGAAGAAGACAGCAAGAAGTTTAATGGATCTTTAATGAATTTTAATAGTCTTTCGTGAAACAGAATGTTAAAATTAATAATCGTACGTCTTAATACAACAACATTGTGCAAAGATAATTCTGTAATAAATAGTGCATTGCCGTCTGCAGTGTCAATTGAGTTAAAAGCATTCACTGTTCGTATTGTTTTGTCTAGAGGTATATACTTTGTTACTTGATGAGATGATCTTAATTATTTTAAGCACTTGCTTATTCTATTTTAGGTAAGTTTAGCTCGTGTTAATTAAAGCTTTGGAAATTTTAATGGTATAATTGAAAACAGCGTTTTTAAGTTTTGCCTCTCACATCCCACAGACCCATACACATTATAAACCCAGACACAACAGATTTTCTATTGTTTTTTGTTCCAAAGACAATTTAAATGATTGTTTTTGTATTTTTAATTTTTTTTGTGATTTATAGAGTCATATATACGTACAAAATCTTCGATGTTTATCAAGGATATCTAAACGTCCTACTATATTTAGATATTCAGACATTATAATATATATCTAATTACATTGATTTTTCTATTTGTACGACAATATTAAAATCAGTTTTTTATGCCTATGTTCTCCCACAGCTGGGCAAAAGCATGGGAGAGTAAAATTAAGACAGTTAATCCAATTTTACTTCATAATAATTCTAACCTCACATTCTAAAATTTAGAGTCTAAACAAACTCATAAATTTCTATTTATGAGAAATCTGGGTTTAGCCAAATAACTCTCAGTCTAACCATAATATCATAGCATTGTTTTGTTCGGTGAAGATGTGTTCTATTTGCGGACGTCCCTTCCCCTCTGTGCCTCAGACGATGTCAGTAACATGAGCTATATTTTATCTCAACTTAAGTCCTTTAAAATTTAACCTTACTACGGGTGGTATCATACTTATATTATAAATGTAATTTTTTTTGCCGATGGATGGATGGATGGATGTTTGTTACTCTTTCATGCAAAAACTACTGAACAGATTTTGATGAAATTTTGCAATATTGTAGCTTGCACATCGGAATAACATACAGGCTTTATTATTTTACGATATCATGATTTTTGTCCAAGATATGACGATAAATGCCTACGAAGTCGCGGGAACCCTCCTAGTTGTCTATAATGTTAAACTCACATGACTTTAGTATTGCTAAATGTTTTTGATTGTGGTGATCACTTTTGTAGAGATATTGATAGTTTTCTATGAGCACAAAAGTAAAGGATATTGACCTTTATTCACAATTTTTTTCTTTTATGATAGGTTTAGGTTCACTACGTTTATATTGTCAGTTTCTTGCGTTGTAAATAATGTTAAGCAGGGTCGCAGGTTAATTGTTGATGGAAATAGGCATTGACGTGTTTGTAAGAAAATTTTAGGATAAATACTGTATTAACATTTATGAGGATTTTAATGTTTTTGTAAAATGTCAAATTGTGAAAGACTCAGCTGAATTGATTAAAGAAGCACTCTCTGATGAAACAGAATTTGAAAGAATAGGCGTAATGACTAAAAAAAATTTTTTTAGTCCTTTACATATTATTTTAAAATATTAGACACGTATTTTTTCTTTTTTCTCTTAAACTAAAAATGACAAAGATACAGTGGGTTAAAGTTGCTCGTGATATCACGCCTAAGTAAGATTTTTATCTAGGAGTGACGTCAATACCTCCCACTTCGTAACTTTGATGCTCTATATCTTTGTATTTATTTATGTATTTGATCAGGGAAAAATGTGTTTCAAATATTTTTAATGGCCTAAAAGACGGACTGATTATTTTTTGAATTTTTGAATGTAGTCATCATTCCTTTTACAGAATCGCTTAAAGCTTATGAAGAGAGTATACACACATCATTTCACATAAAGCATCATGTTAAATTATTACTAGAACACCTGCCATCTGATCTTCTACTTCCAGTTTTACTCTCGCAAAACCTTTTTGACACAATAGCCCAGTAAATTAAAAATATTAATGGCACCCAGTCCCAGATGAACGTACCATGAAACCGCTATTAACAAGAGCAATAATTAGGCATAAATCATTGGAATCATCGCGACGATGCATTGATAAAACGTGGAACATATCTCAAACGCATTTGAAATATGGCCGACGCGTCGCCGAGGACAGAGACTTGGCGCGTTCTGAAATTCGGTTAAATATGCGCATGATTGATTTCTGAACGATCTCCCGCTAAATCCTAGCGATATTAAACAAATATATTCTTTATTTTGAATTTCGAATTCTGTCTTCATTGCCATTTCAGGTGGTTTTGTTTTGTCTGCGTTCGGAGTTCTTTTTTCAAAATGTTCTAGTTTAATGTCTGTTGCTTTTACGGTTGTAAATTCATACATTTTAAGTATGATGGTTACTAAAGCGGTTGTTTATGACAGTGAATGCGACATCGTTAGTTGTACAAACAGCATAAATAACGTCTCAAATCACATCTGATGCATACTCGCTATAGTCACCTACAAAAAGCGATGTATCTTTGAATCTTCACGCAACGACAAATGTGTAACAAATAAATTATAAAATCAACGGCTGCGGTTTTTATACCTCACTTCTTACTGTGTCTCGTTTATCCCTGTGGAGGTTTACATAAGTTTGTCCTGCTCTTGAGTCAGTTGTCAACGTTGACTAGCACTTTATCATCGGCCGTCCTCTAAAGATGACGTCTTTATTTATTTCGTAGGGTTTTAGAACATTTCACACAAATTACGTTTTGAGGGATGAGTTCAACGCACTTTCTGTGTTTCCTCGTTAATCATGAAACTTGTAAAATCTAATTAAACGTTTAAGAGATGGTAAAATTTGATGGATTTCTGTACAAAACGGAAAATTTTGTCAACACGAATGAACCGGTTGAAAATTTATCGTTTCAATAATCTGGATGAGGTTAACAAACTCATATTATACGTACAATTAAATGCACACGGTTAGTTAAGCAGGAACACTAAAAGCCGTCTCGAAAAAGCCCTTCAAACCGCATTAACATAATAAAATGTCAGTGCAAAAGTAGGTATCTCCCAATTAATTAGCGAGAGTTTAAAAATAGAACGGACAGGCGTGCGCAGGAGTCGGTAGGTGTAGCCGAGACGGGTGACAGATGGCGACACGGCGCTGGCGCAGCTCGCCTGTCTCTTTGAACTCCAGTGGAATGTCGAGGGAGGGAAACTGAGCTAATTAGACGAGGATTTATTTGGTGCCTGATTGTGTGGTTTACCTTATCATTTGATGGTTTCAGTTGATGTGACAGGGCAAGCTGCGGTGGTCTGGTTAAGATTTTGTTAGATAATGTACATGTCTACATATGCACATCATGTCATGTCTACATATCTGTCACGCCTCTTTCTCTTCGGGGTAGGTAGAGACCACTCTACTTGCTTCGATTCACACTTCTTTCGCTTCATCAACTCATCAGTCGCCTCATAAAGGCATGCCTCATGGTTATATGATTCACATCTTTAGCTGATTAAGGTTTCATATTTCAATTTATGAAACACCGATAACTGTCACTGTTAATGCCAAAAATCAGAATAAGACGGCGGCGTGCTCTAATACAGAGAAGTTCTGGCCAAGTGCGGGTTGGCGGATTTCACATACACCTTCGAATTTCTTCTCTGGTGTATGCAGGTTTCCTCACAATCACAATGTTTTCCTTCACCGTTAGCAATTGGTAATCGAATAAATTGATCCGTACATAAGAAATAAACTCAGAGGTACGTGCCCGCGCCAGGATTCGAACTCGCGCCCTTGGAGTGCGAGGCAAGCGTTCTACTAACTGGGCTACCACCGCTTTTGGTACTGGTGGAACTGGGAATAAATACCATAAAATAAAATACAAGAGCCGAGTTACAAGTAACGCATATACAAACACATGTCCAAGATAAAAACCGTCACAATTAAATAACGAACGTGCTCCGAACGTAATAAGATAGCTTGTTAAAAAAACTACCGAAACGCTAGATTGAGTTAACGATACGTCAGTCGAAGATTTTGCTATTGACAATCTTAAATTTGCTGTTGCTAAAGTTTAAACTGCTGATAAGCAATCTTATTCGCATGGGGATAAGGTGGATGATGTTGTTAATGGTGTTAAAGAGTTGGAATTGACGATATGCGTGTCTCGTTCGAATGTGTATAGGAACTAGTGGTGGGCCGAGTACCAGTTTTACCGAGTAACCGAGTACCGAGTATTACTCGGTTTAAAGTTTACCGAGCCGAGTACTCGGCCGAGTTACTCGGTATAGTTAAAGTAGGTAGAATTTTGCGCGAAGAAGCTCGGGAGCGAGTGGTGATAATGGTGTTAGAACTGTCCCTCCGCACCCCGCTAATTATTCGTAATGAAAACAATAAACCGCAACCGTCAAGTTGCAAATTTTTTTTGAAAAAACTCTACTCATGAATTTTCTTCTAAATAATTATAATAATAGCAATTCATAACATTGCTTCAGCTGGGCAAAGGCCTGAATATGTACCATTAGAAGGAATTAGACTATGGTCTACCAAGCAGATCCAATGTTCAAGGTAGATTTATTTGTACCGAGTACTCGGCATTTTTACCGAGTTATTCGGCCGATTACGAGTAGTGAAAAAAGTGCCGAGTACGCCGAGTACCGAGTATTAACCGAGTACTCGGCCCACCTCTAATAGGAACCTACATTGTGAGTCTTTAACAGATACCAACCAACCTCTGGAATCCTGCAGGTGTTCCTTTCACACGATCTGTTTCAATTTCTAGGAAAAATAATAGGCCAAGTGCGTGTCGGACTCGCGCATGTAGGGTTCCGTACAATTTACTAGGTTAACAATAGCTTAATAATATTGTTTCTACCATTATAAATATCGAACAAAAAAAAAGGCAAGAAATTACGTTTATTGTATGGGAAACCCTCTTAATTATTATTATTATTCTATTTTTAGTATATTTTGTTATTATGGCGGCAACAGTAATACATTATCTATGAAAATTAAAACGCTCTAGCTATAACGGTTCATAAGATACAGCCTGGTGACAGACGGATGAACAACCAAGTCTCAGTAAAAGGGTTCCGTATCCAAAGGGTGAAACCGGAACCCTATTACTGAAATTTGGCTGTCTGTCCGTCTGTCCGTCCGTCTCTCACCAGGCTGTATCTTCCGTATCCAAAGTGTGAAAACGGAACCCTAAAAAGGAAAAGATAGAAAAACGTTTCTTTTATCTTGCAACTCTAGTCTTTTGAATGCCTGATTAAAAAAAAAACAGCGATGGAAAATGCCATTGTGTTGTAAAATGCAGTGTTGAGATATGCACCGTTTTAATTACTTTCGACTTGGTTTTTGCTGTTTCTTGTATACTTGTAGCTTGGATACAAATGGATGAATAAAGCTAAAAACTGGCTTATACCACTAACGTTATGCATTACAATACAATACAAATATTCTTTATTGCACAAAAGATATAAGGTACAGACACAAACAAGAATATAAGACGCAACAGGTGTCCTTATTGCTAGGTAGCAATATCTTCCAGGCAACCTTAGGATAAGAAATAACGGGAAATAGGTAATAATGGTTGCGGGTTGTGCAAATAATACAGAATACATACATAACTACATATACATACCAAAAATAGACATAATTATCTTTTTTTTTTTTTTTTTTATTCATCTGGAACCCAAGTCTACTTATTTACAAATATTCTTATTTGTGTGTCGACAGTGTCACTTTTGACACATTTGGTCGCAATTAGTGTAAGCCAAGCCATTGTTGAGCAGAATACCAAATGTGTCAAAAAGTGCCATTGACACTCTGCTGACACACAACTGAGGCTATTTTAAATTAGCAGGCTTGGGCCACTGCCTGTCTAGCTTATGGTATCTACACACCAAAGCCGCCAGCATTTTTGATAGCTGCCATTTGTATAACGTAAAGCCGGCGGCTTTGGTGTGTAGATAGCATTAAGGATATAAGACAGCATTATTGCAACGGTAAAATTAAAAGCCGTCTCAATTAAGCATACGATTACATACAAGTTCTAAGCAATTTTCGTGTTATTTAATTTCCGTAATACTTAAAACTTTATCTAGTAAATGTTTATAATAAGAATTGAGGACGTATATAAATCGATACTTGTTTTCGCATAATTTATCGATTCCCTCTTACCGTTTCTTTATTAGTTTTATTGCTAATTTATTCACTATTTCTTGCATTTGTGGATGTTTATCTTTAACTTGATATG
The DNA here is from genome assembly GCA_947563765.1 of Anarsia innoxiella. NCBI lineage: Eukaryota > Metazoa > Arthropoda > Insecta > Lepidoptera > Gelechiidae > Anarsia > Anarsia innoxiella. The sequence goes on along the minus strand of OX387408.1, from coordinate 1,225,041 downwards.
TTTGGACATTTTTGTCTATTTCGTCTGTTGTTAATTCATTAGTATTTAATATTTGTTTGTTTTATTTATTTTATAAATTAAATACCAATACAGAAAATCTCAAAAGAAAAGCATAGCAACATGGTCGTAACTAAAGGCGTGTACACATTGCGATGCGCGCGACGGTTCCGCGCGAGATTGCGATCGGCGCGTGTGTCGCATGCGCGTACGCTGGCCGCGGACAACGGCTCTCAAGGCGCATTCTTGATTGACTGGATTTTTGTGCGTGATTACTGCTGATTGATTTTTTGAATTTTTGAGATACAATTTTGAAGTATTTTTCATCAAATTAATTTACGATTTTAGTGTAATTATATTGCAATATTTTATTATATTAAATTAATTATGCAATATATTTTATGTTTCTATATCTAAATTCAAATTCAAAATGTAGTCTATAAGATTAAATTAAATGAAAATGGATAGGTTTGTAAAAAGTGTGTTAAAAATAAAAAAATCTTGAATATTCTGTACGTGGTCTCTTTATCATGATTATTAGGTAATTTAAAAAAAAAAATAGAAAAATGTGATATACTCAGTAGGCAACAAAAAAATATACGATCGAATTGAGAAACCTCCTTTTTTGAAGTCGGTAAAAAAACCTTTTTTTTTTAATGACTTTTGGGGCTGTTTCAACTTCTTCAGATAAAATTTTTCTGACAGATGTTTTATACCTGTCTCTGTTTAAAACGTCATGCTTTATGAAATAGACATAGGGCTATCTGTCAGTTAACTTTATCGGGCGCTTAGTGTCTCAAAAATAGCACATTTGAGAATCACTGGCTATTTGAAATATATATGCTTAGATTAATGTTATGTTAAACTAAATACATAATGGATACATTCAGTTCTGATTCTATGTGCATTGAATATTTAGAACTATGCCATGTGTGGCTTTGGTGTGATGTAATGTTTTCACATGCATTTGTAGCTATTTTAGTTTATTATAGATTTTTTAAAATATAAATAACAAGGATTTATGACATAGGCAGCATGCTAAATGGTAGTTGCCATTATTTGAAAAAAAAAACTAGGATTTTCTTAGAAATAATAACCATAGGAGAGACACCAGAGGTGTGTTTGGATCGAAGCAAGTGGAAGGAAGTGGTATCTGCCTACACTAATGGGAGAGAGGCGTGACGGATATATATGTATGTATGTGTAATAAAACAACCATACCTAGTTACTTATAAGAAAACTAAAAAAAAATGTTTCTTTTTTGTAAAAATATAGTCGTACTCGTATCGAAGATCGATTTTATTTCAAACGTAAACTACTAAAAAAAAAAAAAACATTTAATTTGATACAACAAAACCAAAATCAAATTAAATAAAGGTGCGTACCCACTATCGGTAACGCCCACTCGATCGTCAACTGTCTACATGTTAGATACCATCAATACGTGCTGCCGAACTCATTGTGTCAAGTATTTAGCAATGAGGAAGAAATATAAGGAGTAGCCTCATTTTCTTTTCATATAAAAATTAGTTTATTACAGCGAGCCAAGGTTGCGCCAAGTTTCTCATAGTTTTCTTTGTAAATGACCTGTTAAACGATAAATAGTACCATACAAAAAGGTAGCCATTTTGCGCCAGACCAGGCACGCAGATCCAAACGGTATGGCTCCTCCTTATATATTCTATACTCAAAGCTCTTCGGTACTAGGAATTGTCAATCAATTGTCAAAACAATTGACTGTCTATATGCTAGCCATTTGACTGGCTGATCGGTTACTAATTCTATGATATGTCAATTTGAAGTGCTTCGTGGAAATAGATTTGTGTCTTTGTTTGAAAAAGTGGATTGTGACGTCATAGGAATTGTTAAAGGATTTTTAATTATATTAAATGGTGATTTTAGTTCTATTATGCTTTGGTTTTTGCGCTGCCCACATCCAACGGCTTCCAGCGACCGGTCGTCGTGGAGATCCTTGGGGGAGTCTTTTGTCCAGCAGTGGACGTCCATAATGATGATGCTTTAGTTATTAATTTTACTAAATATGAAGGCATAGACGATTTTGAATAATTTTTTTTAAGACATTTTGCCAGTTAGCTAGTTGTTTGGTAACGACTCATGTTTCTTGGAGAAAGTTGTTCAGTTTCATGAGAATTATCACCGTGTTTCAGCATTATACCCCCTTTCTGTTACACCCAGTATAGCAGATTCCCTTAATCCAAGGTTTCTTGTCACAATTTTCTTTATTACGTCTTAAGTCGGCGCCAAAGCTTCGAGCGCGTTATTCTTTATGCAAATAATGCGCTGCACTTACAACTTTGTAGTCAGCCAGCACGTTGCAGCGTTGCGAACGCCTCTCGCCCGTTTTACGGAGGAATCATGTAAAAATCGGCCATTTTTATTCTGTACACACGCACCTTATTGGCGGTTCCCATGACGTTAATTTTCGCGCGCATTAATGGGATGTTCGAAAATGGAATTCGATTGAGGAATGAAACAAATGAAGTAGGGTTTTGGATCAAGGATTTCAAAGTTAGGGTATACAGACTCTTTTCTTGGAATATCATAATGCCGAAAAAAAAAATATGGATCAATTATTTTTTTATATTTTTGATATCTGCTCGCATTTTATGAAAGAATTCGTTCATAAAACAATAGGTATATCTAAACTGTTCGAAAATAGAACTAAGTTGTCTCTGGTCAAACGCATAGGCCTCACATATACAGTCTCCTTTCCTAATTAAATAAAAATAAATTCATGACGTCTCTAGTTAACGACTTAGAAATATATCATTAAGTTTATAGAGAGTGTTTACGAGATAGAGTGACGCGACTCGACCGTCGTTTCTATAAAAAGGTGCTTCGTTACTAATTCCCATCCCCCCTCGCCCCACCCTGCCGTTCTAAATTTAAACGGGAAACGAACCCACGACCAACGCACGTGTGTTCACTTACAACTTAAATATACTTCACTCAAAAAGTTTATTTAACATAGTTTTTATTCAGCTTCAAAAATGATTTTTAAAAGGCAATTTGAAAGTTATTCCAAAGCTGAAGGGACCGTTACAAAAATTATGCAACCTGGAATTTCCAATTTCAAAAAAGGAACGTGTTTTCAGAAAAAAATATCGATGTATTCATCCTGGCTGAATCGAAGGTCGGACAGATATGAAATTAAAAAGTATAAGTGGCAGACGGGTTCCGTTTTATTAAATTTCAAATATTACTAGCCGCCAGTTATTACAATTTCAAATTTGGAACGCGAGGCCAGTGATACCACAATTCCACTTTTGATTTCAGGTTCGTTCCGAAACCGGATTCGATGTTAATCCCAATTCGATTGATAACGAGAAATATATCCCACGATATATTTGTTAATATTTTTATAAAAATCCATTAGAGATTTTTATATTTATCTACTTAAGTACATATTTTTTTGATTACTTACCTACTTTAAATATTTGAAATATTTTTGCCAAACCAAAAAAAACAGACTTAATTGTTCATTTACTTAGGTACATATTTTTTAATCATTTTTTTCTGATTAGGTACTTACTTTGACCAATTTCAAGTATTTTTGTCAAACTAAAAAAAAAGTACCTAGACTAGATTATACCCGTACGATTTTAAGTAAAAATATAATATATTTTTATACATAAAAGTAAAGCTTACCAGGAAACAGAAATACGGTTTTAACAACTCTATTCAAGTATCCATATAAAGCTGTTCACTCCATATATCTATAGTTGTACTTGATCTAACCACGTTACACTTAGTGCCAATAAAAACAACCTAAAAACAATAAACGGTAAAGGAATAAAGAAATAAATTTGTTCGACGCATTCCTATGTTTTTGCTAGCAAGTGGATATGTATTTTATAGGGTAGGTGTAATTATCACGACTCATATGGGAGAAACTAATTGGTTTTAAATTGAAGCATTTTCCGAATGATTATTTCTTTATACGTGAGTTTTTTATCATAATTTATATTTTAAGGATGATTGCTGATATGAAATTTATATTTTTCTCTTTGGTTGTAAGCTGGGAATTTATAAAAAAAGGAAATAATCTTTTATACAAAAATCTTCATGCAAAGAACTGACAAAAATGAATGAAAACTTTTTTCGTGATTATCTGATGGGTTTCAAAAGAAATAAAAAGTATAATTTCTCCTATAAAGTACCTTATCTCTTAAAATATCTAAAAAGTCAGTAAGTATAAAATAAATTGTCAGCGAGTGTTCCTAAACACTGTATGATTCTGGATGTGAGTATTTGGGTATACCTACTTACAATAAGGAATTAATCAACTTTGCGGTGTTTGTGTTTCAAAAGATGACATAGACCATTAAAAAATAAACTATTAAAATATCTAAAATATAGATAAGTATATATTAAGTAGGTACCAAATAGATCTATTAAATGGGATGAAAATTGTCTCCTATTATTTTGACCTATTCTCCTATAATGTTTACCATACTATCATATTCCGCAAACTGTGGAAGGCCTCGTTCTAAATTCAAACATTTTGTAGGTCGCATTCGAATTCACTTGTTTATTCAATTAGAACCTTGAAGTTCTACATTTAAAAGTTTGTGTTCGAAATTTGAAACCGTATTTTGCTTTTTTCTTTTTTAAACAAGAGTCGAGGCAAGGAATGATTTTCATACAGCCTTATAATATTTTATTTCATTTTTATTTATTTGGTAAATCATCAGTTACAGCACTTGGGATAAACACTAATTATAGCAATTAACAAATAATAGATAATATTTTTATATAGCAATTTTAACATGAATTTACTGTCGCCATCTTAAGATATATCTCAGAAATAATTCAGCCGTGTGATCCCGTCACCCGACACAAACACAAGTGCATTACGTCCGGTATAAAATGCAGTAACTTAAATAGTCTTAGATTTAAAATCGTATTTGGGTTTAGACTGGTAATTTCAAAAGAGATGAAAATTCAACACTATTATGTAGAAATGACAAGGTGAAGTGAAGTCATTACATATAAATAGTAATTACTTTAAATACTTCATCATCATCTTCATCGTCAGCCTGTTGTAGTCCACTGCTGGACATTGACTTCTCCTACTACAAACCTTTATACTAGGGGACTTTAAATTAGTGAACGATAGAAAAGGATATGCATGTACTCGTGATAACAAACAACTTTTACTATGGGGTCAAGGTCGAAATCACAAAAAAAAATTGTTCCCCCCATACTATCAGCTGGTGCATTTTGTATGGGCAGTTCAAAAAATTTTGATTGATTTCGACGTTGGTCCCATAGTAAAAGTTGTTTGTTATCACGAGTACATGCATATCCTTTTCTATCGTTCACTAATTTAAAGACACCCTATATACTAAACTATGTAATATCCAAGCTTTGCCAATCTTATTTTATTATGACAATACCATTGTTTACACTCTACATATAACTGTGTCTTATTTGACTCCTAACTGTGATGATTTTGAAGCTCTGCTCAATCGAAAAAGGAATATAATTAAATAATATAGGAACACACACGTTTCTATAACAAAAATCTAAAACAAATATCAAGAAAAATTTAAAATATCTGCCTTACTACATTTTAAAACTAACCTCACCACCGATTCAAAGCCTCACAACTGTGAATTTTATACTCCACATATTAAGACTGAATTTTAATTACAAATAACCACGCCTTATACGTCATTTTGAGTTAAAATTTTGATGAAAATACGATGAGTGAAAACTGAGATCCATAGTTTTTGTCGTTTGAGATATTAGCTCCGTTTAATTAAAGTGCTAATTATTGCGGGTGCCATTCTTTTAGTGTAAAAAAGTTTGCGACACGCTGAGGTGTTTTTGAACTGACCAGTTATGCTTTTAATGTAGCGTTTTGGCGGCTTCCGAAATTATTTTGTGAATTATTTGGGTTTTTTTTGAAGTGGAGCGTATTGGAGAGCAAGGAGGGCTTTTGCCCAGCAGTGGGACGTATTTGTGTATCTGAATTATTTGGTATCAATAGCCCAAGTCTGCTTATTTAAAATTGCCTCAGTTGCGTGTCAGCAGAGTGTCAATGGCATTTTTGATACATTTAGTTGTCCAGCAGTGGGACGTGATGGGTTGACTGTATCTGTCTCTATTTGGTATCAACGGCCAAATTCTGCTTATTTAAAATAGCCTCAGTTGCGTGTCAGCAGAGTGTCAATGGCATTTTTGACACATTTGGTATTCTGCTAAACAATGGCTTACATTTGCGACCAAATGTGTCAAATGATGCTCTGCCGATACACGACTGGAAATATTCTAAATTACCTGACTTCGGCCCAAGTTTCTTTCTTAACTTTGTCGAGTAGATAAATAATAATACTTAATATGTCTAAAAGAGTTTTTAATCCACCTGTAGAAAAAAAAAAAAAAAACTACGCGAAAAAAGGGAGGCCTATACCCAGCAGTGGGGAGAAACGGGCTGATTTGATTGATTGTAGAGATAGTATAATGGCAAAAAACTTGAGCATGTCAATAATAGCAAAAAAGTTCAAAGCTCTCTATTGATCCTATAGCTATCACACTCACTGTCATAAACCAGAATAAGACGTCACGATGTTCCTTCACTTGACATTGGCAGAATGCATAATGGTATTTGCCAACAAAAAAAAAACTATATCTTTTAGTTTTTTTTTAAAGAAATAAGAACATATTTTGAAATCGGACTATAGACAGTTTACCTTATCTAAAAAAGGTATAAAACACCTAATTTTGCAACAAAATATTCCTTCAACCATTATATAACGTTGTCAAAGGTACCAGGAGTACAGAACTGAACAGAGGCTTCGTAATGAACATATCGGTTACGGCCTCAAGTTACCTCTCGTTAGCGTTTGATGCCTTCTCATTGTCTCCTGGTACTTTAGGGTGAATAAATAATAATGTTGCCATAAATAACTCTTTGTTTATGTATTTAATAATGAGGTAGGATGAAATTTTGGTTTTCAAATGATGGGCGGGGTTTTTGAAAATTGTGTGTTTTGATGAATTCTTTTTTTAATTTTTTACTGTTTTCTTAAATAACATTTTATGTGACATTAGATCTCTGTATTTACATAAAGAAATATATATCTACCTACATTGGACATTAGACCTAGAGAATTATTAGAAAAAGGGTTGCCAAGATCAAAATCCATTTTGGTAACAAATTCATCCTATTCATTTCTATTCAACGTTTAGTATGACAATACCTGTTCCAATAGTACCGTTTCTAGTCATAATTCATAAGATAACCTTAAATCAACAACGCATACACGTAGATCATAATATATCGTCTAAACAGGAATTCCTACGTCTTAGACAATGGGTTACAAGATAACTTGTTTCAAGATATGGTCTCCTGGTACTCACCTTACGGTTTGTTGTTTGAAACGTCATTAAATTTAAGGATTTAATACTTGTTTCATCAAAAATCGATGTAAATCACTCGATGCATAGCTCATCATTAACTTTAACAAGCCATTTGTGCAAACGAAGCATAGTTGGTTATAAAAAGAGATTAGTTAGATTAAAATCTCTTTTCTGGTTAAGAAATCAAAGAACAACAAACATAGACAAAATCTCCAAGATGCATAGACTTTTGTAATAGACAAGACAACTGAAGAAAAAAGATTTGATGTGCTCTTTAGCCTATGGTATTGCAAACTGTCACAGTCCATAGACTATACATTATCCAATACAATTAACGCAAAATACTTATTGTCTACTAGAATGAAACTAGCTCTGCCAAACACCTTGATGAACCAAATAGCTTCGTTAACAAACATTACAAAAGACGAGTGGGCTTCGATTCGTCCACTGACAGTAGCTGACCTACCCTGACGACTGAATGAAAGCACCTAGTGTGACACAACTGACGATACGTCAATTTGTCCCCACAAACGCTGTACGCTGCCACCCCGTCAGTCAACAAGCGCTCCCAACTACCCAAAGAATGGTAGTCGCTGACGGCACTAGAGATTTACGTTACCCGACTGCAGACGATTAGGCAGAACGCCAACCCGACTATACCCGATGACTCACGAACGAGTTGAACGAACCATCCCGATCGTGTCAATTGTTTTCTTAAACGGACACACATTAATTCCATGCGGGTATATGTATAGTTAGTGTTTCAGAATTAGAAGCTTGTTGGTACTCGATTACGGTTTAATTGTATGGGGATTTTGGTCGTTTTTGAGATAAATGGGCCGGGATGGCCAATGGGCCGGTTGTCAACGATTTGGTTCCATTAAGGCGACGTTCTGGCCAATTGGTGGGTTAAGAATGGCGGTAGTGTTGTGGTAACTCAATTGAAGATTGTTTGACAGTTTGTAATGTAGAGTTAAGGAATAGACCAAGTTAAATAACTTTAAAATGTTTCATATATATCCAGCAGATGACTGATTGATGTATACTAACCAATACCCTAATTTTAATGCGTTTACGCTAATTTCAATTGCATTGCAGTTGCAGTATGTTTGTCTCTAATGCGCTGTTTCACCATCTATAGATAAAATTATAAGTGACAGATATTTTATACCTGTCTCTGTCTAAAACGTCATGTTTCATGAAATAGACATAGCTTTACTTGGCAGTTAAATTTTATTTGTGAGTGAAACGGGCACTAATTCCATCATTTTTATGTCTTGAACTGCAAAATAAGTAGCCTAACTGATCTAACACAAAGAACATTCAAAACGATGTACCTATCATAATATATAAGGAGGTGCCACATTTTTTTTTCATATACAAATGAGTTTATGACAGCGTGCCAAGGTTGGCGCCAGTTTTTCATAGTTTTCTTGGTAGATGACATATCAAACGATAAGAAATTCCATACAAAAAGGTAGCCATTTTGCGCCAGACCAGGCACGCAGATTAAGACGGTATAGCACCTCCTTATTACCTGTCTAACAAAATAGTATTAATCATAAAAAGACGACAAGATCCCACGTCAAAACCCCGTGACAGTGTCGCCAGTATCAAGACTATATTTAGACGTATAATTGCGAAATATGTTTGCTGGCAGCGCGCTGATGACACGGCTTTGTCAATTATTTTGGCACGATGCGCCGGTGCATTCTAGGCCGGAGACGCACTTCACCTTTGGTCAACTGCAATATCTTTAATGCCATTTTGATCTCTATTTATTGATGTTAGAATGGGTTTTTGAATGAATGTTAACAAAATAATAATTAATGATTTTTATGATTACGATTGAAAAATGAATTTCTGTTGGTCTGTTTATGTTTTACGTTATTAGACTGCTAGCGACTTCGTTCGCATTTATCGTTATATCCTGGAAAATTTACTCAATATCTTTCAATAATATAGTCTACTAGCTGTCCCGGCGAACTTTGTCCCGCCTTAGAATGAACTTTATTGTGTAGGAATAAAGTTCAAATTGACTCTACATTTTAGTAAGAAAACATTTGTATGGGAAAAAGAAAAGTCTGTTTTAGGGCTTTCCCGGCAATTATTCGATTTTTTCTCACCGTAAGAACCATCCTTGGACTTCAATGAACATTTTAAAAAAAGAATTAGCAAAATCGGTCCAGCCGTTCAGGCGTGATGCCGTGACAACGGAAAACGGGTTTAATTTTTATATATATAGATAATAGATAATGTTATTCTAATGTGCAAGCTACAATATTGCATAGTTTTATCAAAATCTATTCAGTGGTTTTTTCTTGAAAGAGTAACAAACTTCCTCACATCCATTCATAATATTAGTACGATCTTTTTAAAACATATCAAGAATGCTATCAATTACAAAAATTCCATAATCAAAGGTTCATAAGAAACATATTTTCTTTTAAATCGAATGTTTTGCCCAAGGCGCTTGATTTACATCTCATCGTAACAACCGCCATAATGAGGCGCGCGCGCAACCTCCGAAGATCATAATATTCATAACCCGCCGTTTTTAAATTAACAGCCAAATGAATAGAACGTTATTTGAAAACGGAATTAAATTGAGTTCGAAGATGCGCTCCGATTTTGTTTTGTTTTTTCTGATCGTTT
>OX387408.1:0-5000 GCA_947563765.1 Anarsia innoxiella | reverse complement strand
TTAGGTTAGGTTAGGTTAGGTTAGGTTAGGTTAGGTTAGGTTAGGTTAGGTTAGGTTAGGTTAGGTTAGGTTAGGTTAGGTTAGGTTAGGTTAGGTTAGGTTAGGTTAGGTTAGGTTAGGTTAGGTTAGGTTAGGTTAGGTTAGGTTAGGTTAGGTTAGGTTAGGTTAGGTTAGGTTAGGTTAGGTTAGGTTAGGTTAGGTTAGGTTAGGTTAGGTTAGGTTAGGTTAGGTTAGGTTAGGTTAGGTTAGGTTAGGTTAGGTTAGGTTAGGTTAGGTTAGGTTAGGTTAGGTTAGGTTAGGTTAGGTTAGGTTAGGTTAGGTTAGGTTAGGTTAGGTTAGGTTAGGTTAGGTTAGGTTAGGTTAGGTTAGGTTAGGTTAGGTTAGGTTAGGTTAGGTTAGGTTAGGTTAGGTTAGGTTAGGTTAGGTTAGGTTAGGTTAGGTTAGGTTAGGTTAGGTTAGGTTAGGTTAGGTTAGGTTAGGTTAGGTTAGGTTAGGTTAGGTTAGGTTAGGTTAGGTTAGGTTAGGTTAGGTTAGGTTAGGTTAGGTTAGGTTAGGTTAGGTTAGGTTAGGTTAGGTTAGGTTAGGTTAGGTTAGGTTAGGTTAGGTTAGGTTAGGTTAGGTTAGGTTAGGTTAGGTTAGGTTAGGTTAGGTTAGGTTAGGTTAGGTTAGGTTAGGTTAGGTTAGGTTAGGTTAGGTTAGGTTAGGTTAGGTTAGGTTAGGTTAGGTTAGGTTAGGTTAGGTTAGGTTAGGTTAGGTTAGGTTAGGTTAGGTTAGGTTAGGTTAGGTTAGGTTAGGTTAGGTTAGGTTAGGTTAGGTTAGGTTAGGTTAGGTTAGGTTAGGTTAGGTTAGGTTAGGTTAGGTTAGGTTAGGTTAGGTTAGGTTAGGTTAGGTTAGGTTAGGTTAGGTTAGGTTAGGTTAGGTTAGGTTAGGTTAGGTTAGGTTAGGTTAGGTTAGGTTAGGTTAGGTTAGGTTAGGTTAGGTTAGGTTAGGTTAGGTTAGGTTAGGTTAGGTTAGGTTAGGTTAGGTTAGGTTAGGTTAGGTTAGGTTAGGTTAGGTTAGGTTAGGTTAGGTTAGGTTAGGTTAGGTTAGGTTAGGTTAGGTTAGGTTAGGTTAGGTTAGGTTAGGTTAGGTTAGGTTAGGTTAGGTTAGGTTAGGTTAGGTTAGGTTAGGTTAGGTTAGGTTAGGTTAGGTTAGGTTAGGTTAGGTTAGGTTAGGTTAGGTTAGGTTAGGTTAGGTTAGGTTAGGTTAGGTTAGGTTAGGTTAGGTTAGGTTAGGTTAGGTTAGGTTAGGTTAGGTTAGGTTAGGTTAGGTTAGGTTAGGTTAGGTTAGGTTAGGTTAGGTTAGGTTAGGTTAGGTTAGGTTAGGTTAGGTTAGGTTAGGTTAGGTTAGGTTAGGTTAGGTTAGGTTAGGTTAGGTTAGGTTAGGTTAGGTTAGGTTAGGTTAGGTTAGGTTAGGTTAGGTTAGGTTAGGTTAGGTTAGGTTAGGTTAGGTTAGGTTAGGTTAGGTTAGGTTAGGTTAGGTTAGGTTAGGTTAGGTTAGGTTAGGTTAGGTTAGGTTAGGTTAGGTTAGGTTAGGTTAGGTTAGGTTAGGTTAGGTTAGGTTAGGTTAGGTTAGGTTAGGTTAGGTTAGGTTAGGTTAGGTTAGGTTAGGTTAGGTTAGGTTAGGTTAGGTTAGGTTAGGTTAGGTTAGGTTAGGTTAGGTTAGGTTAGGTTAGGTTAGGTTAGGTTAGGTTAGGTTAGGTTAGGTTAGGTTAGGTTAGGTTAGGTTAGGTTAGGTTAGGTTAGGTTAGGTTAGGTTAGGTTAGGTTAGGTTAGGTTAGGTTAGGTTAGGTTAGGTTAGGTTAGGTTAGGTTAGGTTAGGTTAGGTTAGGTTAGGTTAGGTTAGGTTAGGTTAGGTTAGGTTAGGTTAGGTTAGGTTAGGTTAGGTTAGGTTAGGTTAGGTTAGGTTAGGTTAGGTTAGGTTAGGTTAGGTTAGGTTAGGTTAGGTTAGGTTAGGTTAGGTTAGGTTAGGTTAGGTTAGGTTAGGTTAGGTTAGGTTAGGTTAGGTTAGGTTAGGTTAGGTTAGGTTAGGTTAGGTTAGGTTAGGTTAGGTTAGGTTAGGTTAGGTTAGGTTAGGTTAGGTTAGGTTAGGTTAGGTTAGGTTAGGTTAGGTTAGGTTAGGTTAGGTTAGGTTAGGTTAGGTTAGGTTAGGTTAGGTTAGGTTAGGTTAGGTTAGGTTAGGTTAGGTTAGGTTAGGTTAGGTTAGGTTAGGTTAGGTTAGGTTAGGTTAGGTTAGGTTAGGTTAGGTTAGGTTAGGTTAGGTTAGGTTAGGTTAGGTTAGGTTAGGTTAGGTTAGGTTAGGTTAGGTTAGGTTAGGTTAGGTTAGGTTAGGTTAGGTTAGGTTAGGTTAGGTTAGGTTAGGTTAGGTTAGGTTAGGTTAGGTTAGGTTAGGTTAGGTTAGGTTAGGTTAGGTTAGGTTAGGTTAGGTTAGGTTAGGTTAGGTTAGGTTAGGTTAGGTTAGGTTAGGTTAGGTTAGGTTAGGTTAGGTTAGGTTAGGTTAGGTTAGGTTAGGTTAGGTTAGGTTAGGTTAGGTTAGGTTAGGTTAGGTTAGGTTAGGTTAGGTTAGGTTAGGTTAGGTTAGGTTAGGTTAGGTTAGGTTAGGTTAGGTTAGGTTAGGTTAGGTTAGGTTAGGTTAGGTTAGGTTAGGTTAGGTTAGGTTAGGTTAGGTTAGGTTAGGTTAGGTTAGGTTAGGTTAGGTTAGGTTAGGTTAGGTTAGGTTAGGTTAGGTTAGGTTAGGTTAGGTTAGGTTAGGTTAGGTTAGGTTAGGTTAGGTTAGGTTAGGTTAGGTTAGGTTAGGTTAGGTTAGGTTAGGTTAGGTTAGGTTAGGTTAGGTTAGGTTAGGTTAGGTTAGGTTAGGTTAGGTTAGGTTAGGTTAGGTTAGGTTAGGTTAGGTTAGGTTAGGTTAGGTTAGGTTAGGTTAGGTATAGGTTAGGTTAGGTTAGGTTAGGTTAGGTTAGGTTAGGTTAGGTTAGGTTAGGTTAGGTTAGGTTAGGTTAGGTTAGGTTAGGTTAGGTTAGGTTAGGTTAGGTTAGGTTAGGTTAGGTTAGGTTAGGTTAGGTTAGGTTAGGTTAGGTTAGGTTAGGTTAGGTTAGGTTAGGTTAGGTTAGGTTAGGTTAGGTTAGGTTAGGTTAGGTTAGGTTAGGTTAGGTTAGGTTAGGTTAGGTTAGGTTAGGTTAGGTTAGGTTAGGTTAGGTTAGGTTAGGTTAGGTTAGGTTAGGTTAGGTTAGGTTAGGTTAGGTTAGGTTAGGTTAGGTTAGGTTAGGTTAGGTTAGGTTAGGTTAGGTTAGGTTAGGTTAGGTTAGGTTAGGTTAGGTTAGGTTAGGTTAGGTTAGGTTAGGTTAGGTTAGGTTAGGTTAGGTTAGGTTAGGTTAGGTTAGGTTAGGTTAGGTTAGGTTAGGTTAGGTTAGGTTAGGTTAGGTTAGGTTAGGTTAGGTTAGGTTAGGTTAGGTTAGGTTAGGTTAGGTTAGGTTAGGTTAGGTTAGGTTAGGTTAGGTTAGGTTAGGTTAGGTTAGGTTAGGTTAGGTTAGGTTAGGTTAGGTTAGGTTAGGTTAGGTTAGGTTAGGTTAGGTTAGGTTAGGTTAGGTTAGGTTAGGTTAGGTTAGGTTAGGTTAGGTTAGGTTAGGTTAGGTTAGGTTAGGTTAGGTTAGGTTAGGTTAGGTTAGGTTAGGTTAGGTTAGGTTAGGTTAGGTTAGGTTAGGTTAGGTTAGGTTAGGTTAGGTTAGGTTAGGTTAGGTTAGGTTAGGTTAGGTTAGGTTAGGTTAGGTTAGGTTAGGTTAGGTTAGGTTAGGTTAGGTTAGGTTAGGTTAGGTTAGGTTAGGTTAGGTTAGGTTAGGTTAGGTTAGGTTAGGTTAGGTTAGGTTAGGTTAGGTTAGGTTAGGTTAGGTTAGGTTAGGTTAGGTTAGGTTAGGTTAGGTTAGGTTAGGTTAGGTTAGGTTAGGTTAGGTTAGGTTAGGTTAGGTTAGGTTAGGTTAGGTTAGGTTAGGTTAGGTTAGGTTAGGTTAGGTTAGGTTAGGTTAGGTTAGGTTAGGTTAGGTTAGGTTAGGTTAGGTTAGGTTAGGTTAGGTTAGGTTAGGTTAGGTTAGGTTAGGTTAGGTTAGGTTAGGTTAGGTTAGGTTAGGTTAGGTTAGGTTAGGTTAGGTTAGGTTAGGTTAGGTTAGGTTAGGTTAGGTTAGGTTAGGTTAGGTTAGGTTAGGTTAGGTTAGGTTAGGTTAGGTTAGGTTAGGTTAGGTTAGGTTAGGTTAGGTTAGGTTAGGTTAGGTTAGGTTAGGTTAGGTTAGGTTAGGTTAGGTTAGGTTAGGTTAGGTTAGGTTAGGTTAGGTTAGGTTAGGTTAGGTTAGGTTAGGTTAGGTTAGGTTAGGTTAGGTTAGGTTAGGTTAGGTTAGGTTAGGTTAGGTTAGGTTAGGTTAGGTTAGGTTAGGTTAGGTTAGGTTAGGTTAGGTTAGGTTAGGTTAGGTTAGGTTAGGTTAGGTTAGGTTAGGTTAGGTTAGGTTAGGTTAGGTTAGGTTAGGTTAGGTTAGGTTAGGTTAGGTTAGGTTAGGTTAGGTTAGGTTAGGTTAGGTTAGGTTAGGTTAGGTTAGGTTAGGTTAGGTTAGGTTAGGTTAGGTTAGGTTAGGTTAGGTTAGGTTAGGTTAGGTTAGGTTAGGTTAGGTTAGGTTAGGTTAGGTTAGGTTAGGTTAGGTTAGGTTAGGTTAGGTTAGGTTAGGTTAGGTTAGGTTAGGTTAGGTTAGGTTAGGTTAGGTTAGGTTAGGTTAGGTTAGGTTAGGTTAGGTTAGGTTAGGTTAGGTTAGGTTAGGTTAGGTTAGGTTAGGTTAGGTTAGGTTAGGTTAGGTTAGGTTAGGTTAGGTTAGGTTAGGTTAGGTTAGGTTAGGTTAGGTTAGGTTAGGTTAGGTTAGGTTAGGTTAGGTTAGGTTAGGTTAGGTTAGGTTAGGTTAGGTTAGGTTAGGTTAGGTTAGGTTAGGTTAG
>OX387407.1:9846972-9866698 GCA_947563765.1 Anarsia innoxiella | reverse complement strand
TAGTCATTTTAGGACTCTTTAGATTTAAATTAATTAACTATAATAATAGGTATTTTGTTGTTTGTTTTAGACATATATATTAGTATTAAGATTTTACCAACACTCTATACAGAGTAGTTTAATCGTTGATCGGAGCTTTATTGGCTTTACATTATATTTTATACATTTTTATTTTATTGTTTTGACTACTCGCTGTCTTTACAACAGCGAGTCTTTTGTTTATTAAGTAATTAGTTTATTGTTTGGACTTTGTTTTCTGTTTTATCTGTATTATACGTGCAGACGGGTACGAGCTGAAATAAAAGCTTAAAACTAAACAGACACATACACTCATACTCACTCACATACCTACTTACATACCTACACACACACACATACATCCATCACACACACATTCATCTTACACATACATACATTACATACACACGTGTACTTACCGTGTTGTAACCGAAGTCGCCGCTATTTGGACACCACCTCGCACCTGAAACAGAAAGCATCAAAATTATTATTGATTTACGCATTACAAGTAATAGAAGCACTCCCCATGTCTGTGCAACGATCGCCAATCCTTAAAAACAAGTCTCCACGGGCAAACGCGGCCAATAGAACTTTTAGTATGGACCACGCCGAGACGTCGCGGAGTACCGTGACCGTACGGCGGTCAATAGAGGTTCTAGAAGCCAAATCACAAGCCACGCCAAAGTCACCTGAAGGGCGAACCGGAGCCGCCAGCGTTGTAAAACCAGCGTCGAAACCGAGAGGTCTACTCGAAGAGGCGAACTCACTCATCTGTAGAGCACGGTCTCAGATAGACCTCTCAAGGAACTTGAAGGACAGCATCAAGCAGGCGGTTCTGGAAAGTTTGAAGGGATTGGGAAGGATAATAAAGGATATAGATGCAGAAATGAAGCAAGCAAAGAACAGCATAGACAGTAAAGGCGAAATAGAAAAGGAATCAGGAAGGAATGAAGAGAAAGAAAACGGAAAGTTACAAGAGATACTAGATGAAGTAAGGGAAGTAAAGAAGATAGTTGAGGAAGAGAAAACGGAGAGGAGAGCGACATACGCCGCAGTCGCAGCCGCGAGTGTTGCTAAAGCCGAGGCGCCGGTCTGCAATGGAGTCGCACCCAAAGTGACCGGCCCCCTCCACTCCGTTGTCATCACCTCTGAAGACGCCACGGAGACCAGCGATGAGATTGTCGAGAGGATTAGAGGAGCAGTTAACGCAAAAGAAAATGGCTTGAAGATAGACAGAGTAAGGAAGGCGAAGGACCAGAAAGTGATAGTTAGCTGCAACTCTAAGGAAGAAATGGCAAAAGTAGTGAAAAGGATGAAGGACAAAGACAGGAAATTACAGGTGGAGGAAAAGGAGAATAGAGATCCACTAGTCGTCCTACGAAATGTACTGACGTACAACTCGGACGACGACATAGTGGGTGCTCTTAAGAAGCAGAACGACCATCTACTGCAAAACATTCCGACGGCAGAGTTTAGGGCGGCGGTGCGATACAGGAAGAAGGCCAGGAACCAACATGAGAACCACGTCGTCCTGCAAGTGTCACCTAAGGTCTGGCAGCGCCTCACATCAGCCGGCAAAATCCACGTTGACCTGCAGAGGATCCCGGTCTTTGATCAATCTCCGGTGATTCAGTGTTCCCGATGCCTGGCCCACGGCCACGGCAGAAAAACCTGCACCGAGACTACCGACCTCTGCAGTCACTGCGCGGGACCACACCTTAAAGCCCAATGCCCGGCTCTGCTAGACAATGCACCCCCCACCTGTAAGAACTGCATGCGTGAAAAATTGGAGATCGTAGACCACAACGCGTTCGATGAATGCTGTCCGATCCGATCCAAGTGGGACAGACTGGCAAGAGCGAGGGTGGCGTATTGCTGAGGTTCTCCAGTGTACAAATGGTTGCGAGAGAGCAGAAACAATGGAAGAATTGAAACAATATAGAGCCGAAGATCAGAGAGAAGCAGAAAAAGCAATTATTGTCGTTAGAAAAACTGGTGATTATGATATTATCAGGCGACAAGATCCAGATTTAACTCTCCTGGTCGTTGAAACACCGGTAACAGCATACATTCATTTCATTCATCACACAAACACATACATTAAAGACCAATACACCCCTCTGCGCTACCATTTTTTCATTGTTTTCAAAATTAAACTTGTTATCGCTTATAACTTTATATGTATAATTACTCAAACCGGATTGCCGAACACGCGTCAAACTGCAAGTAAAAGTGACCTCTTACCGAAAACAAAGACGATGTTATTCGTAGCCTTTGGAGCGTGTTCGACAATATGTAGTCAAAAATTTATAAAAATAACTGTAGTACGGTAGAATGAAACTATGTATTATTCATATAATAAGTATATGTCAATAGATACATAAGTAATATAAAAAAAGGAAAGAAATAAGAAAGAACACAGAAAAAGAAGTAGAAAATAACCAAAAAACTTGATGTGAGTAGTAAAAAGAAGGCATACTACAGTTGGAAAAAAAAAAAAAAAAAAAAAAAAAAAAAAAAAAAAAAAAAAAAAAAAAAAAAAAAAAAAAATGGCATATATGTTATAAGCAATAAACTAAGACATTACACTTAAAAAAGTATGAATAGTAACATTTGAATAATAATATACATATCTTGTAAAATGTAGTAATTGTATAAAACCTACATCTAAAATATTATGTATAAGTAAATTGTAAAAATATTTATGTACGTTACTTGTAAAAACAAAATGTAAAACATTTATGTACCTAACAAAAGTTGTAAAACCACTCTCAATTTCAGCAAATAGCACTCCTAGAACTTCAGCAGTAATTTACCGTCTGGTATTCTGCCTTCCTAATATTCTAAATATTACCAAAACTTGGTCAATGCAAAATGTAAATAAGGGCCCTGATTCCGTTAGGGGAGATGTTGTATTCACCTCAAAAAAAAAAAAAAAAAAAAAAAACCTAACCTAACCTAACCTAACCTAACCTAACCTAACCTAACCTAACCTAACCTAACCTAACCTAACCTAACCTAACCTAACCTAACCTAACCTAACCTAACCTAACCTAACCTAACCTAACCTAACCTAACCTAACCTAACCTAACCTAACCTAACCTAACCTAACCTAACCTAACCTAACCTAACCTAACCTAACCTAACCTAACCTAACCTAACCTAACCTAACCTAACCTAACCTAACCTAACCTAACCTAACCTAACCTAACCTAACCTAACCTAACCTAACCTAACCTAACCGGCCGACTCGCGCCCAAAATGCCGGAACTGTACGCTGGCTAAGCTAAACAACACCGAGCATAATGCGTTTAGCTCAGAATGCCCAACCCGCCAGAAATGGGACGCACTGGCCAGATCGTCCGTTGCCTACTGCTAAGGGCACCCACGCTGAGAAAACCCCCTACAAATTCTTACAAGCCAACCTGCAAAGGAAGAAACTAGCGACACTAGAGCTTTTTGTCGAAGCTGAAAAAAGAGGCATCACTGCAGCCCTCCTCCAGGAGCCATATGTGGGGGCGGCCAAAGTAGTTAGGAGTCATCGTGGCGTCAGAGTCTTCCAGAGCACGAATCCTGGTGATGGAACTGTAAAGGCAGCTATTGCTGTATTTAACAAAGACGTGAACGTCATCCAGTTCCCAAATCTCACCACAAATAACATCGTCGTGGTGAGTCTACAAACCAGTGCCTGGAAGATGACGCTTGTCTCCTTCTACTTTGAGCCGGACAAACCCGTTGAGCCCTACCTCGAGAACCTGAGGAAAGTGGAGGAGGAAATCGGCTCCAAAAGCTGGATTGTAGGGGGTGACGCGAACGCAAAGAGCACGTGGTGGGGTAGCCCTTCAGTAGACCACAGAGGAGACGAAGTTGCTGGAGCGCTAGAAGAGCTCGAGTTAAATATTTTGAATAGAGGGGACACACCAACTTTCGACACCGTCCGAGGGGGCATCCGTTACACAAGCTATGTGGACATAACAGCCTGCTCAACAGACATCCTGGACTTGGTCGTTGATTGGAGAGTCGACGAAGGCCTAACGAGCTCCGACCACAACGGCGTGGCATTCAACTTCCTCTTAGAAAGAAGCAAGGGAGTCAAGATCCAAAGAACTACCAGGAGGTTCAATACCAAAAAAGCGAATTGGGCTGAGTTTCGTGAGAAACTCGGTAAAATTCTGCAAGATAAAAACCTCCTAGCATCCGAAATGGCACATATCAAAACCGCAGCACAAATGGATGAGAAAATTGACTCCCTGCAAGATTCTATAAAAGACGCATGCATACAATCAATGCCAGTAAAAACAAATAGGGAAACACTTACCTTGCCGTGGTGGTCCGATGAGCTTGTCGCGAAGAAGAAGAAGGTCGCCACGAAGAAACGCCGAGTCCGCTGCGCTGGTCCGCTCCGCCGCCCGAGGATGGTGTCCGAGTACCTGAAAGAAAAAGAAGAATATGAGTACCTAGCCAAAAAAGCACAAATAGATAGTTGGAAGGGATTTTGTTGCAAGCAGGATAGGGAAGGGGTATGGGAGGGGATATATAGAGTGATTGGAAGGACATCGACAAGGGATGAGGATCTGCCGTTGGTGAAGGATGGGAAAGTTCTAAATGCAGAGGGCTCCGCTAGATGGCTAGCGGCAACTTTCTACCCCGAAGATCCCACAGATGACGACAATGCTCACCATAGTCGCATCAGAAGCATAGCCGGAGAAGTGAATGAGGGTAACAAAAATGAAACTTGGGATCCTCCATTCACGATGTTCGAGATGATGCGCGCGTCGAGTTCTTTCAACCCGAAGAAGGCCCCGGGAGGCGATGGTCTTACGGCTGATATATGCCAAATCGCAATAGAGTGCAACCCCGAGCTTTTTCTAGGTATTTTTAACGCGTGCCTGAGACTCCACCATTTCCCAAAGTCGTGGAAAGAGGCAACCGTAGTTATCCTTCGTAAGCCCGGGAAGAGTGACTATACAATCCCCAAAGCCTACAGACCTATTGGCCTTCTTCCGCTCCTAGGAAAAACCTTCGAGAAGATGCTGGTGACTCGCCTCAAGTTCCACTTATTGCCGAAGATGAGTACCCGCCAATTCGGATTCATGCCCCAAAGAAGCACGGAAGACTCCCTCTATATCCTAATGAATCACATCCGACATGGCCTAGAACAGAAAAAACTGGTGCTAATGATATCACTGGATATAGAGGGGGCCTTCGACAGTGCTTGGTGGCCAGCAATAAGAGTCCGATTGGCGGAGGAAAAGTGTCCGCTCAACTTGAGGAGAGTCATGGACAGTTACCTCGGAGACAGAAAGGTCAAAGTTAGGTACGCTGGAGCAGAAATTGTAAGAGGAACAAGTAAGGGTTGTGTCCAGGGTTCCATTGGGGGACCGATCCTTTGGAACCTCTTACTGGACCCACTGCTCCAAAGCCTTGAGGCCAGAGGGGATTATTGCCAGGCGTTCGCTGACGATGTCGTGCTTGTCTTTAGTGGTGACAGTTCACAGGACATTCAGACACGAGCCAATGCGGCTCTCGAACATGTTCGGACGTGGGGTGTCAGCAATAAATTGAAGTTTGCACCGCAAAAAACAACAGCAATGTTGATAACACGCAGACTCAAATACGACACCCCACGTCTGAGCATGGGCGGGATCAGCATTGGCTTGTCTAAAGAAATCAAAATGTTGGGTCTCACTATAGACGAAAAGCTTACCTTCAACTCGCACGTCACAAATGTCTGTAGGAGGGCTATAGGGATCTACAAGCAGTTGTCGAAAGCCGCGAGAACAAGCTGGGGTCTCCATCCCGAAGTGATCCGGATCATATATACCGCCGCCATAGAACCGGTAATTCTGTATGCCGCCAGCGCTTGGGCGCCGGCAGCAAACAAGTTAGGAGTCCAAAGGCAGCTTGGAGTTGTGCAGCGGGGAGTCGCACAGAGACTCTGCAAGGCCTACCGCACGGTCTCCCTCAACGCCGCCCTAGTCTTGGCTGGTCTGCTCCCACTTGACCTCCGAGTCCGTGAGGTGGCCTCCCTTTATGAGGCCAAAAAAGGTGCAGCCCAGCCAATGCTGGGGGACAGGGTTGTGGAAACCATGGCGTCAGCCTTGGAAGGTACGCACCCAGCCCTGGAATCCCAAATTAAGATCACAAGCCTGGTAGACCAAACCCAAGTCGACGCACACAGTGCGATGGACGTGAGAGTCTTCACAGATGGGAGCAAGATTGGGGGTAAGGTTGGAGCCGCCTTGTCCATATGGACGGGTGAGACCGAAACCAAAGCCCTCAAGCTTGCTCTCCCTAACTACAGCACGGTCTACCAGGCTGAGCTACTTGCGATCTGTATGGCGACCAGGGAGATCTGCAAACACAAGAGCGCCTCTACCTTTGGGGTTCTCAGCGATTCCATGGCCGCTCTCCAGACAGTGCAGAACCATCGTTGCCTCCATCCCTTAGCTGTGGAAGTAAGAGAGAACCTAGCGAGAGCTTCTCTCCAGAACAAGGTTGTAGCCCTGTTCTGGATAAAAGCCCACGCGGGGTTGGAAGGCAACGAGAGAGCAGATGTACTAGCCAAGGAAGCCGCGGAGAACTCCAAAAAGAAACCAGACTACGACAGGTGTCCTGTTTCACACATCAGGCGTACCATTCGTATGGGTACGCTTGATGAGTGGAACAAGCGATACCTGAGTAGTGACACAGCCTCCAACACCAAGCTATTCTTCCCTGACGTAATGGCGGCTTACAGAATTATGCGAAAGATAGAGATTACGATGCTCAAGACACAGATCTTGACGGGGCATGGTGGGTTCTCCGACTACTTGAATCGTTTCAAGTGTAAGGAGAGCCCATCGTGCGTCTGCGATCCGGAGGCTCGGGAATCTGTGCCGCACTTAATATTGGAGTGTCCAATTTTTGCCAGAGAGAAATTTGAGGTAGAGCAGGAAATGGATATTAAAATAGACAGGGAAAATTTAAGTGTAATTATGAGTGCAAAATGTAGAGACAGATTCTTAGAGTACTGCTTAAATATTGCTGATAGAGTCGTTAAACGAAATAAGTAAGAAATATATGTTTGCAAAATATTGTGATAAATATTTATGTAAAGCATAGACTAAACTTTGTTAAATAAGATAAGTTTAAGAAATAGTATAAGAATCTAAGTGATAAGCCTACCTAAAATTGTAAAACCTAGAAAATAAGAAAATTGTTAAAATAATAAAAAACTGTCCATGGCCTAAATTTAATGAACCCTAAAATAAAAATATATAGAAATAAAGAATAGATAGACATTATATAAAATAGATAAATATAAGAATAAACAGATAGATAGTTAGTTAAATAATTAGGTAATAGTTGGGAGTCCCACCCAAACAAGCTGCAAATGACGATGAATGCCAGAAAGACAAAGTATGAGGAATGGAAGTGCGAGAGGAAAGCTAGTGAGAACTGGAATGAAAGGCAACAGATTAAAAATTAGCTCCGATTATGTTGGAGAGAGTAGAGAAAAAAAAAAAAAAAAAAAAAAAAAAAAAAAAAAAAAAAAAAAAAAAAAAAAAAAAAAAAAAAAAAAAAAAAAAAAAAAAACCTAACCTAACCTAACCTAACCTAACCTAACCTAACCTAACCTAACCTAACCTAACCTAACCTAACCTAACCTAACCTAACCTAACCTAACCTAACCTAACCTAACCTAACCTAACCTAACCTAACCTAACCAGTTGCGCGGTTCCCCCCGCCGAGAACGCATCTTTTAGAGCAGCTCCACGCTCAAAAATTTCTTAAATTTGTAAAAAGTGCTCCTATTGACCCGAATTTTGTGTCAAATTGTGTGTTTTGGTGTTGTGCAAGTTTCACTTTCGCTGAAAACTGGATTGCAGTGTAATAAATAGTGCAAAAAGGACAAAAACAGGTACGGCATAGGTTTGAGGTTATAAATCTCACGCGGAACGCATGTGCGTGAACCTTTAAGCGCGTGCGCCGCCATTTTTATCGCCTTGCCCCCTAGTTTTTGAAGTGCTAAAACACGCGTAGTGACCCCCCTCACACCTGACAAAAATTTGGGATTTTTCACCCCGCGCCCTCCGGAGATATTGACAATTCTGTTTTTTCACGTGTTCGTGAAAATTCCTGAAACCGAAGGTCACGTGGCTGAAATTTTCACCATCGCAAGAGGACCATCCAGGGACCCCAACACCGTTTTCCGCTTCTCGATATTCCATCGGGAAGCCGGGAAACCACGACTGGAAGTTGGCCGAAAAAATCCTGCACCTTGCTGAGCTGCTCCCTCGGGATTCATCGCGACGACCCCCTAAAATTTAAGTAAATATAGTTAATTTAATTTATTATCTTTCATCCTGCTTAATTTCAAAATTTTTTCATACTTAGAAATAAGATAATTTATAGTTTATTAAATTCATCTCTCTTAAATTGACCGCAAAATAGGTTTGTCGCCCATATAAGTGCTACCTCACCAAAAACCAACCCCCGAATTCGGGAAAAATTCGTGCGTGGTTCGCTTCCTTGTGGCTCCTGGAACAACGTTTGTTCCGGGTGAAAAATTTTATGTTAGGTACTTCAGTCAAAACAAGCCTATTTGCGGTCGGGTACCAAAATTTTTAAATTTCAGGAATTTTTTGGGGAAAGCCCAGAGGGCGAAAAATTTTTCTGAGTACCCAGAAAATTTACAAATTCTCTTCTTCGTCCCTGACTATTTTTTACTTTTAAAAATTTTGCCATTTTATATTTTTCTCAAAATTTTTTATAAAAGTAGGGCCCGAGCGGGCATCACCGACTAACGTTGTTCACCCCCTATCTCGAAAAGGGTGCGAGATATCGCAAAAATAACGTTGAATCGGTTCTCCTACGAGAAGCGATACTTGGGTGAAGCTGTCGAACCCCACCCCGAAAAACCACCCCCGGTGAATTTTTTGGGGTTGTTTTTGAAAATTTCTTGTTTACCAACCCCCGGGGTGAAATCCTGGTGGCTGGTAAATCAAGTTGGACCCCCTGCTACACATTCCCACCTTTTTCAAAATTTTATTCCCATTCCTAACGTCCAAACAATCCAAACGAAATTTCTGCGAAAACTACCCCCTACCTTCAAAATTCAAAATTAAATACTTCCATCCCTTCCTTAACTTGGCTAATTCGCTTATCGGATAGCAGAATCCTTCCCCTTAACAACCCACTTTTTGGCATAAAAATCGCAGGGATAGTACAGGCTTGAAAATTTTTTCCATCAACGCGGAAAATTTTTACCGGCCGCAAACGATAAGTTTGTACACCCCTATTTGCGAAATTTCGGCAAACTTTAACCCCCTGTAACTCGGAAACGGTGCGTCCTAGCCGAAAAAGGACGAAATTTCGCCCCCCCCCCCCTAAAAACCCCCCCCCATCTCCTTACAGTCGAACAAACCCAACCACCCCCGATTTTTTCCAAAATTTTTCAACCCTCTACCCCTTGATTTAAATACCGACCAGCTTCACTTGAGCCCTCAAAAACTGGGAAAAATCGATTAAATTCGATATCTCCCGAACCGCGCATCCTATCGAGACGGGGTTTTCAGCGTTGGGCTCGTATTAAGTAGAGCTATTTCTTGGGCACAAAAACGGACTCTACATAGAGTCGAAAAATTTTTCTGGAAATCGCTTTAAATTCTATATCTCCTAAACCGTACGTCCAATTGAGACGCGGTTTTCAGTGTTAAGATTGCTATAGGTAGAGCTACGATTTGGCCGTGCAACTGAGCTCTACATAGAGTCAAAAAATTTTTTCTTGTTTTCTGTATGTACATTGACTCCTAGTATTAAGCTTTATGTATAAGACCTTATTATAAGCAATTAGACGATAAATCTCTACATAGAGACTAAAACTTTTATACTTTAAAATTAATTTCATTGTGCAAATTGTCACTTGAAGGACTTATTGAGACCCCTACACCTAAAAATAAGAGTAGAGCTCTACATAGAGCTCTTATGAAACAAAAAATTTTCGACAAAAATTAATACAGATTTATATTGCATTGCTTATTTTGACCATCCTAGTCTCTACTAGTAAGTTATTTATGGACTCTACATAAAATCTTGTGAATAAATTTCTACGTTCAGATAATTGAAGTCGCGCTCTCCACACACACACACATACACATTCGCACACACACACACACACACACACATTTACACACAAACACACACAAACACACATACACACACACACACATACACACAATTATACATTCACCTTAACACTTACCTGTGAGGGCGTTAACACCTGTGCTGGTACTGCAACCTGAAACATAAAGTACACATAAATTAGAAATAAAGAACAAATTACAAATAGGAAGTAGAGAAGGTTTCTTACCTGTTTTCATATCACGAAAACGTTGTTTTTGACACAAGCTGCTCTTTTGAGCAACTTGTCTAGCTTTAAGTTTTGTTTTGTTTTAGTTGACTAAGTCTTTTGTATTCTGGTTTATACAACTTATACAAATTGCCGGACATTATTTCACATTCTTATATTTTATTTGACGCGACTACCTCCAACATGTTTGGACATAGAACTCCCACCAGACCGTCGGCGGGCGCATCGTCACCGCCAAAAATTAAGCCATCGGTTGTAAGACGAAGCATTGACGAGTGGGAGTCAGCCAACTCTGACCCAACCCCACCACTAACGCAAATGACGACGCAGGCAGGTCCTGCTCAAAAGGGGAAGGCCACAAGATCGCCACGACTAGCTGGACGCGCAAATTCGGGGACTGCAAGCACCTCGATGACTCCCCCAAACCTTAACATCCTTGATAGAGTTGCGGAGGCTAGGAACTGTCTCAAAAAGGGGAAACTCAATTTGAGCAGCTCCCGCAACATTAAAACAGAAATCAAAAATGGAATCAGCGAGGTGCTTGACAGGCTCTTCCAGTTAGTCAAAGAGTCAGAGGCGGAGCTGAAGGAAAGTAAAGAAAAGAAAGGAGGAGAAGAAAAGGAAACCGAAGGAAAGGAAGAAGGAAAAGAGATAATAACAGGAAAGATGGACAGCACTTTCTCGATGGGAGAGGAGAGTTCCTCCCAGCTGACCATACAGCTGAAGGAACACAGTCTCCTCCTCACCGAGAACACAAAAAAGATGGAGGAACTGGAGAAGAAGTTAGAGAAATGGCAAGGAGTGCCCTTGGAAGTGCCCAGGACCTATGCCGGCGTGGCAGCCAAACCGGTAGTTCAGCGGCCAACGCTGCACTCGGTCGTGGTCACTTCCAAGGACGAGATGGAGACAGGAGAGGAAGTGCTGGATAGAGTGAGAAAGGCAATAGATGCAAAGGAAGGATGGGTAAAAGTAGAAAGAGTTAGAAAGGCCAAGGACAGGAAGGTGGTGATGGGATTCCGGAGTGTGGATGAAAGGAATAAAGTAAAGGAGAGACTGGAAAAGGAGGAAGTTCATCTCGCCGTCGAGACAGTCAAAAACAAAAACCCGCTTCTGATTCTAAAAGATGTTCTGAAATATAATACAGATGAAGACATCGTTAAAGCTTTGATGAATCAGAACCGGGAAGTTTTTGGCTGTCCCGATGGCGAAGATGATAAGATAGAAATAAAGTACAAGAGGAAGGCCCGGAACCCCCACACCCATCATGTGGTCATAAGTGTCCCACCGCGATGGTGGCGGAACGCAAATGAAGAGGGATTCCTGCACGTGGACCTGCAAAGAGTCAGAGTGGAGGACCAATCCCCACTCATCCAATGCACGCGCTGCTTGGAGTTTGGGCATGGCAAGCGTCTCTGCAGAGAGTCGGTCGACCTCTGCAGCCACTGCGGCGGGCCCCACCTCCGAGCAGAATGTGCAGATTGGATAGCGCAAACAGAGCCTACGTGCAGGAACTGTTCTAAGGCCAAGTTCGAGCACACGGGACACAACTCGTTTAGTGCAGAATGTCCGGTACGGAAGAGGTGGGACATTATAGTGAGGTCTACAGTGGCCTACTGCTAAAGGCGTCCCTGGCATTTCAATATTGATTGAGGATAGGTCGAAGCTCTACAAGGAATATAGGGAAGGAACATGGGAAGGGATGTTGAGGGTCACGGGTAGGACAGCACGGAGAAAGGAGGATATGCCAACAAACAGAGGGAAGGGAAAATCTAGCCTCAAAACACTGGTGAACGGTGACCATGTACAAAGTCTAACGATAAAAGAAGCCCCTATAGTGAATAATGTGGAACAAGATGAATCCTGCGACCCATCATTCACAAAGGAGGAACCAAAAAGACGAAATGTGTTACCTGTTCCCAAAAAGGCACGAGGTTCTGACTGCGGAACGGACGCCTACAGCTATGCCATACCCAATGATCCAAAATGGACTGAACGTGCTGGACACCTGAGACAGACCCCATGTCTTCCTGTAGACAGAAAAAGAACTGCACACCCGACCCGTCAATGCTTCGCCTTAGGCTTTAAATACTCGGCATTCGGAAATATAATAGTTAAAATACTGAGTGAAGTAATGGTCGGCAAAATTAAATATAAGTTTTCATTTGTGTGTAAAATAAGTTGTAATAGATATAAGAATTTTGTTTTGAAAATATGCTTTTTTGACATATTGCTTTATGTGAAATCAAGCATAGCAGAAGTGTTTAAAAAGACGTTTAAATTTTGTTTACCTTTATTTTCCCGTGTTAGTAGTTTAAGTAAAATAGAAATAAATAATAATAGAGTAGAGCAAAATAGATATAACAGAAAAATGGGAGTCCCACCCATTTCGGAAAGACTGAGGACGGATAAGAGAAAGAATAAGTATGTAGCATGAAAGTACGAGAGGAATAAAAGCGAGAACTGGCATGAGTGAAGATTAGGTTAACATAGGCTCCGATTACGTTGGAGGTAGAATAGGAAAAAAAAAAAAAAAAAAAAAAAAAAAAAAAAAAAAAAAAAAAAAAAAAAAAAAAAAAAAAAAAAAAAAAAAAAAAAAAAAAAAAAAACCTAACCTAACCTAACCTAACCTAACCTAACCTAACCTAACCTAACCTAACCTAACCTAACCTAACCTAACCTAACCTAACCTAACCTAACCTAACCTAACCTAACCTAACCTAACCTAACCTAACCTAACCTAACCTAACCTAACCTAACCTAACCTAACCTAACCTAACCTAACCTAACCTAACCTAACCTAACCTAACCTAACCTAACCTAACCTAACCTAACCTAACCTAACCTAACCTAACCTAACCTAACCTAACCTAACCTAACCTAACCTAACCTAACCTAACCTAACCTAACCTAACCTAACCTAACCTAACCTAACCTAACCTAACCTAACCTAACCTAACCTAACCTAACCTAACCTAACCTAACCTAACCTAACCTAACCTAACCTAACCTAACCTAACCTAACCTAACCTAACCTAACCTAACCTAACCTAACCTAACCTAACCTAACCTAACCTAACCTAACCTAACCTAACCTAACCTAACCTAACCTAACCTAACCTAACCTAACCTAACCTAACCTAACCTAACCTAACCTAACCTAACCTAACCTAACCTAACCTAACCAGTTCTGCACCTCCCCTCGCCGTGCAAACAGCTAAAAACACTAGCTCTTTACGAAAAAATTCATATTTCCGGCAAAAGTGCTCCGATTGTTGTGAAATTTTTACCAAAGTGCTCAGTTTTGTGTAGTGCACAACTGGATTGCAGTGTTTTACCGGATTTTACATGGGAACTTGGTTTTCCTGAAAACCACGTGTGTTTTTTGAGGTTAAACTCGAATTTTCCACCTTTAAGTGCGTGCGCTGCAGTAACGAGATCGACGACCCCCCTTTTTTCTTTCACCATCGGGTGGGGAATTTGTCCCCCCAGCCTCCTGCAGCGTCGCCGGATTTTTCCCGCCGCGCCTTTCGCGGGGAAAATTGAAAAACCGGAAACCACGTGGTGCTGAAAAACCTGAAAGAGCCGAGCTGCGCCGCTGAATTTTCGTGGGATTGCAGAACACCTCAACAGAAGCTCCAAGGTAAAAAGTTTCGATTTTTACCCCCACTACTTCCGGAGCTATTACATTTTGAAAACTCCAACTTTGGGCGACTATTACTCCTGAAGGAGCTGAAAAATTGAAAATCCTGAACTGCTGTTTGTTGCGCGCTAACTTGGACTATTATTTTACAAATTTCTGGATTTTTAGCTTTCAAATTGTATGTTCTATAATTGTTTTACTGAAAAAACCTTAAAATTGTAAATTTTTCAGGAAATTTTTCGAAACTTTTTATTTTTCTAATTTTAGTATTTTGGCTTTTAATTTAGATAAATTTTAAGGTTTTTTGCAGATTTTTGTGTTTGGTAGTTTTAAAGATATCGAATTTTTAGTTAATTTTACTTATAATTCTGTAAATAATAGAAAATATTAAAATTTTATTACGTAATTAGTTTTAAATAGTGTAAGTTAATATAATTAAGCCCAAATCGCGGCCGGATATCTTTAAAACTCGCCATTTTGATATTTTTAGCGACCCCGCTAAAATTTATAAATTTTTTATCTTTAGCTTTTCTCCGGTTCTATAGGTGCTGGAAACTTGCGGTTTTCACAGTTAGTTAGGCCCTCAGCTAAACTAACCAACTTAGGTGTTTTTAGCAGTTTTCAGGGCTGAAATTTTTTCAGGCCTGAAACACGCGTAGCGGGCTTCTTTCAGTGAAGCCCTTCTGCACATCGAAAACCGCGTATTTTTCCGGTGCCTGAAACCGGAGATATCTTAGCGCAAACTTTGACTTTGACAGTTCGGTTGCTGTCAAAGTCATTTTTGAACAGCTGTAACTTCTGAACGGTAAGTCTCAGAACATTGTAGTTTGCTTTGTACATTCTAAATTTACCTAAAGAGCCCGTTTCAGAAGTTTCAGTCATTTTGGTGACCTTGATTTTTCAGGCCCTGAAAACGTTTTCGGCTGATAGTCCTAGTAAAGCCGAATACAATAGTCCAAACCCGGGATTTCTACGTTGTCTGGAAGCCGAGATATTGCGGGTCAAATATCATGTTTGACAGCTAGACCGCCATTTTGAAAATTTTTAAAGTTCAATATCTCTCGACCCAGGCGACCTAGAGGACCGGGATTTTCTCTAAGACCAAGGGCAGGTGACAGGCTATAGGCTGAACACGGTTTCAGGATTTTTCAGGACCTGAAAATTTTTTATCCTGAAAACTGCTTTTTCGGGTAGGGCTAGTCAAGCCTTTCATTCTGAACCCAAACACGGGTAAAATCGGTCCACTGGTTGCGGAGTTATCAACACTTTAAAGTTACGATAAAAAATTTTGGGAATTTTAGCCGCCGTTTTTCTCCGGAACCCCTTGGACTAGGACCCTCGTGTTTGGGCTCGTTTAAAAGAGGAAGCCAAGGGCTATCTATTAAGCTTATTGATTTGACTCTACGTAGAGTTCGAAAATTTGACCTGCTCTACATCCATGTTTTTGTTGAAATAAAATTTTTCTTATTGTGTATCTTACCTTATTTTAACACCTGCTTCGAAATTGACGGTTATAGAGTCCCTTACGACTCTACATCTGAAAAATATAGTACAAAACTCAAAAATTTTTAAAGTTTTTGACTCTACTTTCCTTCGACGGGCTCCTGAAATTAAAAATTTGTCTTCAGTGATCAACAATTATCTCCGTTTACACACTCATCCACATACATACATACTTACACACACAATAACACACACACGCACACTCACAAACACACATAAATACATACACACACTCACACACGTACATCTACACCTACATTAAAATCAACACTTACCTTTAAGGAGAATTGTCACACCTGCTATTGCCGTTGACTGCTGTTGCTGTTGACCTGCAAAATAAATAACACAATATTAGTAGTTATTAGTAAGGATCAGTCGATAGGAGGGTAGAGCTAATTAGAGTTGACACAAGTTGCTTTTTTGAGCCACTTGTCTTAGTTGTAAGTTTTTTGACGTTAACTTGTCGTTACTTGTTATTTTATCTATTTTAGTTTTATTTTTAAAACTTATACAAACCTTTACTCACCTTTTGACGCATTATCTCCACCATGTTCGGACATAGGACCCCGGTTAAACCGTTAGGTAACTCGGCTTCACCACCGAAGACGAAACCGTCCATAGTCAGGCGTAGTATAGATGAATGGGAGTCAGCTAACACCGATCCGACCCCACCACTCACGCAGCTAACGACGCAGGCAGGACCTGCGAACAAAACCTCTAGGTTATCATCACCGCGCATGACTGGGACTTTGACGCCCGAAAATAGCACATCGTCGATGACCCCACCTAGAACATCGACCGTAGACAGGGTCGCGGAAGCTAAGACGTACCTGAAAAAAGGCAAACTTAACCTCAGTAGCTCTCGTAATATAAAAACAGAGATAAAAAGTGCACTTACCGAGGTCCTGGACAAACTCTACCAGCTTGTTAGAGAATCGGAGGCAGAGCTGAAGAAGCAGAAAGGGAAGGGAGTGACGATGAAGGAAACACCTGAAAAGAAAGAGATCAACTGCACGTTCTCGGTGGGAGATGAGGCGCCCGAGCTGACTAAACAGCTGGTAGAGCATGGTCGCCTACTCGCGGAGAACACAAAGAAGTTGATGGACCTGCAAGAAAAAATGGAAGAGATGAAAAGGAATACCGAGGAAGTGCCCAGAACATATGCAGATATAGCGGCAAAACCAATGGTTCAGCGCGCGACACTGCACTCTGTTATGGTCACTTCCAAGGATGAGACAGAGACAGGGGAGGAGGTACTGGATAAGGTCAGGAAGACGGTGGATGCAAAGGAAGGTTGGATTAAGGTAGAAAGAGTACGGAAGGCCAAGGATAGGAAGATCATAATGGGATTCAGAACAAGAGAGGAAAGGGATAAGGTCAAGGAGAGGTTGAACAAGGAAGGAGTCGACCTCAATGTCGAGGACGTGAAAAATAAGGACCCGCTGCTGGTTCTTAAGAGCGTCTTGGTGATTAACACCAACGAGGAGGTGTTGAAGGCTCTTAGGAACCAGAACAGGGATATCTTCCACGGCCTCGGCGAGGAGGACGACAGGGTTGAAGTACTCTATCGTCGGAGGGCAAGAAACCCCCACACCGGACACATCATCCTACGGGTGGCACCAGTCATTTGGCGAAGAGCACTGGAGGCGGGAACCGTGCACATCGACCTGCAACGGGTGAGGGTGGAGGACCAGTCTCCACTGGTCCAATGTACCCGGTGCCTTGGATATGGTCACGGCAGACGCTTTTGCACGGAGACAGCAGACCTGTGCAGCCATTGTGGTGAACCCCACCTTCGGGCTGAGTGCGCCGACTACCTGGCGGGCCTGCCTCCAAAGTGCCGTAATTGCACGATCGCCAAAATGACCAATACGCAGCACAACAGCTTCAGCCTAGACTGTCAAACACGCCGGAAGTGGGACAATTTGGCTCGATCCACTATAGCATACTGCTAAGGGCACCCATGGCGATAAAGCATCTTATAAAATCCTGCAAGCCAACCTCCAACGCAAGAAATTGGCGCTATCCGAGCTCTATATCGAGGCACAGAAACGTGGAGTCGCCGCAGCCCTCCTCCAAGAACCATACCTAGGAGCGGCTAAATCAATGAAGAGTCCAAGAGGAGTTAGGATCTTCCAGAGCGCTGACACTGGCGTTGGGACTGTGAAAGCTGCTGTTGCAGTCTTCAACAGCGACCTTAACGTCACACAGTACCCGAAACTCACCACCAACAACATCTCAGTGGTGAGGATCCAAACCAGCGCCTGGGAGGTCACTCTGGTCTCCTTATATTTTGAGCCAGACCAACCAATCCAACCCTACTTGGAACAGCTGCAGAAGATAGAGCAGGAGCTTGGAGGAGAACACTTGATTGTTGGAGGCGATGCGAATGCAAAGAATGCATGGTGGGGTAGCCCAATCGACGACCACAGAGGAGAAGACATGATGAGCACTCTCGACGAGCTGGGTCTCAACATACTCAACACAGGGAAGACTCCGACTTTCGATACCATTAGAGGCGGGATCCGGTACACTAGCTATGTGGACATCACAGCCTGCTCCACTGACCTATTGGACCTCGTGAGCAACTGGAAAGTGGATACAGACCTCACCAGCTCGGATCACAACGGCATCGAATTCGGCATCCTGCTACAAAAGAGTAAGGGAGTCAAAATTCAGCGTACGACAAGAGCCTTTAATACAAAGAAAGCAAACTGGGTCGAGTTTCATGAGAAACTCGCCCAGTTTATGCTAGAAGAAAAGCTCCAAACTCCTGAACTGGATAAAGTCGTAACGTCTGAAGATATAGATCGTACCATTGACACACTCAACAAAATTATAACAAATGCGTGTAAGCAGTCGATGCCGAAAAAATCTGAAAAAGAAACACTTACCTTGCCGTGGTGGTCCAAAGAACTCGAAGAGATGAAGAAGAAGGTTGCCACGAGGAAACGCAGAATCCGATGCGCCGCGCCGGTCCGAAGGTCGAAAGTCGTGATGGAGTACCTGAAAGAAAAAGAAAAGTATGAGACCCTAGCTACGAAAGCACAGACGGAGAGTTGGAAGGAGTTCTGTGGTAAGCAGGATAGGGAAGGGGTATGGGAGGGGATCTACAGGGTGATAGGAAGAACCACATGCAGGGAGGAGGATTTGCCATTGGAAAAGGACGGGGAAATGTTGGACGCAGACAAGTCTGTTAAGTTACTGGCGGAAACTTTCTACCCGGAAGACCCAATTGAGATTGACAATCCACACCACAGTGCCGTCAGACTAAGAGCCGAACAAGTGAATGGCGAGGAACAAGGTGAACCCTGTGACCCGCCATTCACCCTCACGGAATTAAGGCACGCGAGTGGTTCATTCAACCCCAAAAAGGCCCCAGGAGCAGACGGATTTACCGCAGACATCTGCTGCCGTGCCATTGAAGCGGACCCAAGTTACTTCCTGGCTCTTTTCAACAAATGCCTTGCGGTGCAACACTTTCCCGTGGCCTGGAAGGAGGCGACTGTAGTGGTCCTGAAGAAACCCGGGAAGGACAACTACACCACGCCAAAGGCATATAGACCGATCGGCCTATTGCCAGTCCTGGGCAAAATTTATGAAAAGATGGTGATGGCCCGTCTCAAGTTCCACCTAATACCGCGGATGAGTACTCGCCAGTACGGTTTTATGCCCCAAAAAAGCACTGAAGACTCCCTCTATACCCTTATGCAACACATCCGCAGCAAACTTGACCAAAAGAAACTTATTGTCTTGATATCGCTGGATATAGAGGGGGCCTTCGACAGTGCTTGGTGGCCAGCCATTAAGATCCGACTGGCTGAGGAAAAGTGTCCGCAAAACTTGAGACGTGTCATAGATAGTTACCTCCAGGACAGGACGGTACGAGTACGTTACGCGGGAAAGGAGTACAGGAAGAGCACCCATAAAGGCTGTGTCCAGGGCTCAATTGGAGGCCCAATTCTTTGGAACCTCCTCCTGGACCCCCTACTGAAAAGCTTAGATAGCAGACGGGACTACTGCCAAGCGTTCGCCGACGACGTTGTTCTAGTCTTCGATGGTGACACCGCTTATGAGATCGAATCACGTGCCAATGCCGCACTCGCGCATGTTGAGGCCTGGGGTGTCGATAACAAGCTTAAATTTGCGCCGCATAAAACCAACGCGATGGTAATTACACGCAAACTAAAATACGACACCCCACGCCTCA